>JAECWT010000002.1:13765000-14270000 GCA_018150885.1 Drosophila tristis
TGGGGCAATGTAGTAAAGTTTTTGTGCTCTAATTGTTGCCTGAACATTTAGGCAGGCATCGCAAATTGTAATGTCAGGCAGTCAAAAGGTGCCGTGCCAGAGATCGTTTAGTTCAATGCGTTTTCACTGCAGCAAAGAAAACTCCCTACACCGGGTCCAAGTCCCACTGCATCACTTTTCAATTAATAGGCAAGAGCGTGAAAAGAAAGCGTGTCTCGGAGCAGCAAGCTGCGAGCTCCAAGCTCCAAGCTCGCTTTCTGAGTGCAGTTTGTCACATGGCAAGTTCGTCGCTGTCTTGTCGCCGTCTTCTAATTGAAGTGCACATTGCACATGGCCAGCCAAGCGGAACTGCCTGCCACATGCCTTAAGCGGCAACAAAGAGCGTGGCGTGCCATCAGGGCGTTCCGCCCACATGCCTGGGCAATAGGTCGGTCACTACCAAGTCGCTCGAGCATGCCGCGGGCTAGATAAATTCGTACTGTTTGCGGGTTTCCTTATCGCTCCTCACGCTGACTGAATGAATGCCAAAATGTTTTTCATCAGTTCGCATGGCGCCCTTAGATAAGTATTTTGACGAAATTGTGACTGACAGCGGCTGCATTGTTGCGGCCTGCCAGCTCCCTGGAGATGTGATTTGGGTATTGGATGATTTATGAGTCTGTGTGTCCATGGCAAGTCATTAATTGAGTGCCATGCCCCAAGTGTGCTTAATTGCCTTATCAGGGCTCGACAACAGACAATGGCAACAGCAACAGCAACCTAGGGCCTAGGGCTCAGGTTTTTAGCCAGCCATTCTAGTTGAAAATTAATTAAAATAAATTGACTTGACTTGACTTGACTTGATAAAAGGCAACTCTAGTTTAAAGTGTCCTGGGCCTGTGGCGTTGTCAGGTCTCCAGTCCACAGTCTCAATGAAGCAATCATAATTAATTGAAAGTGTCCAGTGATAAATATCACTGGCACTTCAATTCGAATGGGAGTTTGATTGAACTTTTAGAACAATTACCCGACAGACAGACTGCCCAAGGCAAGTGCTGTATAATTTAACTGACTGTATTTCTTTCTCATATTATTGAAATTTATGCTTCTGACAAGAAAAACTAATGAAAAACTAATTAAAAATTTTCTACTTTTAACGAGGGCAACGGGGGAAAAGGTCGGGGAAAAACTTTCCGCATGGTGAAAGGCTTGCAAAAATCCTTCATGTGAATATGAAATGTAATTTTAACGAACATTCGCCAGAGCGGCAGCGGCGACAAAAAATAGTTACATTAAAAGTCTGACAGCATATTCATCCCGCATCAGGTCACGTCGTCCGCTTTCGCTTTCAACTACGAGCGGTCCTTGAATGGGAAATCAGTCTGGCCTTGACTTAGGTGCCCCAAAACCCACTCTGCACGACTCACTAGTCACATGAAATCCATTAGCAGCACCCACTGCCACACTGGAGCCTACTGGAGAATTAAGTACTGACAGAGCCTACAATTCCCAGGCTGCATAGTTGAGTGGGAGTTGATGTAGGAGCAGCTGAAGTAGGAGTGGTAGCGCTGCTGTCTGACGCACAAAAGACCCCCCGCAACGTGCCTGTGGGCCCAGAGGAGCGAGTGAGCCAAGGAAGCAATTAAAGCTGCTGCTTTCGCTGAATGGAATGTGTGCCTGTGTGAAAACTTTAGGGCGATGTTCACAAGTGCCAAAGTTAATTAGCTAACTTCCTGGCAGCCAACAGAAAACGTTCGTTCGTAGATCTCGGCCTGCAGCTAGGATTGTCGGTCTGTCTGTCTCTCGGTCTGTCCGTCTGTCGGGGTGTAGGACTGTAGAACCATCTGCTCAAAGCACAAAAGCACAAAAAAAAAATGAAAAATTAATTAAGCAGGCGAAAAGTTTTTTGGCCAAAGAAGTTTATCATATTTTGTTTGTTGCAGCGATACCAGCGAACTGGAGCCCGTGACGCATGCGAATGAGGCAGTGCGGCGCTTCTATCGGCTCATCCAGGCGGCGCGCGATGGACAGGATCAAAAGGATTGCCAGAGCCTCTATCCACAGTGCACAATGCCCGCAAAGTGAGGCCAAGATAGGCGGGCCGGACCAGACCGGAACGAGCACGAGTACGAGCAACTTTGAAGTCAAATTTTCCTTGTTAAACTGAACTGTAAATAGGATAGTAACGGTAGCACCTAAGCTTAATTTACTATAATTTGTTAAATTCTTATTTATTTATTTATTTATTTTAGCGTAAGCGTATGGGGTTGACCCGTGCTTCATTAATATTCATTCTGATTTTGTTGCAGTTAGGCAATAAATAATTTATTAGAACTGACTGCGGCTTTTGCGGTTCGTACACTCTTTAAATTCTCACTCACACGCGAGCATAAATACATGAAATTGTCTCGTACACGTATGTAAAATTCACTAAAAAAAAAACCATTCACTAAATACGAAATAATGAAATCAGAATATTTATTAATTGCCGGCCAGACAGACCCGGCTGAGAATTCAATTAGTCAATACGAAAAATTGTTATTAGAGAAACCCAAAATGAAAAAATAAATTGAAATTGTGTTAAATGGCATGTAAAGTAATATTAACTCTGGAATCACAGCACAGGGTGATGTCTATTGTAATTTAGGTATTTCCCAAGAACTCTGCGTTAATTTAAAATCAAATAAACTCACAGGAAGAAGGCAACACTTAATCCACGCGGATCGACCGATGCCATACCCTGAGAATCATCTTTAATTGTGCATATTCGTATAAAATGCTTTCGTAAAAATATACTTCCTATTATTATTAATTTGTACTTTTATTTATATTTGTATTATGACAAATTATGTGGCTACAGATTCCAGCCTATGGTAATGCAGAATTGTCATATAAATAAATATTTACAAAACTCCAGGCTAAATCATTTGGAAATCAATAACCTTAATCCACGACAATATTAATGATTTTTTGTATAGACGAGAATACCATTCCTATCAGCGCACTATGGGCAAAAATCGATTTATTTGGGAATAATCCTCAATTTAAAGATAACAAAATCAAACTTTTAACGAATATAAGTACAAATTAATTAATAATTTGGTATTTATTTATTTTATTTATTGTTTTTTTCAATTGTTCATTTTTTAAATGTTAAATGTAAGAAAAACAATTTATTAAGGCGCCTTTTCCCATAGTGCAGCAACGCGGTGAGCCCACATGCTGAGAAATCACTCACACAGACCAGCAGTTCCAATAATAATATATTTTCTTTGCATAAATCACAGCGTCAGGCAGGACGCAGAAGGAATGACGTCTCGAAATGTTTTCTAATTGTCGAGTCCACATGGCTCCCCCCTCATTTGCATAAATATATTTATTAGACAGCATATTGGAAGAGACGGGGAGACGGCTTTGATGTTTTCAGGGAAATGATGAGCAAGGAGTGCGCGAACTCATCTGAAATTAATATTTATGTAAATGCCAAGCGCAATTAACACGCAAATGGCAAAGCTTTCACTTTTATCCAAAACAAAGAAATTCCTTGTTTCCCCAAAAGAAAAATAAACAAAACAGAAAAAAACAAAGAGCGGAAGCATTAAGATTCGTGGGCTCAATGTCTCGGCCCAGCCAACTGCACTGACATCAAAACCCCGATTGCCAAATTGGCAGCTCATTAAATACCAAAGCAGGCAAAGCACCTCAGACGTAATTCAGCTGCCTCTGCGATCCCACGTCCCCACCACTTGGCTTGGCTTGGCTTCTGTAGTAGCCTGCGACAATACATAAGTATTTCCGCTATTTGAAACCAAGGAAATATATTTTTACACGAGCTGAAGTGACACCCACACACTCTGGATTGGATAATTAATGCCCACACGAATAGTATCGATTACGGTTGGCGTCAGGCCAGGCTCAAGGACAAGTGGCTCTTGAGACAGAACCTGAAAGAGAGGATATTGTTTCCAGCTAATCAAATACTTACTTTATCAGCTCAAGGACAATCAAGGAATTCGCAAAAAATTCCAATGTTTTAAGACGTGTATTTAAAGAAATGAATTGTTAATGGTTGTGTTCTTGACTTTCCTTAAGTTATTCCACATGAAAATTATTGAATCGTTCATGAATGAAAATTAGGCGATAATGTCGAAGGTGGTCATAAATGTCTCGGATTTACTGGCAAGCATTTCATTCATAAAATGTCCCATAAAGTACGGCTCATTGCTATATTCCACAGGGTGCGCCAACTTTTAGTACTCCATGTAAACATTGAATAACTTTGACATTTGTGAACCGATGTAAATAAATAGGGTATTTTGTATTTTATTTAGTGTTTTACAATTTATTCAGAATAATTTTTGAAAAGAACATTAATAAAGTGGCTGCCTTTACTGGACATTGCACAGCAAAATCACAGTGGTATCGCTTTCCTCTGCGAATGTTAATAGCAGTGCAGGAAGTATGGTGTAAAACCAGACCAAAAATAATAAAACGGCAAAAAACATTTACGAGTTGATTTAGATTTTATGGAATTCAGGCAAACAGTATTAGGGCCTGGCTTGTCAGGCCAGCAGTTGCGAGTCTCCATAGCATATCATTGGGCTGGTTTTCTTGTGCTGCACTTTAAGGGAAACCTCATGCCAAACATATTACGAGGTAATAAAAAGACATTTTTATGGCCAGGGGACTTAAACGCAAACTCAAATCAACAAAAAAACAAACAAATATGAAAAAAGAAAATTGTACTCGTATTCAATTTAGCATCGGTCTAAATGCGCGTGCATATAAAAAATATATATTTATATTTATAATTTTCAAGACTTACTGAGAAAAGTCAAGCGAATGTACCAAGCGGAGGGAAGTAATAATCGCGGCCAGAACCTCTTAACCTCTGAAGACCACAATTTGAGTGATGAAAATACGAAAATATTAGCATACATACCGCCCTCACGTTTCTTAGGGGACTATATTGACTAATGTAAATTAGTTAATAAACAGAGAAATTTAAAGCATTATCTGACCGATTCTTATATTTAATGTCATACCAAAATTGTGTGTTGCTGGGGTCTGCAAGTCCGCTGGGGCTACGAGTACGCGTATCTCAGCAACTGCTTATTCGAGTTCCCGGCCAAAAGATACGACAGCGCGAAGACTTCGACTTGTATTCGAATTGAGTTGCGAGGCACGCACATCGGATTGTTGGCCACTTGATTTTACGAGCTTCGTCCGCCACAGGGGGGAGCAGCCCATCGATATAGAAGCCATCAAATAACTTTCAATTATGTGCGGCATATTATGGCGGGGGTATTATGCTGGATGGAAACCCTCAACAAAGAGACTTGCGTGCCCATAAAATTCTCAGTTGACCCAGTGGACACCATTTCTGGGTGTGCACTTATAGAACCCCACAACCCCCAATGGCTCCATTCGCGAGCTGCGCCCAAAGGTGAAACTCTGCTCTTGTGGGGGGGACGCACAACTTGCGCTTTCCATGGGCTTTGACAACAAAGCAAAATGGTCGCTAAAGCCCGAGCCCAAAGAGGAGCCGCGCGCACTCTCTGCATACGCATTTCAATTAACAAACTACCCGACGTATAAAAACCAAGCGGTGCCCAGGCGACATTTGCATAACCCATTGAGTCGCCACCGCGTGCAGACTTCTACTAAGAGCTGAGAGTTCGGATTTACGGGGATTACTTCAGGTGAAAGCGAACAGGATGAAGAGCTACGCCTTCCTAATCGTCGCTGTGACGGCGCTGGTCGCCGCCCAGGGAGCGCCCACCCAAGAGACGCAGACACCACAGTCTGCCAGCCAGCTGGCCCTGGACATGTATCACGGCTGCCTCAAGGATCTGAGCGTGTCGTGTGTGCGTCCCAAAGCGCTGCGTTGGTTCAATGCGGCTCTGCAGCAGCCGGAAGTCCGACTGACCGATCGCCTGTCGATTGTCCGCACCATGGAAAAATCGGAATCGACCGCATCGCGCTCCCTCAATGCCGAGGAGCAAATGTTCGATGATATCGATGGCTATCTGGGCAGTCACGCCTTGAGAATCCAGGCACCTGAGTACTTCCGCAGCTCCGAGGCCCGTGCCCTGGTGCCCGACTTCCTGCTGCAGAATGCCCTCACCCAGGGCGGAGTAGTTCCCCTGGCAGCCGCCAACGAGGGTGAGTCCTGACTCCTGCTAAACCCTCAATGGGTGGGCAAAGCTAAAACTTAATTTATCTGCGTTTCCGTGTGTTTAGGTCGTGGTATGATCCGCAAGGCCATACTGCCTTTCCTGCTGGGTCTGAAGCTGAAGACAACTGTTCTGGTGCCCTTGGCGCTTGGTCTGATTGCACTGAAGACGTGGAAGGCGATGACATTGGGTCTGCTCTCCCTGGTTCTGTCCGGTGCTCTGGTCATATTCAAGATTGCCAAGCCCAAGATCGTCAACTACGAGGTGGTGCACTATCCCAATCACCACCATGTTGAACATGTGGTGCCACACCATATCGAGCATGTGGTGCCACACCACATCGAGCATGTGGTGCCCCATCACATCGAGCACATTGTGCCGCATCACATCGACCATCATCTGGAACACCATATCGATCATCATGGGGACCTGCCGCTGGAGCATATCGATCATTTGGAGCATCCATCGCCAGCATGGGACCCGCACGCTTGGGCCCGCTCCTCCCAGGAGCCACAGGATGCCCAGGACCTGGCATACGCGGGTCAGAAATAACTCCAATTCGAATTCTAAATGTGGCCAAAATGCAACCTTATTTATTTGCTCTAATTTAAGTAGTTGAAACGCATGTAGCTCGGCGTATGGTTTTATTTATTTATTTATTGAAAATTGTACAAAACCAAAAAGAAACAAAAAATGAAGAAGGGCCAGGGCGTTTTTAAGGTACTGAGAAGCAATTAGCTCTTGTAGCCTTTTGTGTAAATACTTCTTCAATAAAAAACATGCAAAAATGATGTGCCTAATTGAAGACATTTCAAGGGAAAAGTCTCTACGTTTTTTCCCAGTAAAATTAACCCGAAAACTTGCTGGCGCCCCTCCCTAAAAGGGGTAAAAGTCTGACCGTAATGGAGAAAGCATTTTAAATTCCAGCACTTGATTGGGGGAGCAACAGCAGCTTTTGCTTTTCCAAGTAAAGTGTAAACTTCCTTCCTCCATGTTTCCATGTAAAATTCAAATGCTGTTGTGAGCTGGCAAAAAACATCACACAGCGCCAAAGTGCCCTTCAATGCAACGAATCCATTTTCTATGAAGTGGAATAGCCTCTTCACTGCAGAATACCCTGTGCCCCTGTGGGGACGATGCTCGAGGGGCTAAAGTGCATTTGATCTGATAAGACCCTACCAGGATGGTCGAGTTTTTTGTGCATTATTAGCCTACTTTTAGGGGCTCGCGTTCAACACGAAAGAAACCTTCGCATCCGGATGGTAAAAACTTTTCGAATTTTATAAATAGTATGTGTATTTATCGCATTTATTCCTCCTGCACGTGGGAGAGAAAATCGTTGGCCCACCCACACACGGATAACCACACGCGCCAACGGACGCAGGTGCTGGAAAGTAGCCATCGCCACAGTCCCAGCCACATCGACGACAGCACAGCGTGCAACAATGCAAAATGGCGATGGCGCCAGCAACAAAAGACAAGTAATGGAAACAATACAAAAGCAACAGCAACAGCATTGCATTGACCGACACTTCATTTATATTTAACGGGCATGCACTTGGCCGCCATCGCATGGCCGTTTCTACGCAACAATTTCGAATATGAAAAAGTTTTCCAATTTCATTGGCACCGACCGCAACGGACCATGGGACGTCCCGTAGTTTTTACAAAAATGCGACCGGAATGGCAAATTGTCCACCAATTGAAGTCGGTGAAACTTTTTACCGAAATAAATAATCAAAAACCAAAAAAAAAAGAGAAGACGAAAGGTAACACGAGAAACAAAAACAAAAAACAACTGCGTACCCACTCGCTCGCTATCAAATCAATTTTCATGGCGAACCGCGCGTAATCAATATACGGGATTCATAATTCACAAGTTGCACGGCAAAACGAAACGTTTCGAAATTCCTGGCATGACTTAACTGAAGGGTGTCGCAAGAGCAAGAGCAAGAGCCAGAGGGAATGGCATGGGATGGGATGAGCACTTGTGTCACTTTCGCTTTCGTTGGGGAAGAGTACTTTCTATTTCATTGGCATGTAAATCGGCAGCAGCAGCCCTTGTCCCTTGTTTTGCATATTCTTTGCCCAGCTTTTTAATTATGATTTGATTGCCGTAATTAGCTGTCGCAATTTAACGTGTGCCCACTGTATAAAATTATGCGTTGGGATGTTTTTAATTACTAGTTTCTAGTGAGCATTGAACGGCTCACGAACAACAGGCAGGCCTGGGGAAATGATATCCGTTAACAGTCAGAGAAAAATGCCATAGCAACAAATAACTCACCCAAAAGAACCAATCTAAATATAGAAAACTGTTAACTAAATATAAAGTGTTAAATACGTATGAAATTGTATTTAATTTAAACATAAATAATATTTAATCTAAATTTGAAATATATTTAAATCAATTATTTGCATATTAATATCAAAAGTGTCTTTTTCTATTCCTTTATACAATTTCCATTGTCGCTGCACAGGTATTGGTATGCAAGTAGACAAATATGAAAATTTTTGGCTTTTTCTATGGCTATAATAGCCAATTGAAACTTGTTAAAGGAATGCTAATTGACAATAAAACTTTTGCCTCCCATAGTTTCAAGTGATTCAAAAGTCACTTCACCATTTATAATTATGAAAGTTAGGAAGGAAAATATTACTTTTGCCTCTTCGCTTTGCCTTTTTCCATTAGAATTTCCAAACAGCTTAACCTTTCTGAAATATAATTGTACTCGGATGAAACCTTAATAAGAGATTACTTCGTTTATCGAAGCTCTTATCTAATTGCCAAGAACAAGAACTCCCAAGGACTTCAGGAGCATCGAGATTTAATCAGTTAATGGCTAGCAGAGTGGCTTCCTAAGCGTTGCCTCAGAGCAAACTGTTGAATAAAATGAAGTCATTTTCCCCCCGGCCAACCGGCTCAATCCAATGCGGCTGGGCCGGCACGCGTTTGAAATAAAGCCACATTAAGCATACGACACGTGGTACGGCACGGTATCCAAAGGCACGCACACAGCCGCAACAGCAGTGCAATGGCAGAGCGGCTCGGCTCTTTCAGCCACTTGCTTCACCGCCATTCGCTGGGGCGACAACGACGAAGACGCCGCTGCGTCGACACTTGCTGCGACACACGGGAAAGAGGGGGACAGAGACAGACGCCGCCAGACGCCGCTGAGGCTAAAACATTGGGAGTATAAAAATCGTGAACAATAGAAAAACGATTATTAAACGCAATTGTGCCAGCATTGAGGCAACAGCGGCAACAGAGCGAACAGAAAAAACAGTTTAAAAAATGGCCAAACTGCTCCTTGTGATTGTCGGTGTGGCAGCCCTGGTGGCTGTCGGTCAGGCGGCGGCAGGCGCCTCCACGCAGCAGCTGCCGCTGCAGCGGCTGATTGCCGAGGAGCAGAGCAAATGCGCCAGTGGGCAAGACTCGATGGCCTGCATCAAAGAGCGTGCCATGCGCTTCGTGGACAACGTGATGAGCAAAGACAGCTATACGGTAAGCAATGAATTATTTAAATGGGATCCATCCAGTTGCAGCTATTTAATCGCTCGATCCGTTTAGCTGTCCAACCTGGAAGTACGCTCCAATGGCCAAAAGGTGAGCTCAGTCAACGATGCCCGTGCCCGTGCCAGCAGCAGTGCCGATGGCTTCATGGATGCCCTCGAGAACTACATGCAGGGACACGATGTGAGCATGAACTTGCCCATGGCCGATGCCAAGATCACCGTCTCGGCACGCAATCTGGCTAATGACGAGCTGAGCTTGAACCTGCAGCTGAACGGCGATGAAGAAGATGGCAGTGCTGTCGATGGTGAAGCCAGGGGTAAGAAGGGCAACATCTTCAAGAAGGGTGGGTTGATTTCTGCATGCTTTTTGGCAATTTAACTGACTGTGGGCCATGTTTATTAACCCATACACGATCTGCGTTTTGCAGGCAAGAAGCACCGTCTCCGCAAGCTGGCTATGCCCATTCTGGTCATTATCCTTCTGAAGGCCATCACCGTCATTCCCTTGGCCATTGGCATCCTGAAGATCAAGGCATTCAATGCTCTGGCCCTGGGCTTCTTCTCTTTCCTAGTCTCGGTTGGTTTGGCCATTTTCCAATTGTGCAAAAAGGTAAGCCAGCCTCGATACTAAAACGCACCTCTAATTGTCTTCTAGGCATTCGCTGGCTGTGGTAATTAGAGAGAGCGTTAGAGAGCGTATTGTTTGCCTCGTGGTTGCGTGAGTTGCGTGAGTGAGTTGTGGCGGCGATTATTGCAATTAGGATTAGGTGTCCATAAGTACTCGTACAATATGCATGTATGTATAAGAATCCCCACACTGTCTAGAGTCTAGAGAGGGCACACGCAGGGTAAGTCGAGCCAGCATCCTCGCCCACAACCCGCTCCCGCTCCCCAAAACCAAACCACACCGAAATGAAACAAAACGAAACGAAACTGACACTCAACCACACCACTTCCCGAACCAAAATGTGCATTTAATGGATTGTGTTTTTTGGCCCGCTCTCGAGGGAATCCATGTTTAAAAGTTCCTCTTTTTGCCCCCAACAGATTGCCCATGATCATCACCACACCTCCCACATCACCGCCCACGGCCCCTGGGATGGTCGCACGTTTGGCGCCGTCGCCGTTCCGGTTGTGGAGCAGCCACAGCAGTTGGCTGCCCAGGAGATGGCCTACAAGGGCTATGCCTAAGCCGCAAAAACCAGAGAGCGCAGCGGAGCATTAAGGGCCATAAAAAAGTTGGCAGCGCAAGAGCGCAAAATGATTTGTTAATTGTTAAAAGTTTTTTGTGGCTTTTGCTCCTGCCAGAGTCCGCTGGACTGGCATCCTCCCCGCTATCCTCCTGCGTTGCTGTACCTTTTCTTTAGACTTTACGTATAATATTTATTAACTATTTATTGAAAACACAAGAGAGTGAGAAAACAGAGCAGGCAGAAAAACAAAATAAAGTAGCAGAATAAAAATGCCTTGAACATGATCAACTTTGATTTCGATTACTGAAAACACGGGGGTCGGAGGTCAGCCATAATCCTTAGTCTTTAGGGCAATGCCTTGGGCCATCGACAGACTTCGAGCTAAACGAACACCGGAGGGCAAGGAAGGCCTAATTAACGTGTATCCGCCCCGTCGGTATGCCTCCGGTGGGAGTCCCCGCCTCCGTCTCCGGCTCTAGACCAATTTCACTTGGCATTCAATATTTATAGGCCAATGCGGCGGCGGGCACAGCAATTGCGTCCTAATTAGCCAAATTTAATCTACAAGCAACGCCAGCCAGCCCTCGGTCGAAAATCTAATTAAACATTCCACTCAAGCCCGAGGCTTGGGGCCCGGCTTTGGCAATCGATTAAATTGATCCATCCCCTGCATATAATGTAAAAATTTAAATTTCTTTGCTTTTCACTTGCGCGAAAGTTGACAACCGGCAACGCCACCGCCACCGCCACCACCACCGGCACCGGAGAGTGAAAGTCTTTTAATATTCTTGCCCCCCGGAGAACCCACAGATCAGGAACATTTCCAAACAACATTGAGTGCCTCGGTCACCGGAGCATGTTTGCCCACAGCCATAAATCTTTTATTGGTCGCACAAATAGAAAAGGAAATATCTCAAAATAAATGCCTGCCAGCTCCGATTGCGCTCAACTGCACCATAAAGGTCTTTTAGGAATTCGGTCAAAAGCATGTCAGAATTTTGCGACCGGAGAGCACGACTAGCACATACCCAGGACACATATACTATATATGTATTTTGAGGCACTTAATGTAAATTTAAATCAACGATAAAAATTACTCAAAAGAAGAGCAGAGAAAATAAAATAGATTTCATATTTAAATTAAAAATTTGTATATTTAGATTACAAATATTTTCTGCAGGCTAGTATTTATTTACTTTAAATTCTTTTATAATTATATTAAATATGGGCTGTATCAAAATGACTTTTTAATTCGTTTATATTTAAATCGAAGTAAAATCTATTTAATTTCACCACGTGTTTATTTAAAAGCCAGTGTTTTCTCTGAGTGTGCGGGGAAAACTCTTGTTTCATCGTAAAATCGTTTCAATTTTCCCCAGCTACTCATTGCACTTAATCTTTGAGCCTTTCGTGCTCTGCTCTGCTCTGCTCGCTGATCGAAAAGGTCGATATACCCGAACACCTCGTGGGTAGGATAATCTACATACATTTCAGAGAGAGAGAGAGACAGCTCGAATTTAATTTAAAAAGAAATGCTGGCGAATGGTCAAGCATCCATTTTCCATGTTTGCCATCCCCATCCTGGCGACCATCTAGAAGCCAATAAAGTGTGAAAATTGGCAGAATCGAGGAATTTTCGGCCAATGGCCCCCACGCTGTTTGCAATTTTCACAGATTTTAAGCCAATTTATCAGGCGACTGCACAGTGCGGGTTATTCGGGGGCTCCACTGCCTCTACCTCTGCGGTAGTGGACAGCTGGACGGGTGGACGGCTGGCGCCACTTTCATAATCATTTGGCATGCATGAGGACGCTGTTTTGGGCAACACACACCACACACCACACGCATTCACGCTTCATCATATGCAGCCTAGCCTGGCCAAGACACGGACATATGGAAATTTATCGAGCGACATAAAGTTGCCGGCTCTTTGGTTTGGCACGAACCAATCAAAAGTGCGGCGAGCGAGTGAAACAAACATGGAGCTGTGCTGCCCACCAATTTCTTTTGCGCGGGGATAACAGTAGTGATACACATAAAAATTAGACACGACACCTGTTGCATTATTTAAATTGACAATTAGATAACACCCCTGGGGATTGCACTGATTTTGGCAGCCAGCTAAAAAGATGTTAGATTTCATTGTGCAACTCTGAGAAGTTTGCCAAAGTTTTGCCAACTTCGTTGTCTTTTAATAACACGGAAATAGTGGCCAATATATTCGTGAAGTAATTCCAACTAAAGTTGCAAATGCATAAGTATTCGTTGATATCCTTTTTGGTAACTGGAAATTTGAGAATTAGTTCCAATATTTCTAGACATCTTAAATCGCCAATAGATCGCCACACCACAAGCATTGCTTAGTGCAATATAAAGTGTTGTTGATTTAGTAAAATAAATAAAATAGGACAAAGAATAATAAAAAATACATAATAAATGTTAACCTTTGTCATTCTTTTTACAATAATAATGATAAGCAGCTAAGTATAAATTTAAAAAAAAATGTCAAAGTTTAAGAAACATTTCAAATGGTAGACAACTTAAAGTTTGGCTTGACATATCATCAGGTTAAGCCATTGTATCGACACGAATGCAAAATGAAATAGAAATTAATTCAGTCTCTCTTTACAATCCACCGATTGGCGATAGCTTCGATATCGGCGCTTCAAATGCCGAGTGAAAAAAGATTGTGGGGGCATATTGGAAATTCGAATTATGAGGATGTGGGGAGGCCTCTTTCAGGCCTACAACTATATTTTTGTCTCTTGCAAAGTATCATTTAGGAAATTCGCTCATTGTTACTTAAATTAAATAAATAAAATAAAATTACAATTTATTTTCCATCTTTCCCTCCTGACCCGTACACTAATTGTGGAACGGAACACTCAATCGAAAGTCAATGCTGTTTTACTGTGCCATTTGTGTTTGTCCGCCTGGAAATGTCTGCTAGCAATTTAATAATGATATTGATCCATTGAAGGACCCCTCCGAGACGTTTGATTAAGTGCATCCAAATGCACAAGTAAATGAAAACCAATTATCCAAGCCATCAATTGATGCATGAAGATATGATAATGAGAGCTAATGGCCACTGAAAATTCCCAGCAAAATCATTGCTCCAGCTACAAATAATGGATATGCAAGAGGAAGAGGATGAAGGCCTGCCCCGGTTCTCAGAAATTTGACCTAAATTAACCAAGAAAACGTGTCTGCTGCAAATGTGTCACAAATAAAAATGGAAATCTATTTCGTAATCTAATACAAACAAAAATAACATAAATGGGCACATATGATAATTGAATCCGCTGCTGAATTCAGCAAACAGTTCCGCATACACGCCAAGCAAACAAACAAACAAAAAAACAAAAAAAACAATCAAAAGAAGTCAAATCCAATCAAAGCCATCCTACAAGGAGGAGGCAGAGCAGTTCAATACCTGCGCGTAGTGGAGTTCCGTACTGATTTCTTGTATCGAAATTTGACACAATACGTTGAAATATGTACGTGCCCGAGCCCTTCGATCTGGCTTTCTTGCGGCCGGTCGCGTAAGAGTTGAGGGCCTGCATACTAATAGGAAACAAAAGTTATTTTCATCGAAGCGGAGCGTCAGTAATGCAACTTTGGCCAAAAACCAAAAGGCTGGCCCGAGGCGGGGGTGGCTGTCTGGCCGATATGGAAAGCGAGAAAGCGCTGAAGACATGCGTAAGTGCCGAGTGGTGAGGGTGGGAGGGTGAGCTGAGCTGAGCTCTATGGTCAAGGCAGGCCAGGCCATGCCCGTGGACAACCCAGATAGTAATATTTGGTGAAAAACTTTTTGGACATTTGCTTTCCGTGGACTTGGCTAGGGTTCGGCTTCGGCCCCGTTGGCGTTCCATCAGTCTCGTCACTCGATTTCGTTGCTGCCGCTGCTGTCCAAAAACCAAAAAGTGTGCGCTCCAAAAATACTTGCAGCAGGTCTCTGTCTCTGTCACTGCCACTGCCACTGTCTGACGCTCTCTTGTGGCGCGGTGCGAGCCCTGGACTGTGGGGAGCGGCAGTATAAAACCGTTGTCGCTCGAACAACTGTCCAACATTGTCGCCGCATCGACATCGCCGTGAACACTACGCGCTCTGGTAGTGTCTGTATACTATATATATATATATCTTTAAAGTGTGCCCAAGAGGAGACCCGATCCAATAGAATGGCCATCCGTTTCACGTCCTTGCTCGCGGTCGGTTGTGTGCTGCTGGTGTCCGGCGCAGTGTCTGGGGCTGCCATCGAGAACAATGCGGTCACACCGCGCATCCACAGCTCCGACGAGCTGATCTCGACCATTGTGGATAAGTGCTTCCATGCCAATGCCATGCATTGCCTCAAGGAGAAGGTGCTCACCTATCTGGACACAATGGCCCACGTGGAGGAGGAGGTCAGTGGCCGTGCCTTCGACGACGATGTCATCGACAAGGTCATTGTGGATCGCATCGGGCGCATTCTGCACACCAACGAGATGCGTCTCCAGCTGCCAGAGACCTTCTTCGCTGGCTCCGTGATGACCTATCGTGCCGATCGCGGCTTCGACCTGGAGCTGCCCAAGGAGGAGGGTGCGTTGACTGTACAGCCCAGACCCACCTAGACCCCCCAATGACCCATGCGTCTGTTCTGTCTCTTTTAGGTCGCGCCGAGAAGAAGAACAAGGACAAGCTCTTCCTGCCGCTGCTGCTGCTGATGAAGCTGAAGCTCAAGGTGGTCATGCCCATTCTGCTGGCGCTGATCGGCCTGAAGGCCACCAAGGCTCTGATCCTGTCCAAGATCGCCATCAAGCTGGTGCTCGGCTTCCTCATCTACAATCTCATCCAGAAGCTGGGCGGCATGAAGATGAACATGGTGCCCATGCCAGCCCCGGCCACGGAATACGGTGTGCCCAGCACCACGGCCTCCTCGTACGATCCCAGCAGCTGGGAGCCCATGAACAGCGGCCCCTATGCCCGTTGGGACTCGCAGAATTTGGCCTACAGCTCCTACCATCCCAGCAGCTCCTCGTCCTACTCGTCCGGCTCGTCGTCGAGCTCCTCCCCCGCTGGCTCTTCGGCCAGCTACAGCTCCTCCTCTTAGATCAGGCGCCAAGCGCTCCGCCCCCTGCCGCTTTATATGTACATACATACATACCAAGGAATACCGAGGATGCCATCCAAGCAAACGCAGGTGGCTCCGCGAGTCAGAAACAGACCAAATGGAACGGAACATGCCTAGGCCATAATTTTAGTTGTTTAAGTTTAAGCACGCGAGAGTTTTTAGCCATTCTTTAGCTGTCCACCCACACACCCCCCACCCCCACCCACATAGCCTCAGCCCACCCCCTTCTTTTCTTTTCACTTTGCACCTTCCCCTTCTGTTCGCAATCGCTCCATTAGTTCGCTATCGTCACCAATCGACCAAAAATCAACTACTACTGAATTGAAATATTATTTATTTAATTTATTAAAATGCAAAAATTGAAAACATTTATCCAAATGGATTATTTACTCGATTCGGTGATTACAGTGGGCGTTTTCGGGCTTACTTGATTGGGGTGTATATTAAATGACGTATATGCCAGAAGCAAATCAGCAGCCCATTGGCCTATACAACTCCACTACAGATACCCTAAAAGGCTTGGATCGTTAGCACTTTAATTTTTATTATGCGAATTATGAAACAATAATTCATTTCTGATTTTTATTATTTAAAATTTAGAAATTATTCTTGTTTTAAATTTGTATAATAAAAGGTGTGCAAAAAATTTAATTTTTTATCTCAGTTTTTGTTATTATTTGATTAAATTTTAGTTGAAACTGGCTAAGAGCTCTCAGAATGCAAAAATTTGTCATTTAATTGCAGTAGAATCTCACAAATTAGAACTCTAAAAAATTCAAATTGTGCAGAAATTATAAAGGGCCAATTTATACCTAACAAAAAAAAATTTAAAAATTTTAATAATAATAAATTTAAAAAAAAATTAATTAAAAATAAAAAAAAAAAAAAAAAAAAAATATAAAAAAAAAAAATATAAATAAAAAAAAAAAAAAAATTGAGAATCGGTCGAGAAACTTGAAACAGAAACACCCAAGGAACAAAATGGTTATAATATGGGAGATTCTTCTGTGCATGCGAGGAACCGCAGCTGGAAACGAAAAAATATAGTTTGAATTTTCATATTTTTTAATTGGAAATATAAAAAGTATCAAAGGTGTCCCAAAAATCACACACGAACACACTCCATCGATTATGCTCGGAATGGGAAAGTGTATATCAGATTTGCATGTTGAAAAGTCGTCGGTAATTGCCACAATTGGTCTGTCGTCAACTTTATACACTACTAATGAGGCTCAAACTGATTGTGGGTTT
Organism: Drosophila tristis; assembly: GCA_018150885.1. Classification (NCBI taxonomy): domain Eukaryota; kingdom Metazoa; phylum Arthropoda; class Insecta; order Diptera; family Drosophilidae; genus Drosophila; species Drosophila tristis. Next base: position 13,782,229 of record JAECWT010000002.1, read on the forward strand.
AGTGATTTCAGAAGTCGACGGCACGCAAGGCGGCGGTCACTCAACAAATTGCTCTGAGGCACGCCAAGCACTTCTACTTGGAGACTAATTAAAGGCGCTGGGCAGCTAATTGGTGACAAATGAGTCAATCTGAATCGAATCGGCAGCTGTTTTATCCAAGAACTAAGGGCCTGGACCATGCCAAATGAAGGCGTTTGGCTGTGCGCCTTCTGGGTATTTAAGCCGCAGCCATTGACAAATTCTAGTCAGTTGGAAATCTACGAGAGAATGCTGATCCGCCACTGGATGGTGCTCTGCCTGAGCTGGACCCTGTGCGGTGCTCATTTTTTGACGGAAACCGAAGCTGGCAAGTTTCTGAGGCATCTGGAAGTCATACCAGATGTAATAGAAACTGGACCGCAGGAGTTTCTCAATGTGAGCCAAAGCTAAGGGGGCACAATCGGGTGACAGCTTTGATTCTGAATCCCCTCCTCACTGCTCTCTCCTAGGTCACGTATCTGGGACTTATTCAAGCCGATCGCGGCGTGGAGCTGCAGCCAATGCAAGTGCGCGACGAGCCTTTTGTGGCCTGGCGTGCACCCATGACAAACTATTACACGCTGCTGATGGTCGACCCGGACGCGCCCAGCGCCGAACAGCCCACGCACCGGGAATTTCTGCACTGGATGGTGCTCAACATTCCCGGCAATCAGCTCATCATGGGGGATGTTCGCGTCGGCTATGTGGGCGCCACACCGCCCTCAGGCAGTGGAATGCACCGCTATGTCTTTCTGCTCTACAAGCAGCAGGACTACTGTAAGTTTATTTTCCCGAAGCTGCCCAAGCACATTCTGTCGGGACGCGGCAGCTTCTCGAGCATGGAATTTGCGAGACGCTATAAGCTCGGTCATCCGGTGGCTGGGAATGTCTTCACTGCCCGCTGGAGCACCGATGTTCCCGCCTTGTACAACTCCATTTCGCGAGGAGCACACCAAAAAATCACTCTAATGGAAACGACAACTTAATGTAAAGCTGAAGGTAACTACGGTTGCTCAGCAATATGCAATAAAAAACCCATAAAGGAAATTTGTAAACTATTTTTTAATTATTTAGTAAATGCTTTGCAATATTCGTAAAAAGAGAGCGGGGCAGATACCTAGCTTTAACCCTCTCCCTCTCACTCACCTGTACCAACAAGTGGTCAAGCGCTCAGAATTCCGCTCTCCCTTTTGTGTAATCCGCCTACGAATCTCGTTGGTTGCCTAGCCACGCCTCTTTATAGGAGTCTATCTATCAGAGGATTCTTCGAATAATACATTCCAAAATTCAAAACAAAGAAAAAATATTAAGATCAAAGCATTCCTAGCCTAGCCTTTTTATTAGAATACCTTTCGAAAATGTCGAGCTCCGAGGCTGCCGAATGCTTTGCAAAGCACGAAATTGTTCCAGATATACTTCCTGTGGCGCCCAGCGAACTACTCAAGGTAGGAGCCCAATATGCGTCTGACCTTTGTGAACACCTGCAACTGCTTGTAGGTCACCTATGGAGGCGATCTGGTCGTCGACAAGGGCGCCGAACTGACGCCCACGCAGGTAAAGGCTCATCCGAGTGTGGAATGGGACGCAGAGCCGGAGGCGCTGTACACGCTGCTGCTGACCGATCCGGATGCGCCCAGTCGCAAGGAGCCCAAGTTCCGTGAGTGGCATCATTGGCTGGTGGTGAACATACCCGGCAATCAGATCGCCAAAGCTGACGTGCTCACCGAATATGTGGGCGCCGGGCCGCCCGAGGGCACGGGTCTGCATCGCTATGTGTTTCTGCTGTTCAAGCAGAAGCAGAAGCTGTCCTGCAAGGAGAAGCGCATACCCAAGACCAGCGGCGACAATCGGGCCAAGTTCAGCACCAGCAAATTCGTGGGCAAGTACGGTCTGGGCAATCCCGTGGCCGGCAACTTCTTCCAGGCCAAGTACGATAGCTATGTGCCCAAGCTGTACAAGCAGCTCGCTGGCAAGAAGTAACATTCAAAATATATACTCACAAATTGTAGGTACATCTATCTAACTAATTATTAAACTATTAAAATTCGCATTGAAGCGCGACGAGCTATAAACAAAGAGCTTCTCGATCAGGGGCCGGGACGCTTGCCTCCCATAAAAGCTCTCTGCCCGACAGACTCGCTTTAACAGTGTGCCACCGGGCCAAACTAGTTTCAGTTGCTGACAGACCTTGTTCGGGATCTGGTCGCCTTTCCACACAAGTCTGTTTTCTGTTTTCCGTTTTCCAGTTCTGTCCAGAGATGATGCTGATTCCGATACTGCTGGCCAGCATTGTGGCGGCTGTGCAGTCTTCTGCCTCCGTGGAGGAGCTCTTCGCGTCGCACAAGGTGGTGCCCGATGTCATTGCCCAGGCACCAAACCAGTTTCTAAAGGTGGGGCAGCAGCGACAGAGCAAACGTCACCGAAACTGAAGCGAAAACTAAAACTGTTCATAACTTTCCGTTCAAAGGTCACATACAAACAGGGACTCGTTGCGGAGGACGGCGTAGAGCTAACGCCCACTCAAGTGAAGGATCAGCCCTTGGTCGAGTGGTCCGCAGCACCCGGAGACTACTACACGCTCATCCTGACAGATCCAGATGCGCCCAGCCGCGCCGATCCAAAGTTCCGTGAGTTCAAGCACTGGGTAGTGGTCAATATTCCCGGCAACGATGTGGCCAGCGGCGAGGTGTTGACTGCCTACATTGGCTCCGGCCCGCCCAAGGGAACGGGCCTCCATCGCTATGTCTTCCTGCTGTACAAGCAGCCGGGCAAGCTGGACTTTGAGGAGCCGCGCGTAAGCAACAAGTCGCGTCGGGACAGACCCAGCTTCAAGGTCGCCAAGTTTGCAGAGAAGCACCAGCTGGGCAATCCCGTGGCCGGTAACTTCTACCAGGCGCAGTACGACGACTACGTCCCCGAGCTCCACAAGCAGCTGTCCGAGGAGTAGGACACACACACACACATATATATTGCGCACACCTTTGTCATCACATTACTGGGTTAATTATAGAAAATCGCTTTTGGTTTTATTTGTTTGACTTTAGTGGAAAGTATTCTATTCGTGTTGTGGGCTTCTTCGGTGGCAGTGCCGTCTATTTACCGGCTGCTGTGGCCAGGGGATTGCGCAGCACTAGGATCACAGAGTCGCCGCGCAGAAACATTTTCGAGATGAAGCGATCCTTGTTGACGGGCTTCACCTTCTTCTTGCCCTTGCCCGTGCGCGGCAGCTCTGTCCACATCTCCTTGACGTTCTCCAGCACCATGTTGCAATGGCGGTCGAAGGCCTTCACGCGGCCCAGCAGCTTCTTGTTGTTGCGGCAATTGATGAGCACCTGCGTGTTGTTCTTCACGGACTGTGTGAGCACGGACAGGGGTCCTGTGTTGAACTCCTCCTCCTCCTGGCGGGCCAGTTCCTCGGGCGTCAGCTCCGACTTGGGTTTAACAAGAGCCCTGCAAAACAACGCTAAATTATTTGACGCTACAACAGCCTGCGACCAATAAGCCGGCGCACATGTCGCTGTTCCGCATGGGTCTCAGGGATTGGCTTTGCATAGTTTCCTGCTGTTACTTACATGTTGTAGCAGCTTCAGACGTTGGTAAATGCAAGAAGGAACACTTTTCCAATTGTTTTTGGTCGTTTTTTGTGGATTTTTTAACAAACGCGGCTTTTTTTCTTGTCGCTGCTTAGAGATGGTATATCACTACCGGATCCAGCGATAGTATCGATATCTTGCAAGGCGGCTTTTAATCAAAAACAATTGGGGGTTAATAAGGAAACGGAACTGATAAAATGTCGAAAATTGAAATCAAAAAGCCTAATTTTATTTAGATATTTCGTTAATAATTCACGACCAGTGTTATTTTCCGCGGTTTAACTCAAGGTGTTCAACTGTTAAATAGAGTGGGGCTAAGTGGGTTAAGTTCGTTATTTTCCTCGGTATATTTTTTAGAAAATTAGAATGGATATTTGGGTATATTTCTGAGGGTCAGACGGTATATTTGACTGGTAGTCCGCGGTCCCACTGGTCACACGAGTTTAAAAAATTGTTTCTGCATGGCTGCCAAAAAACCCAAGATAACCCAACAGGACGATGAGGCCGCAGTTATCACGTGCACCTACTGGGTGCCGCGCAAGAAACGACACTGCAAGATGGCAGCCAACAAGGGAAGCGCCTTCTGCGGCGCCCATTCGCCTGCCACGGAAGAGAGCCAAGCCGTGGATGCGTCTGCTGAACGGATATCCTGCCCACTCGACCCAAAGCACACTGTGTTCAAGAGGAAGCTGGCCAAGCACCTGACTATCTGCAATGCCCGGGAACAGGCCAGCACGCTGCCCTACATCGTCAAGAACATCAACGCTGGCGAGCAGCTGGAAAACCCCGAGGATGACGAAACAAACAGCAAGTTGAAACTGCACGAGCTGGAGGATGCAGAGTTTTACAGCGTAATAGACAAAGTACGGGCCTTGTACGAGAAACACGTTGGCAACAGCATCGAGGAGCTGCATATGCAGCACGCCTCGCTCGAGGAGCCGCTCGGCCACGAGGAGTACGGCCAGGAGTCGCGCAAGCATCTGGTGCAGGCCTCCGCTCTGTTGGGCATCCTCGAGCACGACCAGCAGCTGACGGACAGCACCAGCTTTATTGAGTTTGGCGCCGGCAAGGGCCAGCTGGCCTTCTTCCTGGCCACAGCGCTGGAAGCCCAAGGCCTGTCCCACTCGCAGGTGGTGCTGGTCGATCGCATGTCGCTGCGCCACAAGAAGGACAACAAGGTGACCAACAAGGAGCTGGTCCAGCGCATCCGAGCAGACATAGCCGACCTCAGGATGTCTGCGCTGCCGGAGTTGGAGCAGACCAAACGCAATGTCGCCTTGTCCAAGCATCTCTGCGGAGCGGCCACGGATCTCACGTTGCGCTGTGTTCTGGCCCAAGGAGCAGCTGCCACGGACTACATACTCATTGCCCTATGCTGCCATCACCGCTGCTCCTGGCGCTCTTATGTGGGCCAGACCTGGCTACAGGCGGCCGGCATTGGACCCCGGGAGTTCGCCATCATCACCAAAATGGTCAGTTGGGCCGTCTGCGGCACGGGCCTAAGTCGCGAGCGTCGCAAGGCCATGGCGGAGGCGCACGAGGAGCTTGGCGAGCCGCCCACCCAAAGGTTGACCCGAGAGCAACGCGAACAGATAGGCTACCAGTGCAAGCGGGTCTTGGATCACGGCCGTCTCGAGCATTTGCGTGCCAACGGCTTCGAGGCGTCGCTGAAGTTTTATGTCCCGCGGGAGATTACGTTGGAAAACGTCGTGCTGCTAGCCAGACGCAAACAACCCAAGTGCAATAATAAAGATAGTTAATTTAAACGATTATATGTGTGTGGTTTCCCGCTACTTGGTTCCAGGATATAGCAAAAATATTCAAAAATTTGTTGTCAGGCAATATGATTTCTACATGTAAAACACGTTTATGTACATTCTACATGAATTAAGTGCAGGCGATAAGTGTATTGATGGTATGTATATATACCAATCTTGTAAAAAATTTATTGATAAATTAGATAAAATTATTTATTTAGGCCTGAGAGGGCTAACCAGCTAGTAATATTAAACCGAATATCAAAATCGAGGAATATTGTTGCGTGCGTCAGTATATTTACGGTATATTTTGATAATGACAAGGTATATTTTGGTATATTGCTGGGACAGCTGTTGGTGACTCAGAAAAGTGTTGGCAAAAATATTTATCGCGTTGATTTGGGAGCAAAACATTTGAAATTCTGATCAAAATGGCACACAAAATGAAGGCCATCAAGTGCCCCACGGACGAGCTATCACTGACCAACAAGGCCATCGTGAATATCAACGATTTCACCGAGGAAGTAAAGTCAGTCTCCCTTACCTTTTGCCAGCGCTGCGCTACGTGGGCGTCTCTGGGCAGAACAGCGACTAATTGCATTGTTTTTCGATTGACAGATATGTGGACATCTCGCCGGGACCCGGACAGCACTACATTTTCGCGCTGGAGAAGATTGCGGAGCTGCCACGTGATCATGTGGGCTTCTCGCTGGTGCAGCGCAAGTGGGCGACGCTTTCTATTAACCAGGAGATCGATGTGCGGCCGTACCGCTTCGACGCCAGCTCGGACATCATCACCCAAGTCTCCTTTGAGACGGACTTTCTGCAGAAGAAGACCACCACCCAGGAGCCCTACGACTCGGACGAAATGGCCAAGGAGTTCATTATGCAGTTCTCTGGAATGGCCCTGACTGTGGGTCAGTCACTGGTCTTCCAGTTCAAGGACAAGAAATTCCTCGGCCTGGCGGTCAAGACGCTGGAGGCGGTGGACCCCCGGACCGTGGGCGACGGCAAGGAGCCCAAGTCGCGCAACGTCCGTTTCGGCCGCATCCTGGGCAACACGGTCGTGCAGTTCGAGAAGGCCGAGAACTCGGTGCTGAATCTGCAGGGCAGGTCCAAGGGCAAGATTGTGAGGCAGTCGATCATCAATCCGGACTGGGACTTTGGCAAGATGGGCATCGGCGGCCTGGACAACGAGTTCAATGCCATCTTCCGACGAGCCTTTGCCTCGCGCGTCTTTCCCCCCGAGCTGGTGGAGCAGCTGGGCATCAAGCACGTAAAGGGCATCCTGCTCTACGGACCTCCTGGCACTGGAAAGACGCTGATGGCCAGACAGATTGGCACAATGCTGAATGCTCGCGAGCCCAAGATCGTGAACGGGCCGCAGATCCTGGACAAATATGTGGGCGAATCGGAGGCGAACATCCGGCGGCTGTTTGCAGATGCCGAAGAGGAGGAGAAGCGCCTGGGACCGAACAGCGGGCTGCACATCATCATCTTCGACGAGATCGATGCCATCTGCAAGGCGCGTGGCTCTGTGGCGGGCAATAGCGGTGTCCACGACACCGTGGTGAACCAGCTGCTGGCCAAGATCGACGGTGTGGAGCAGCTGAACAACATCCTCGTCATCGGCATGACCAATCGCAGGGATATGATCGATGAGGCACTGCTCCGTCCCGGCCGCCTGGAGGTCCAAATGGAAATCAGCCTGCCCAACGAGCAGGGCCGCGTCCAGATCCTCGATATCCACACGAAAAGGATGCGCGACTTCAACAAGATTGCCAGCGATGTGGACAACATCGACATCGCTGCCAGGACAAAGAACTTCAGTGGAGCCGAACTGGAGGGTCTGGTGCGTGCAGCCCAATCGACGGCCATGAATCGCCTCATCAAAGCGGACTCCAAAGTGCACGTCGATCCCGAAGCCATGGAGAAACTGAAGGTTACCCGCTCGGACTTTATGCACGCCCTGGAAAACGACATCAAGCCGGCATTTGGCACCGCCCAGGAGATGTTGGAGAACATGCTGGCTCGCGGCATTATAAACTGGGGCTCGCCAGTCTCGGAACTGCTGGAGGACGGCATGCTCTATGTGCAGCAGGCCAAGGCCACGGAGAGCTCCGGACTGGTGTCGGTGCTCATCGAGGGTGCCCCGAACTCTGGCAAATCGGCGCTGGCCGCCAACCTTGCCAAGATGAGCGACTTCCCCTTCGTGAAGGTCTGCTCGCCCGAGGACATGGTCGGCTTCACCGAGTCCGCCAAGTGCCTGCACATACGCAAGATCTTCGACGATGCCTACCGGTCGACTTTAAGCTGCATTGTGGTGGACAATGTGGAACGACTGCTGGACTACGGATCCATTGGACCCCGCTACTCAAATCTCACGCTGCAGGCGCTGCTGGTGCTGCTCAAGAAGCAGCCGCCGAAGGGACGCAAGCTGCTCATACTGTGCACGTCCAGTCGGCGCGAGGTTCTCGAGGAGATGGAAATGCTGCCGGCCTTCACATCTGTCCTGCACGTGTCCAATCTGTCCAGCCCCGAAGATGTGCTGGCCGTGCTCGAAGATTCGGATCTGTTTAGTGCCGAGGAGCTGCAGAGCATTACCCGGAATATGGCCGGTAAGCGGGTCTGCATTGGCATCAAGAAGCTGCTCGCAATAATCGACATGATCCGTCAATCGGAGCCCAACTATCGCGTCGTCAAGTTCCTGTCCAAATTGGAGGAGCAGGGTGGCTTGAGCATGGTGGCGCGCCCCCACTAGCTACCGACCGTTGCGGAACTTCGTTTGTCCGTCGTGGAGCTCAACGATGCTTTCTAGGCACTCCCATTCCATCAGCTCAAATATTGTATGTGCGTGTGTGTGTTGCTTTTGACCCGGAAATATGAACGAAACGAAATCAGGCGAGAAACAAATGTCGCTTTGATTCGGCGAACATTCCATGGACAGGATGTTAGCCGGGAAGACTTGCCTGTCCCCTCAGTCTTGTGTGTAATTATGTAATTAGTCGTCCCCTAGCTGTATATGATTTATCCGATTTAATTGTCTATTGTTCATTAAAGATGTATTAGACCATTTGATTAAGCGCAAAACAAAACTCAAATGTAACTGATGATTTGAGATACAGACATAAGTATGCATATATATATATATAATCCTAGCCTCGATCACTGTCATATTTTGAGAAGCCCAACGAACGAATCACAAACAGAAACAGAACCCTAAAATACAAAGCATATTTGTAACCAAGGATCAATCAATTCCCCCGTAACTAGTCAAATAGCATAAACAGACACAGAACAGGTGAATCTGGAAACACTTTTATACAAAACATTTTGTATTTTATACGTTTTATGATGCAACAATTTTGGAATTTATCTACAGAATTGAACACTTATTGTATTCAGATCGAAACAGGGCCAAGTCTCATTTACAACAAAACTAATAATATATCCGTATTACTCTTTGAGTATCGGGGTAAACCAAATTTGGAACTGAATACAACAGATCAACGAGTAGATTTGTATAACAATATAAAACTATTGAAAATGTGTCCACTATGTCCATGTAGAGCTGTAAGCAGTAATAACCGAGCCCGCCCTCTCTCGGAGCGACATATCCCCTGTACTTCGAGCGGCGGGAACATCCATTCGCGGGTAGATAAATATTTGTATTGTTGTATAACAGTTTGCACAAATGATAAGCACAAAGTGTGCTACTACTAGATCAATTTAGGTTTCAAAACTAGCTTAAGAAGGTGCGTGCATCGACTCGAAGTCAATTCTGTCCGAGTGAGTATCTCCCCCACAAAATCTCCACGAAAAATACAACAACATGCGATGGCTGGATCGTTAGGCGGAGCATCGAATTAATATAATGACAAATGAGGCTGAAAATGATTTCATTGCCTAGCTAGCACCCAAGCATAAACCGGTATCGGTATCGATGTCTTTTTAAAATGTTTTACTAATGCAAAACACTTTTATGTATTCATTGAAATATGACAAAGCCTCGCGCTGTTTAATATATATTTAATAAAATTATGTATAAATGGACATTTCCTATGAGTATTGAGTTTATTTGAACCATTTAGTGACAACGATCATCAATTATACATGCATAGATACGGACCCTAAAGGGAACATCCCAATTCATAATTAATAATTTGCATTATTTATATGAAATTCTTTGAGAAATCCCATTCATTTGAATAATGTCTACTCAGTCTCACAGATCGCCGCCAGACGTCTGTCCAGCTGAGAGGCGTCAGAAATTATCACCAGCCAGAGCCGTGACATAGCGAGATCCATAACCCGATCCACGGACGGACGGCCAGACAGCGATCAGCTGTTCGCAAGGCACGACGGCCGCCGCACTGACCCGCCACCAGTAGTTGAGAGTTGGCCAAGACAGGGCCAGTCTTGATGGTACTGAGACCCAATCAATTGCCGACCACAACCAGTCGGAGTCGCCAATTGCTGACTGCTCTAATATGTAATTTGAATAAATGATTTATAATGAAAACACTCCAGCGGTGCGCGCGTCGTATACGTAATATGGAGCAGTGCAGAGCATGGAGTAATTGATATATGGCGCTAATTGCGCCCGACGCCCATTTGTGGTGCGAAGCGGTCCGGTCCAGCGCGGAGAGCGCCACTTTATCAGCGCGTCTGAAGAATCCTGGGGTAGCCAGAGCCACAACCAGATCTAGTGTCGCGACGGTGTCAGGTGCCGCTTATTAACTAATTAAAGCTGCATATTTCTCGAGATCTTAAAATTGATTTGCAGTGCCAATTCAATGGAATGGCTTCTGGCTGAGCTGGGCAGCGCTCTTGTCCCACAATTAGCCACAAATGAGTGCTGGGCAGCTGTCCCTTAGCCCTTTTCCACGTCATGAAGGGGAGTACAAGCAACCCGATACCGACGACTCATCAACCCACCCACCACTTAGCGGGCCAGTGTGTAATTATTGGGTGGGCTGGGGTCGGATCAGGCCCCTGCACGTCATTCGCTCACGTATGCAAAAGATTTTCGTGACGAAAGTCCAGTCGGACAAAGTTCAGTGACCGGGCCAAAATGCAGCCACGAAGCCCCCAAAATTAAAGCCAAAACGGATTTTCATTCAGCGCTGGGCCACTGTCGTGTCTCCCTTTAAAAATAAATACGAAACTTTTACAAATTTGTATTTTTGTTATTATTAATTGAACCCGCTCTCGGCCAGGGCGCACTTGTCCGGCCAAAGCCCGCGCCCGAGCCGCCGCCCCAGTCACCGCGCAGTCGCGCCCCTCGTAAACTTTGAAACCGGCCCGAGACGACTGCTGTTGCTGTTGTTGCTGCTGTTAAAAGCGCAAACGCCGGCAGCAAAGGTTCGATTTCACTTTCGCACGCTGTCTCGAGAAAGGTGGGGAGAGTCGGTCGAGGGGGAGGAGCAGGCGCATCTGGGGAGCTGAAGCTAAAGCTGGAGCTGAAGCTGAAGCTGGAGAGGCTGGAGAGGATGGGCATGGGTAGGCTGACTCTGACTGTGACGCGGGGACTGTCATGTGTTTAACTTTTGCTGCTCTCACTTGCTTTCTTTCAAGTTGGACTCTCTCTCCCTCACTCTCTCTCGCTCTCTCTCTCTTTGGAGCACCGGATCTGTTTCCTTTTGCATTTTCATTGATACACTGAAATAAAATTGTATTAATCGACGATCCAATAAGAAAAAATCCACATGAAAAATGCAATTGGAAATAGGCAAAAATATATAAATTGCAAGTAGATTTTTAGCTAGTTTTAAGCTTATATTTTTCTGTGCAGTGCAGGAGAAATTTTGTGAGTTCGTCAGCATTTTCCAGACAGTTCTTTGGGCCTCTCGTGGCATGGGTCCCCCCAATTTCGAGACTTCACTGGCATCGGCCCACCGATGGCGCAGGCATCGTACCAGCTACCTGCTGGCGCTGTGAATGTGAGTTAAAGACAAAAGCAAACATCATGCAAAAATCTTCCTGCATTACACAAACGCGGAAGGTTTTTCGCTGTACTCGTACTCGCACATTTCATGGATTTTCCAGCGCTCCAACAGCATTTTCATGGCATTTTCATTGATGTTTCCAAGCGTGCATGTGCTGCCAGCCAGCCCGTATGCGAAACTAGCAGTTAAATTAGCAGTTTTTTCCCGTTGCCTCCGCGCTGCACTACAATTTTACACTGCACTGACTGACTGTTGGGGGTTTGGGGATTATATTTTTTTGTTCGTTTTCGGGTTTTCTTTCTCTGTTTTTTGTTGCTGTGTTGTTTTTTTGGTTTTTTTGCAATTTTTAATTGAGTTGCAATTTGGCATGCGAGCTAAGAAGTGGCCAAGAGTCAAGACCCGAAACTATTTGTGGCATGTGTGGGATTTTCGTGGAACTTGCATGCGTATTCGTCATCAAGTGGATATGGCAGAAGCATTTAAATTGAATGTGTTTTGGGTTAAAGATGCCTCCTTTAACTTAACCCTTGTGTTATGACTGTACAAAATATAAAGTTTTAAGCACGTAGCCTGAAGAACAAGAAGAAACATCCTTCATTAAACCACAAATATCAGACAACCAAAGTAAATGAAACCAATAAAAGTGGGCCACTACTTGCACCCCCAATGCCAGCCAGGGGTTAAGAACAAGTAGGCATCTGTATTTATATCGCATTTATAGCCTAAACAGAAGACACAACCCCCAAGATTACACACAACAGAGAAAAAAGAAACCAAAAACGGGGCATGATCAAAAGCCGGTAACAACCGAAACACAAATCAAAACGCAGAATCCAGCATCCAGGGCAAAAAGCCGGCGCAGAACCAACCACTCGAAATCTGTGAAAATGTTGCCGCACGCGATCGGGACATTCGCATTCGCATTTCATTTCATTTCGATTCATTGATACACAGCCACCAGCAGGAAAAAAAAACCTCCTGCTCCACGGCACAGTTCCAAATTAAATAATACGATCTGATCTGGCTGTGTGGCTGTGTGTGTGCGCGCTCCTTATTATTATTATATTGTATTCCACCCTTTTTTTGCGTGCTGCCCAGAGCGGCGTTTTTTTGTGCCATTTTCTTAGGAATTCCTTGGCACGCAGCAGCAGCGGCAGCAACAGCCGAAGCCGAGTCCGAACCCGGGTCCATATCCCCTGTCGCATGATCAATCAGAACGTTCCATCAACATTCCCCGATCTCAATCTGAATCTGGATCTCGGCGACTGGATATTGACTTTCCAGAGACGCGTCGTAGTTCACTTTCCTTTTTGTGAGGCGACAGCTGAAGCTGGAGGGCGGCACGTGCCTGTGCCTAGCTTCTGCTTTCTTCACTTTCGTCGGTGTTCTCGGGTTACCATTCTTCGGTGTTACCCCTTTCGGGGCCACGCCCCCCAGTCATTATAGCGCACACTTACGCAAGGCGGATATTGATTTCGGGATTGCCAGAAGAGGCTGGGGCGGGGGTGGAAGTAGAAGAACACAACTACTACGAGTACGATTTCACGTGTGCCCCGTGTGACACAGGCAGGCCCGGCTGACTGCTGACTGCCTGACTGCGAGGATGACATCTGCGTTCGCCCATTGTGTTTCACTTTTCATCAAACTTATATTAATATAAGTCGCTTGCGCCATAATTAAACCGAATTTGATATTTCCGGCCGGGGGAGAGACACTTGGTTCACTGAACCCACGAGAAATCCTTGAACCCCACGCTCAAGACGCCAGACGAAATAAATATTTTATACATATGTATTTGCCAATAATCTATTTCAAACAAAGAACCAGAGAAATATGGGCGAAAAAAAACTAAAGTTAGAGAAGCGTCGCGTCTGCTGCCCTTTTTGGTTTTTGGCGGCACCCTCACAAAATTATTGACCAGCGTTCCATCCAGCCCAAAAGAGCCGAGCCAACGAACAAAAAGAAAACAACGAACAAGAAGTCGGACTCTGACTGACTTTGAGCTGCTGGACTTGTCTGTCTCATTGGAATGGGGGATGCTACCCAAATATTTCTGTTGCTCAGGAAAGGACTTCTGTGCGGTTTGTTCATGGTATGTTTTTTCTTTTTTTGTTTCTGCTGCTCGGGTTCTTTTTCCCCTCCTCCACACACACACACACACAGACACACACACACACACATATTTCATTCTAATCAACATGCTGCAAAACATATAATTCGAATTTTTGATATTTCATCTGACCATTTTGCGGAGAAAATTGCATTTAAACGCCTATTATGCGCTTTTTATTTGCAACCCATACTTTTCTGGCCGATTGCCCTCGCTGACTCAGTCATGCAAAAATACAAATCATTGTTTAAGTATATACTCGTACCGTACCTATAAGTATAATGCTGATACGCGTATATCGCACAACACACACAAATGTATATACATATATACTAACTTACAGTCATGATACTCTGATCTGTCAACTAGTCGGCTGTCGGCTGTTGGCTGTCGGCTTCCTGCTTCGGGAGTTAATTAAATAAAGTCGTAATATCGTTAGCAAATAAAATAAATTGTCTTCAATTACATGAATGACATCCAAGGCGCAATCTCTGGCTGGTGATTGACCTCTTTCAATGTGTTTCTTGGCATTCTTGGCTTGATTGCCCCGAACTTCAGCAGCAAGATAATGAAATTGTATATGCATATACACTATATATATATATATACATATCTACACACTCACAGTCCACATGCAGGCTATGCGCCATGCACTTAATCAAAAAATACGACAAAATCAAGTGTAAACAAAACTGCATCGCAGATCGCGACTCGAGCTGGCAGGCAGCATCGACACCGCCACCGACACCGACTCCGACTCCGAGACCGACCCGACCGATCGGGTGCATTGAACACATGAACATCCGGCAACAAAACAAAAATTTAAATCTCATTTACTCATTTATACAAACACATATGCATATTATATGTACTATATAAACAATGCACTGCAAAAATAGTTGCCTGCTACCTTTAAATCGTTATTAAATTTAAAACAAAACTTTTGCGGTTTCTGTTTTTTTCCAGAGGAGCAAGCTGAGCACATTAATTATCGTTCATTGGGACAGATTAAAGGTGCTGCAGTATTAAAGTATATTTAAATTTATTAATGCAATTAGCAGATAGAATGATGTAAATTAAATTTAATTATTATTAAATACATGGAAAGGTTTAATGGAGAAAATTATGCAGAAGGAATTTGTTGTAGATTGGGAGGAGCGGAGGGCAGCTCTTCTTTTCGACCCGTACATGGATAAACCATTAAGACTACTAAGTACATTAATATTAACATTATTATATTATTATTAATACAATTAATACAATATTTTGCCATTGATGAGCAATTGTCATAAATCGAGCGAAATCGATCCAGTTTGTCTAATATTAGAATCAAGATATGCACGTACACTGTATGTATATATATATATCTATTTGTTTGAGTCTATAGACCTGTATTAGAATTGACTCTCGTCTTCTAATGCGATGTGGTTGACCTTGACGCTCTACCGAGAGTTTATTGTCCTTTCAATAGAACACGCTAAATAAACTCGAATTTTAGCAGTCGTACAGATACCAGATACCATATACAATATATCTTTAAACATACATATATATATATAGCATATATATTCAGTTTATTTACTGCACTAATTCTGCGACGAACTAGTTTCGACAAAACAGATTGAGATTCCAATTCCGATTCCGATTCCTGAAAGCCGAACAATAATAAGCGTGAAAAAAAGCGTCCACAAAGTGCATATAAAAAATGTATTTAAATTTACCCACAACCCGCACTGACTGCTGACTGCTGTCTGTCGTCTCCAGTGGCTGCTCCAGCCAAATGCTACGAGTATATCCCCATGGATATACAGCAGCAGCCCGCTGCTCCAACCCCCTGTTCCAGCCCAAGAAGCTGCTCCATTCCGCTGCCTGTGCCCGCGTTCTGTGCCCCCAGCCCATCAGCTGACTGGATCTACGCGCGCGCCTGTTTAATTGCATCTGCGTGGGCCTCCTCCTGCTCCTGCCCCTGGGCAGTCCCTCTGTGGTAGTATCGCTGTGTGACTTTATGCAAATTAAACAAGTTCGCTGCCAAAAATATTGCCGTCTGTGTTGATTTGTTGTTGCTCTGGCCTGCTGCTGGATTTGCTTTTAATTATTTATTTGCATTTATGTGCTGTGTGTACAGACGGTGTGTGTGTGTGTGTGTGTGCTTGTACAGGTGTATTTAAGCGTCAGTGTAAGTAGTTTGGCTAGTCCCCCGCCCGGCACTGGAAGCTTTGCGGTGTGTCTGCCCAAAACCAACCCAAAACAAAAAGCGATTCCAAAAACCCAAAAAACCAAACATGTTTCATGTTTTCTGGGCGTTTGCTGCTCGAGGAATATCTCTGTTATTATTGATTAGCTAAATTGTTGTTAATTAGTTTGACTTTGAACTTGATTTAGAGCTTGTTTGGGGGCAAATGTGTCAATAGTCGCTGGCCAGTCGTCCATCCATTTCGTGGTGGGGGTTCATCAGTCGTCGATCGGTGCAAAGAACGCGAAGAAGGCCCAGTCACGTGTTGGAATATCGCCTAGAGAACTTTAAAGTCAAGTCAATTGTGGGGATACGGATACTCTTTTTGGAACTGCCACCTGAGCCCATTGTATCGCATATGTACAATATGTCGCTCCCCCTCCCTGTCTGTGTGTTGTTATCCAATTTCCAGTCTAGCTTTTCAGGGGGCTGCAGTAACTGGCACTGAGTATCCCCCATTCATGCCCTAATTGCAGCCCAGTGGAACAGATTCGAGCGTTTCATGATCATGACTAAGGTCAGATTCATAAACAAACCGCATAAAATACGAGTAGACCCAATTGAGCGGACAAAAGCACACTCGAAATTTGTGCGCAAAGAAATTAAAAGCGAAATGGAAATTGTTTATACAAATGCCGACGAGACCAGACGAGACCAGACCAGACCAGACCAGACCCTGCATTTGCATTTGCATAAACATTTGCACGTTCATTGTGTATCGAGGTTTGTGGTTTTGGGTGTCCAGTGCCGCCGTATCATGTGGACGGCCGGAGACCCTCGCAGATAGCGAGCGAGGCGCTTCCATTTTCAAGGGTTCGCCTTGTCTGGCAGCTCGGATTTTCCACACCGTTTCCACATTGAACTTGAGAGCTCTCCGATCGGATTTGATCTGGTCGGTCTAGCCCTGATGGTGTTTGTTGCAGAAGCGAATCCAATCAGGTGTTGTCGGAGTCGCTTGGGGAGTCAAGTGCTGCTGCTGCTGCTGCTGCCGGATCTGGATCTGTATATCTGTATCTGGATCGGTATCTGGATCTGGTGCATTAGTGCATAAATCATGCGCGTCCGATGATATCACGTGTTATAATTAGAACGATGCATTTTCACTTTTCCCAACATCCCAACATCGCGCTCAAATGTCCGTATCCGCGTAGGGCTGGCTTGACAGCTGAAAATCGTGATATTTGATGTTTGTATCTATCATAGGAATGGCCTGGAACGATAGCATGAGTGGGAGGGTGGGTAGGGGAGGGGAGGGGGAAGCGAAACCCCATCGAGCCATCAATGGAAACCAATGCCCGTAAAGTGTCGTTCATTATGACCTCCTGTTGCAGTTGCAGTTGCATTTGTTGCTGTTGCTGTTGCTGTTGCCGGATTGTTGCTATTATTGCCATGGTTCTTGTTACAATGTAATCGCTGGCGGCTCTTTAAAATATGCAGCAGCGATACTGTCAATAGCTGAGAGTATCTCTGCTCGGGTCTTGCCGCTGGCCCACTCCAACTGCGAGCTGGAGACTCCAGCAGCCAGCAGCCTGCAGCCAGCAGTGGCCAACATCGCCATCGCCGCCAAAGCAGCGGCAGCAGCAGCACGTTGACCATGAGAACATGTTATTAAATTACTGTAATAATGTATTAAGTATGTAAGAATGCTACAAATGTTAATATGTAATAATAATTGTAATAGGTTGTTGCTATATGCCAGCAAGCAATACGGACGGACCAATCTACTCGACTTTGGTCAACAGTCAACCATCGGCGGTCGGCAGTCGGCAGTCAACGGGGGGGACTCATTGTGGTTAGCTCCCATTCCCTGCCCCGCCTCCCTGTCATTGTACGCACTCTACGAGTCGTTTGTCAAACGATCAACGGAACTCGCATTTGACATTTTCATTTTCAATTCCATGAAAGTGTTAATAATGCACTTATGTGCATATGTGCAAATGTGCATATACATGTGGACTCTCGTGTGTATTGGGTGAGTGAGTAATATGTGTACATGGGCGGTCCGTACCGATATCGATGATACACATTCGAGTATTTAATTTATGGTTCCTTTCCTTCATTTGCGTCACTTCAGTCTCCGATGGGTTGGGTTGGGTTCGCTTCGCTTCGGTTCGGTTTCTCGCTGCACTGTGGGTGGGGGACAGGAGGATTCAGCTGTTTTGGGAAAGGGAAAAGTGTGCCGAATTTGTGAGTTAATTTAGGCAGCTAAAATGACCTTAAAATAACTGATTGAATGAATAAAAAGATGCCCATTTATTGCCATTGCCATCCAAGGATAGCATTCTCCTCACCGCTGTAACAGCATCATTTTAAATCCCCAGAACTATGGCAGTTCTTTGCATTGTCTTTCCATGGGTATCCCATGGCTATAAATACATTTCTGTATAAATACTCGTGGTTATTATCTATGAATGTTAATGCTGTTGTGTACATAAGTCCCTTAATTATATGCAAACATTCTGTTGGTGGCTTTCATCAAGACAACTTAATGTATAAATATGTTAATTAATTTTTTCAACTCTTTATTGAAATTGTTACTGGTTGAGCGTTCCCGGTGCGCATTTGCTTTCTTCTTCGCGTCGATGATTATTTTGGGTGTTATGCAATCAACCCGATAATTTCAACATTTCTACATATAATAAAAAAAAGGCCATATGTGTGAGCGTGAGGGGGGGATAAAAAAAGTCAAGGATATGCATATCCAGTTCTGATAAATCGCTTGCTGGAGTCTCGTACTTTATGAGACTTTATTTATGTGGACTGTTGATTTCTTAATTTCTTTTTTGCCAACGAGTTAAACTTGTAAATAAATATAATTGTTTAGTCGGCGCTGCTCAATTAATTAATATTATTTATAAATGGGCTCAACTGATGTTGAACAATTGCGTGTGTCTTGTTCGGTTCGGTTCGGTTCGGCGTGTGCATTAAATACTCTAATTTATGGCAGCCAATGTCACGTCAAAAGAGCTGTTCTGAGGTGCGGTGTGCCGCTGCACAAGTGTTTCCCTTGCGTACGAGTATACAGACATATTTCTTATTTTGATATCTGAATTAGCATTTTGTCTGTTTTTTCCCAGCACTGGCTCTGGCTGTGGCTCTGGCTTTGGCTTTGGCTTCGGCTTTAGGGTATGTGTATGTGTATTTGCTTAGTGCGTTCATATTTTATATTTACACAATTGCACATAGTCCATAGCCCACAGCCCATACCGATACCGAATACCATGACTGTAGAAACTGTGTAGCCAGCGTCTGTCTGTGTCTGTGTTTGGGCCTGTTGTTTGCTTATCCGCCCGCACTGGCCGATCATTAAACATTTATAAACAAATTATGTCAATTTGTGTGTAAACATGATATCGAATCGAATCAAATCCAAACGCTCCATCATCAAGTGGCTGGGGCATCAAGTGCAGACGCCAGACAGCGGTCTGCATCGGATCCCCAGCCTCAATAAATGGCAAATATTGAATTGCAGTCTGCAGTTGATTCGGATTACGGACCAAAGTTTTCCGATTTGAGCTGCCAGAGATTGCCGTTTGAAATTTCGTCTGAATGCAGCGTCGCGTTGCGTCGCGTCGCGTCACCGTCAACATTTAGTTTGGCTTTGCATTTTGTTACTTGAGCTAAATTACAGCGCATGAAATACGGAAGTTGTTATTGCTATTACGGCATTGATTGCAACCTGCACTTAGACAGGGACAACAAAAAGATACACACAGAGAGGGAGATACAAATACATGCTACTTTGAGGCATATACTCGTTGGGAGAGCAATAGATAGATAGATGATGCTGGAGTTTGGTAACAGAGCAAAGGGCGTGTGTGCTGGCCCAAAGTTGTATGCTGCTAATTTTGATTTATTGCACATGGCCTTTTATGGCATTTTTTATCTTCTTAATGCTTCCTGTTCTCCATAATAACTGTGTCTCTGTGTGCAACTATGACTAGGCCACTCGTGTAAGTGTCTGTCCGTACGAGAAAAGCCCCTGGTTCTCTCCCGCTCATTGAGACTGATCTCGAGCCCCAGTTCGAGACCGAGCATAGCGCGTGTTATTTGATATTGAACTTGGCTTTGGCTTTGGCTTTGACGCTTACGTCGAGTGTGTGGCACGAGCTCTGTCGCGTAAACTCGCTCTCGCTCTCGTTATTGTTGTTTTTGCTTTTGCTTTGTTTTCATCTTATTCTAATTTATTAATTATTTATTTATGTTGTCAGCGAGCACAATACCTCGCCGTAGGTGGTAATGGTTTGGCACTGCAGCGGCAACCGCAGCCGGGCTGGGCAGGGCGGTCGGGGTGGGGCATGTGCCGCATATGTGTCGCATTTTGTGCATTAAACGGCTTTCAGCAATTCATATGATTATTGATATTACTTATGCAAAAGCCAAACTTTTAATGGGACACATGTGCTCCGGTCTGTGGGGTGAACGTCATGCTATATACATATGTACATACATATATATATATTTTTGTGGCTTAAGAGACACTTTTGAATTGAAAGTCAATTAATATTTGAAGCCGCGCTAACTGGCTCTTGTATCAAGTTGAAGGCTAGGAATTTGTATGGTTAATACTTACTATATAGAATCAGATCCAGAACACACTTTTTAAAGGATCTCCAGGAATAAGTATTAGCATTTCCTAGCGAATGCTACCACCAATTTATTTCCATTTTATTTTATTTTATTTATTTAATTCTATTTATTTTATTTTATTTTATTATTTTATTGACATCAAATATATTACAAATTAAATAATTTAAAAACCAAACCCTTTGGGCTTTTATTAACCACATTCATTATCGATCAAAATTAACCCCTAGCGCTTCCCAAACTAGATCAAGCAGTGATCGAATAATGCACAGTTTGTATCGCACCTGGTTAACGTCATAAGCATTCCGGTTTCGTGTATAATATCCCCAAAAAGAATTGTGCTGAAAGAGTACGAATAAACAGGGTGAAATACTTGTTTCGCTCAGAAAAAGATAAAGTAATTAATTGGTGCTAATCTGTGCAGCAACAAAGAAACCTCATAACAATAAGAATAATGTGCACATTTCAGTCTCGGGAATCGTCTGGCATAGTCCCAAGACTATGGCGGGATAATGACGCGTTTCAAATAAAACCAGCAACAAAAAAATACAAAATTAAATAAATTAAATGCATTCTGTTTGCCAGCAAGCAGACGAGTTCTGCCCCGTTTACTGGGTGGTGGGAATACTACACCCAATCGTAATATGCATCGTTGTATTGTTCGCAGTTTAATTGGGAATTGGGAATTTATACACTGGCAGGACTGGGCTTTTATGTTCTTCTCCCTTGCTAATCTCAAGGTCGGCGCCGCTTTGCTGTTGGTTTTTTTTTATGGTGAATTAAATGTCACAGCTGGGCTTTGGAGCCAAGCGAATGGGTTGCTCTGAGCATTACCGCTTGGACAATGATTTGGCGAAAAACGTTTGGGTCTCCCCCCGCTCCAGCCGTGTCCCTGGCAAAGGGCTACTTCCCATGCCGGCTATGATTAATCACAATTGAGTGCTGCTATCAATTTTAATTTCATTATAAAAGCTTAAATTACAATCGTCGGGTGCCCAAAGTAAAGTCCGGCAAACAGAAACAGAAATCCGCAGCCGGCAGAGCAGGCAGCACATGACACCTCGAACGAGCGAAACAGAGGAAACCTTTCGAAGAAGAAGCTATGTGCTATGATACCATAATCCACGAATAAAACCAAAGAAGCCAAAGACCAGCACACACACACACACCACACACTCCACTCCACTCCACTCGCTTACCAAAAAAGCTCACAAATAGTTCAATGAACTTTTTGTTTTTGTCTCTTGTATGTTGCTATGCTGGCTCTCTCCCTCGCTGTGTCTGTCTCTGTCCCGCTCTCTATGACTGCATATCTCTCTCTCTCTGTCTCACTTTTTGTGTCTCTCAGTGTGTGTGTGTGTGTGTGTGTATTTATTTATGCTTTATTTTTATTTGTTTCGCCTATTTGAATTCAATTTTTGATGTAGCCAGAAAGGTGGGAAATATTTTGGAGCTAGAGCCACAAAAGCCAACTCCAAATGCATTGAAAGCTCGCAGCGCACGCATACACACAGCTACAGATACGGATACAGATACAGCTACAGATACAGACAGATACAGAGCCAAACGTAAACATAGACATGTTTATCTGTAGATCGAATTCACCTTTACAACAATCCGATATCGAGCGCCATGGAGCTTAGGCCTACTCGCATTATACATCGGCTGTCTCGTCTTCATTTCAATATGTTTGATCACTGTCTGGATGCGTGCGTATGGCGGGGGTATCTGTGTGCTTGTGTGCCCGAAAATATTGTCACGTAGCCAGCCTGCTATGCTTTGTTATTAATTTTGAATTTTGAATGAATTCTGATAGCTGCATGCAGGTTGTACCCCACTCTGCACTCTCCATAAAAAGACTTTTTCACATGCCTCTAATCAAGTGTGAATAATCCCATTTTGGGACCCGCCACCAAGCAAAAAGCCTTTGAGCTTAATTGTTATGCTGATAGAGGCGCTAGATGGATTGGTTTCAGCTTCGGGCATATACCTTCACACATCCAAGAGGCTCACCTGACAGGTGTACAAACACACAGGTAGCCAGCCAATAGTGTCTCCTTGTGGGTGACTGTAAATGCGTCTGCGTATGCGTGACTGTTCATGTCTGTGTGTGTGTCAGCCAGCTCACGTTTCGTTTATCGTCTTGGGAAGCTCCAAACTTGGGAGCATGTTTTTTTTTCATTTATTTTCATTTTGTTGGTTTGCCCAAACACTTTGATAATTTTACATACTATAAAATAATTAAGACGATTTTGGCGTGTACAACGCGTCGAACAGTTAATGCCCTGAAAGAGCATTTAATAATTGTATTATTCTTCTTTAAATATGTATGTTCTATATCTGATTATCTGATATATCTGATTTAAAGTTTACTGAAACACCTAGGCTCTTCGCTGTTTGGTTTATTAAAATGTCTAAAATTTAAATGACTCACAGCTCCTTTGGCTGGCAAATTCCACTCCCAAATGCCGCAAATGGTTGCCCAAATTCGATACAACCCATTCAAGGGCTTCAAACCATCGAAAACCAATATGTAGTAATAGTCTTTTAATTGAATTGTCGCAAATTCCAAGTACTGTGCAGCTTTCAAGCCCATTTTTGGTTGAATTTTGGCTGTTTTTGTTTATTTATTTTTGGTATTTTTGCTGCCTCAACTGTAGGCGCGTGCGTTTGCGCTGATATTAATTAATTGTCATGTGTTTATTACACAATCTTTCTGCGAGTGGGAGGAACGGGTAGCGTGATGCTGATGCTGATGCTGTGACTGAAACTGGGACTGCTGGGACAGTGCTGCTTACGCAATTCGTTGCCGTTTGTACAGGTGCCCCACGGCTGACGTCACTGATAGCAGCGGCAGCTCTCTCAGTGCCGTCCCAGCAAAAGCACCTAAGTACACAACCATTTAGATATTGTTGTGCGGCTGGCCCGGCCTGGCTGCGCATTTGGTTAACTTGGACTTGGCCAACAAGCCTAAAGTCAGTGCCAAGCAATGAAAATTGCAACGTGTTTTGGCATTAGACGTGAAAGTGCGAGTTTGCACTCGAGTCTGGACGGACGGGGCGGGGAGGGGCGACCGTTGGCGGTTGGCGGTTGGGGCGTGAGTGGGTGCTTGGCCACTCGCTTGGACAGTGGCTGAAATAGGGGAAAAAGACTGGAACGGGGATCTCGACGGGGTCTGCTGCCCACACCAACGTCAGTTAGTTGACTTTTATGGCACGTAATTTGCAATTGGCAAAACCAAGTCCAAGACATCCAAGACGTCGACAGCGTCGACAATAAATGCGGAGAGCTGCCTGCAAGCAAAACTTTTCACTTTTCATTTTGCGCTTTTCCATGCAACGCCGCCGGCATCGCCATTTGCAAGGGCCCATCAAGCCAGGCACGCGGTACGTGCCTCTTGAGTATTTTTTGGCCTGTTGGCCTATTAAGTCCCTGGCCTGGCCCGGCCTGGCCTGGCCCGGCCCATAGGGTTCTTGCATTTACTTGGCTGCTGGCCAAAGTCTAAGCTTACTGCCTGCTGCTAGGAAAAACCCCCCTTTCGGCCACTCGCTTAATGGCCAATCTATGCGCGGCGACCCATTTATCGCGAATATTGCGCATACGCCCTGCTGACGCTGAATCAAGACCAACATCATGACTAATCGGAAACTAAGCCGAAATGTAACATTTGGCACGTGAATCGTTCAAAAACTATGCGTCAACAACAACATCCAACCAAATATGCCAACTATTTGTATTCTCTCTTTTTTTCACGGTTTTGCCAAAATAAAAAATGAAGAAAAATGAAGAAAAACAACAGCAACAAGCTACGACAAAAATATGCTTGCAAATTAGGAGAAACTCTCATATTTTTCGGGCTACCAACACTGGTGGCCGGGAGATGAAACCGAAACTGAAACCGAAACTGAATATATAACAAAAGGCACTTGTCTGGGTGAAATTTTCACTAGATATTCAAATGAACAACAAATGTGGCGGCAGCTGCTGTGGATTGGATGTTGCCTGAGCAAACAACCAACACACAAAAAACGGAAACCGTTAAAGCCACACAACAACAACAGACAACAACAACAGCAACAACAGCATTAAGAAACGTTAGTTTTGGCGTCGCTTTCAAATTGTACAAATTGTTGTTGGTGGTGCTGCTGGTGCTGGTGCTGGTATTGGTATTGGGTCCCCACCGCCTCCATTAATGAGGCGTGCTCCGTTGTTTACCCCACTTGAAAGCGACTTCAACGACGACGACGACGCTGTTGAAGATCAATGGATTGTACGACTGCCCAAGCCAAAACCAAAACCAAAA
Organism: Drosophila tristis; assembly: GCA_018150885.1. Taxonomy (NCBI): domain Eukaryota; kingdom Metazoa; phylum Arthropoda; class Insecta; order Diptera; family Drosophilidae; genus Drosophila; species Drosophila tristis. Next base: position 13,806,778 of record JAECWT010000002.1, read on the forward strand.
CCAAGACCAAGAGCAAAGTGCCTGCTGGTGTTGGTGCTGTTGGTCTGCCACTTTCGTTGTTACTGTTGTTGACTTTGAGCCGGCAAAGCTTTGAGCGATTTTTCATTGGAATAGAAAGTGAATTGAATTCGTTTTCGCTGCTATTTCTCTCCGTTCCATTGCTCTTGAGCAGCACCACCAACTCCTCTCCCCCGCTCTCGCCTTCATTTGGGTGCTGCTGGGCTGTTTACTCTGAAAACACCACGATCCAACGGAAAGCGAGGAAGAGTCACACACCAGATGATGCTGCTGCGGAGACTATCAGCTATCTTCCGAAAATTGGACCATGTCATTGACCTTTTGGGCTGCCCGAAAGCAGTGAGAGTGCCGTGCCAATGGTTGTTTATCTTTCGGTTTAGCGCGTCGTTATAGTTGTTTTTGAATTTATTGTTTGTCCAAGGGAAACCACAAGCGCAAAAGAGAAGCTTTTTCTGGCTGCTCATGGATTTTACTCGAATGCATTTATAGAGTTCAATTTAAACAGGATCTGCACTTGCGTCTAATCTCTCAGATAGTTCTTTGACTTTACAGGTGTTTCTAGCTGACATTTTTTGTCTTCAAGTTTTTTCCTAACACTGTTGCCTTTAAAGTCTGGTTTATGATTTCGAAAAACCAAACTAAAAACCAACTAAAAGGCAAAACATAATTTATAGTCGATTTTTAATCCATATCTTTGATTTTACTTTATTTTATTTTTTTGAAATTCGTTTTTATTGTAGCAATTATCACAAATAATAAAGAAAACAATTACTTAACCTACTGAACGTATCTTTGATGATTTTCAAGATTCCTTTAATATTCTAAGTTTCGCAGGAAAATCCATTTGATTACATACATGAACGATCTTCAGAGACTTTTGGCATCCGTTTGCCGCTTTCTATTTTGTAGGGGGTCTTCTAGCATTTTCCAATGCGGTATCATCCAGCCACGGGCTGCACTCCGCTGAGTCGATTTCTTTTACAAAATGTGTAAATTAAACACAGGGCAGCGCAGCAGCGGCAGCAACAGCAGCGGTAGCAGCGACGACGGCATCAGGCCAATGAGTTTATTCACCTTTCGCCTAATTATCAAAATACATAAACGAAATGTACCAAAAAGAAGATACTCGTACATATGTACAGCATATACATATGTATATCGGAGAGCCACAAGAGGCTTCGTGCAAAAGCTCCGGTCAGGCCGATGACGAAGACATCGACTCGACAACTTCAATGAAATCAATTTTACGATAATAATTTTTTGAAAGCCCCCCTTTCGGGCGGAGAGAAAGAGGCCTGTGAATGTGAAGCCCTGTCGCTTCGAAAACATTGAATCAGTCCCAGGCACCAGCCCCATGTACCGTTGGAAATTTCTTGCTTTTTCTTTTCTCAGCCTTTGGATGTGTATGGTATGGGCATGTGTGCACGTGTGTGTGTGTGTGTATCTTTAGGAGTATTAAATTGTTTTGTATGTATTTTGTTGCTCTTTTTTGTCGCTGGTATTGTCTTGACGAAATGTAGGTCAAGTTATAACGTGAGAGAGTGTGTGGGGCCAGTGCCGTGCCGTGCCGTGCCCTGTGGCTGTGGCTGGTGGGACGAAACGTCGCGTCGCTTCGTACCCCCCCACTGGCAGATCAGGGAATCGAGTCTCCCCGTCATCCCGTCCAGCCTCTGGCTGACTGGGACTCAGAGTTGGAGTCCAAGTCACAGACAGATCGTCAGACGCAGTCCAGGCTGTGGCAGTATTTTCTAGTAGCTTCCTCCCCAGTCAACTTTCACTTAGAAAGTTCTGCTTGCGGTTATGCCGAATCGCTTTTCGGTTGCTCATGTGCCTCCGCTTTGGGTCTGGCTGTGTGTGGCTGTAAGCGATATGAATGAATATCCAGCAACCAGTTAACTGGGTCAACTCGTGTGGGCCTGGGAATTCGTACATACATATCGTATATACTCGTATCTATCTGTCTGATCTGAGATAATCATCGAAAGCGATCGCTGGCGATCGATGGCGATTCAGATGAAATGAGATGAGATGATCATTTAATTGCATTTTCAATGCTGCCTGGGAAAGCTTTCCGTTAGGCGACGTCATCGTCAGCAGAGCAACCTTGGCGATCAGCTGACAGCCGCCGAGCGGCTGGCTCCGAGTGCGAGTGGATTTCCCTGAACTTCATACTGAAAAGCTAAGCTAATGTGTGTGTGTGTGTGTCTGTCTGTCTATTAATAGCGCATGCATGCTGCTCGCATATCCGCATCGTCTGGCTGGCTCTCTCGCTCTCTAAGTTTTCCGCTCTCTCTCTCTCTCTCTCTGTGCATGTGTGTGTGGTATATTCGAGTGTACTTCCTGCTGGAAAAACTTGCTGAGCAGCACAGCGAGCGAATCGAGAGCTTTTGCTCTCTCCGTCTGCCTGGCTCTCAGGCTGCTCTGCGCTCTCAGAATGCCAATGCAGTTCTCAGTTGTTGTTCTTGTTTGCTGCGGTTGTTGCTGTGCTATTATTGACCTAATCACTTGTGGAGCACAAACGAACATTGAACTTTTACTTCCGCATTAGCACTGCACTGCACTGCACTGCATATAGCTCATTGCATTTTCCGTAGCACTGACGATTCTCCTCTCTCATCAGGCTTGGCTTTCCCCAATCTTTATTGAACATTTTTGCCAGTCCAGCCGGCGGCGGCGACCGCCCGCCCAGTGACATTAATTAATGCCCACAGATTCATCAAATATGCGCTGGCCGTTTGGAAAATCATATTTTATGCGCCCCCCGGCAGTAATTTGTCGTCCAAGGCAGGGCCCCCAGAGCGAGACAAAAACGGCGATAGAGCCTGAGAGAGAGAGAGAGAGAGCAGCACAGATCTCTGAAGAGAGCAAGAGAGACAGCGTGTGGGCCGCCTGGAAAATCTTGTAATTTAATGCGACAATTTTGTACGCCTGTGGCAGTGGCGACCCGACCGGACCTGGAGGACCAGCAGCCACGCCACCACATGGGATGGGCCGTCAATAAAAAATGCATTCCAAATTTTCAGTTTTAAATATGTTTTTCTTTTAATATTATATTTGTATGGGTGTCTGTGAGTGTCTGAATGGTGGTATTGGGGGGCATTGGGCATTGGGGGGTATTGGGCATGGGATGCTGGTCGAATGTGTAGATATATAAATAGCTTAATACGCTTACGATCTAAACAAAATTTTTGTGCTTCTTATTGTTCTCCATTGCTCTCACACGAAACGTACAAAATATTCAAACAAAAAATCGAGCAAGATAATGCATGAGAAACGTGGCAAAAATGAACATTAAAAATTGTTTGCAATAAATAATAATATAGTTTAAACAAATGAAGCTTGCTCTTCAAATATGACACTAAATTTAATACTTTTTGCATAGTTTTTCCATGTCGAAGCAACACATACAAGTATAACCGATGAATATATATGTAGATTCGTGTCTCTATATATATATATATATAACATATATGGGTGATATGGTAGGATAGACGGTTGGTTGTCCCGTTTGTGTGTGTTTTTTGTTGGTTTGTTGTTGTGAACATCAATGAACAATATTTCTATTAAATAATATGATAATAAATAGTTAATGTAATAGTAATGATAATTATACAAAAAAAACTACATAAATACAAAAGTTCAAAGTTCTGTGGATCCCGACATCCTGCCGCGAAGGCCGTACTTTCTCCGGCGCCGACAGCTGGAAGTCTCCTCGCGGCCACGCACGCGTAACCAGCGCGCGCCCCCAATCATGCCCAGAATTGTTTGAATAAGGCAAAGGCGGTATGGGGTTCTGGTTGGTGTTGGTGTTGGCTGATGTTGTGTGCGGATGATGGATGTTGATCCTCAGTACTGCCCGGTGGGATCTAGGCAGTCCTGACGCCGTTTCTGGCGCGTGTCTTTTGTGTCGCGTGGTCGACGGTAGGTTCCTGTGGGATCCAGCATTTTGTCTGATTTTCTATAGCTCTTCTTCGCACCGAAACGGTTACCTCTCTTTGTTGTGCAGCCAGGTATCTGTTGGCTGGATATAGAGATGGGTTCTTCAACCTTGTGGCTTAGTAGGTGCCAGTGGGATCCAGAGCGAGCGACATTTTCAGTTTGATATAATGAATTTTGAACGTGTTAGATAATATTTGTAGCTCTATCTTCTGATAGCTCTGCGATGGTGCTCTTCTTCAGTATTGACCAGTGGGATCCAGATAGGCAGCCATGGTTATTTCTTGGTATTTGCACAGGGAGAGAGTGATATAATGTTGCAGATCTTTCAGTTAGTCGATAACTGTTGGCTTTTGGGCTGTGTTCTGGCTGCTCCTGCGCTCAGTACTGGCCAGTGGGGTCCAAGTAGGCTGCCATTTGTATGCCGTTTATGTACCAAAAATACTTGAATGACAAACCGAAGTCTTGTTGTTGCTTCTGCTGGTATCGGCGCTGCTTCTGCTGCTGCTGCTGCTGCTGCTGTGCTGTGCTGTGCTCCTCCTTTGTTTAATTTAAATCAACCTTATGTTGCCTGCTTATATACCAATATATACCATTTATATTGAACTTTATACTGGTTCTCTTGGCGTGGACTTCGCTGTTGTTGTAAGTTCTTTTATTATCACCAACAGTGGATGTTGTCGTTGTCGTTGTAGTTGTCGCTGGGTTTCTTGGCTGATTATACAGCGTCGCGTGTGTGTGTTTTAGCTCTTTTTTGCTGCTGTTGTTGCTGTTGTTGTTGGTCTATAGTTTTTGTGTGGAAGAGTCACTGACACTTAAAATCCATTAAATACTTTTGTTGGATTGTCTTTATTGTTTATTAATAAGCGGCTGACTGCCTTTTTGATTGTTTGTTTGGTGGCTTTTAAAACCGGGCAAAAAGGTCGAAGCGACGCGTGTTACACGTTTAAAGTTGGTTGGAAAAATCGAACTACAATTTTTCAATTTGTTTTAAAAGAATTCTTTGACGTTTGCTGAACGTTACGTGAAAATCTGCGAATTTGTAGGCTGTTGGTGGCTGCCTGTGGCTCTTGCTGTTGCGATTACTGCCGGAGCTGGATGATCTTGCACTCTCGAACGTTGTCGATATTTTGATTTGATTTTCGTCGAGCCGTAAGCTTAAATGCTCGACGGCTGGCGACGACGACGACGACGCCGACGACGTCAGCAGCGCACGGAGAGCGCGAGCAGCGGCACAAAGAAGCAGCAGTGGAGAGCGAGTGCAAAAGAGAGCGGTAGCTGGCAGGTGCGTTGCTCTTAGCTTGTGCTCTTAGCAGATCGCTTGCCGGAGAGAGCGAGCCAGCAAGAGAGCACTCAGACGTTTTCATTCATGTGACCAGGTGAGATAGCTGGAGCTGGAGAGAGCGAGAACTAGCGCCGAGCCGAGCCGAGCAGAGCCGCGTAGCACCGCTCTTCGTACCTTCGCTCCGCACACACAGATGCACGCGCACACCCACTTGGATTTCATTCACGAAACAGCTGTTTGGCTCGAACTGCGACACGATCGAGTGCCCTCGTTATTCTCTTGCCCATGTGTGTGTGTGTTCTCCGATCTTCCTTTGGGCGTTTTGTGGCTGTGTGATTGTGTGTGTGCTGCGATCCTACTTCACGCGTTCGCTTCTACCTTTCGCCTGAGCAGGTAGTCCTGCGCGCCCATTGGTGCTCCCGCTTGACGTTTACGATCCTGAGCTGCACAGGCAGCGCCGGAGGCTCCACCCACATTTGGGTCTTGGCTAATTGATGTCCCTCTCCTCTACACTCCTCTCCTGGCCGTGACTGTGCCAAATTCGTTTAGCTCGGGCCAAACAAGTAGCCAGGCAAATAGAGTTGCTAGTCCCGGATTTAATCTGTCGCCGCTGCTCAAACAGAACCAGGTGAATCCTTGCCAAAATGCTAATATCCTTATGTGGCATAAGTCCCAAATTAATGGTCTTTGAGCCGGCGGCGCGACGGCCACTGCCCACTTTGCGTGACATTTGTGGTAGCCTAAGCCAGGGCCAGCTCAAACGGCTTAAGCCGCAACTGCCAACTCATAAAAAGGATAAACGCTCGGCATGAGTCAGCAGGCGGCGGCAATGGCAACGGCAACGGCGACGGATGCTTCCGCGAAATGCGACACCAGAGGCAGTCAGTCCCAGCCCAGCCCAGCCAGTCGCAGCGATATAATCGGCAACAAAAAACTTCTCGAAAATGTGGCAGAATTTGCCAGTTTTTAGCCTAAAATTGGCATGGGCATGCGGACACAGAGACAGACCTGAGGTGTGCGACAAGTCAGCTGTTGAGGGCGATAGACGGCGGGCGGCACCGATTACAAGATGTGTCATCTGCAGCACAATGGGAAATATAAATCCTTTCGTTTTATTACAGAGACGTAAAAAACCCAGAGCAGGACTTCCGGCACAGACACAAACGATTCGATTCGATTCGATGGAGGAGCGGCGCGAGCTGCGCTACCAACCCTTTGGCACGGGTCTGGGCCTTTGGCTGGCAGCACCTTGAGGGCACTCGATCCTGTAAGATGATCGGCACAAGCCTTTGGCACGGGCCTGCCGCGGAAGAAGGGTGGGGATGGATGTCACTCCAAAATATGTTCCATCTTCTATTATAACCAGCGGGATCTAAGACCTTAAAAACGCACTAACTAATTCTAATTCCAGCCAGATTCATTCCTGATTCCAACTGTTTGCTCTTGGCTATATTTATGTGCATATTTCCATGAAAGGAAGCCAACTGCAAGTCCCATCTTCTATAAGTCTATATGCAGTGCAGTTCCGTTAATCTACGCGTATTTGTCTTACCTGGCGTGGGATTTTGGGATCCCTGTCCCCCCAGCGAGTTGTACCTTTTGAGGGCTACGCTATGCTACCCCGGATGCGAGCCATCCTCGCAGCATTTTGGCGCTTCCGCTTTGCATTTTCACTTTTCAAACAGTTTTGCTTTTTATCGAATTCGTTATGCATCGTTTGGGTTTTCATTTTCATTTTCCTTTCCGCTTTGCACCTTTTGTCCCGGCCACGTGCCACAGCCAACATTTGTTGGCACAACTGTCAGTTGTTCGGGCAGGGCAGGGCAGTCAGTTGCCTACGCTCTGGGCCGCTCCATCCATCTATCAGTCAGTCACTTTCCCTGCCGCCTTTGCTTAGTAATTCGATCAATTCAATTCTTCCGGGAGGGGGAGCCTGGACGGCTGCTGCTGCTGCTTACATGGGTTTACTTATACTTATGCAATGTTTGCCGAGGGCCCAAACCTCCAAATAGCAGACACACAAAAAAAACAACAACCGAAACGGTCTTGGAAATTTTTTATAAATTTGGGTCAATGTTCCGAAATCTGGCTATGTCTTGTGTCTTTCGATTTGTGCACATTTAACAGTATTTTCCGCTGACTTTTGTCGCTCTTGGACTTGGCCATGCAGTGCTGCACTTTTTCTGGCCAATTTTCTGTTTGTTTTTCATAAATTGCAATGCCAGAAACTTGTTATTGTTGGTGCCTGGAGCTCGTGGATGTTGTTGCTGCCGTGCTCACAGTCTCAGCAGTCGTGCTATTGGGCTCGGACTTGCTCTTGGCGTCTGCTTCACTGCCACTGCCACTGCCAGTCCAGCCAACCCCAACCCCAACTGGCTCCTCCACTCCTGACTGCTTGACACTTGTAATTAGCTCCACGCGGTACAAAGTTAGCAGAGTCAACTGCAAGTCGTCCATCCAGTTGACCCACATAGTTGGCTGGATCTTGTAGACTGCAACTTTTGTTGCTAAACGTTTGTATCTAGAGATGTGGCTATGAGCTAGTAGCTTAAGGCATCTGCCAATGTAGGATAGTTCTCTTCATAGTTATAGATTTCACGGATTTAATTTCCTTATGAAAGGATTCTGCATCTCTATTCTTACTGAATCAGGATATATCATTTACAAATTACAATTCCTAGTTAAATAAAGAATTTTATTTTATTTACTTTACCCGCAGAAATTTCGTCTAATTATTTGATATCTTCTAAGAAATTAAAGAATTTATTTGCATTACAATCAAGTGCTGTAGACCTTCCAGTCAAGTCCTAGAGATTTCTACTAATATTTAAATACTGAAAAGGGGAAATATATTTCAATAAAAAATATTCTAATTAAATATTTGGCTTTCTGTAATAAATCTGAAAAATCATTTAAGTTCTTTGCACTTTTGTATCTTTGCATTTCTTCCGAATTTCTCCCACTTCTTATCAGTCAGCACTGCCCGCGAACATTCTAGAACAAGTCAGTTAAGGATTCCGAACGCACCAACGACCGTTCGATGCCATTTCCCATTTGCAGCAATCGTTGTGATCCACGTGCTCGCGCAACAGTATAAATTACTACGTGAACTTTTACTCCAGATTTGGTCAGCGAATTAAATCAAGTAAACGTGACTGTGATGGAACTTTTCTTTGATTGCCAAACACCCGCAGCATCCGAATTGCCATCCGAATAGAAGCAGAACCCAGGCCCAGTGCCAGGCCCAGTGCCAGTGCCAGTGCCGGTGCCGGTGCCAGTGCCCGTTCCAGTGCCAGTACCACTAGCAGTCCACGTTCTCAGTTCTCAGTTCGGCCTGTCCACGTATTGCGCTTGTAATGACTGGAGAATATGCTAAACATCTCTATCTGAGAACTGAATATGGTAAACACCGTCTCTAGATTGGTTCATAACAGACGCACTGGCGTTGACGTAGACAACGAATGCAAATCGCCTGTCAGTCTGTCAGTCTGTCGCCCTGTCTTTCGGTCTTTCAGCCAACGGCAATTGCCGAAACTCAATGAAAGTGCTGGCCAGGATATTAGGTAAGTGTGCGGGGGGGCACCATTACCCGTTAATGGCACCAATATGACCAAAGGCACCAAAGTACATAAGAATCTGCATATGGATGTGGCTGTGGCTGTGGCTGGACATGGATATGTGGATATGTGGATATATGGAATGCCGATCATTACACACAGCGGTCAAACGGTCATTGGCCTGCTTGCGTATCAGCAGCTCGATCCGCAGCGCGATCTCAACGCGTATCTTGCAGATACTCCTCATGTATCCTCCTCAGCAGCTGATACTGCTGCTGCTGCGAATGATGCTGCCTGCTGCTGCTGCTGCTTCTACTGCTGCTGCTGCTTCTACTGCTGCTGCTGCTGGATGGCACGTAAGCGGTCTTGGCATCTTTCACCATGTGTGTTGGCGCAGCTTACGCAAAATTATTTATGAAAAACAGAGCCAGCCGGTAACAAGAAATACAACAACTCCGATCGGAACTCTGCTATCACTCAGCGGCGCTGTGCCTGTGGCTATGGAAATCGCCGGCCAGCCGGCCACGACGACAACGTCGCCTTCTGTGGAAATTCAGCATCGATTTGCATGTATGACAAGCGGCGACACCGAACGGATTATAATTATCGCGTTTGCCACTTGCACCGTCCTACTCCGATACAAATGTATCTCAAAGTGCGTATCCAACTTGCATGCCCAACTATGAACCTTGGCCGCGCACCCATAACAGCTCTGTTATGGGTTTAATAATTAATCCGTGCGCCCCAGTCAATGGCCATTAGATCAATGCACAGAATCGAATGCATAACAAAGGTGCCGCAGGCTGAATAAAAGGCTGGTGGTGCGGGGAGGGGAGTGCAAGTTTAAGGGTCTGTTTTGGCTGGGGTGTGGAAAAGCCCAGGCCAGATGACAAATCAATCTGCTTGCAATCAGAAGCGAGACTGCCCCATGGCGCTGTCGCGATTTTCACCCAATAAGGAAGCAAAGCAAACAACAACCAGAAACTGCAGCCAAGCAAAACATAGGCTGCCGCACCGCACCGCCACGCCACGCCACGCCATGCCACCAGGCAACAGGCCCTATAAATCTGCTCTGCCACTAGAAACCAGAGACTGAAGACCGGGCGACCGGGCGACCGGGAGACCAAAGCCAGAGCCAGACCAGACCAGTTGCTCCGGCTGGCTGCGACTGCGACAGCGACCAGTTGGCCTGGCCTATGAGGCAGACAGCCATCGCGGCAAAAGGGAGCGTGGCGGGGGGCAGAGCGGAACGGGTACGAGCGCGGAGTGGAGCGGAGCGGAGTGGAGAGCAGAGCAGAGGCAAATGTTGCTTGGAAGTAAAAATAACCTCAGCTAAGTTCACTGGGGCGAGGTTGAATGAACTCGCAGAGAAATGTGATGATTTCTCTGTGGCCCAGCCACATTTGGTGTTTGGTTCGACTGCAACTCGTTTGGGATTGGGGATTGGGGGCCGCCAGGTCCGGACTCCGGATATATCAATAAGCGGCCTCTTTAGCCTATGGCTATGGCTTGGGCTCTCTGCCAGTGCAGCGCAGAGCCATCCACATGCGCGCACTCAATCCGCGATTGCAGTCTCAATTTCTCTCAATTAAAGTTTGTATTTTGCGAGCAATTTGCGAGACATCAGCGACAGACGACAGACGACAGATACAATTAACTTATCGCGAAAAAGTTTCCGGAAACGGACCGACTGCCCACACAATCCATACGGAGAATCGGATGGTGGAATTGGATGGGATGGGCTGCGAGTGTGTTGGGAGGGGGCAAAGCAAGTGCAATAATACTTGTATCACAGACTCTGCTGTCGCTTCGCGTTTAATACGTTTGTTGACATCCAATTAGAGCGATTTCCTTCCTCATTAACAGACGCAGCAAAGTATCAGTGTTGCGGTGTGGGCAACGACTATGCGATGCCTCTTAAATGGGGGCTTGAAGTGTGCTTATTGTGCGCCTAAAAGTATGCAACAATTACCCATCAGCCATGCATATATACGATTGATATGTGCAGCGATATTGGCAGCACCCATATGCCTGTAATAATACCCTGTCGGCTGGCATATGGAGACGGAGAGCGCTGTGAGCTGGAACGCAGACGTTGATGTTTTTTTGAAATTTAACTCAAGCGTCAAAAAATTATAGCAACACATGAACGAGATGCACTTACCCATACACACGCTCAATCGCGCTCTCTCTCTCTCTTTCTCTCTCCCTCTCTCTCTCTCCCTCTCTCTCTCTCATAGTACGCGAGTGCACTGGAATCACGACAAACAATTAGAGCCGCTGTGGACATTGTTAGCGATGCATTTTCATAGACACATCGAGCCACCAGCGTCATTATCATCCTCATCATCATCCACAACGCTATCACCTCTCTCACACACACACACACGCACACACACAGCCAGAGCTGCACGCACACAGATCCGCAATTAGACCTGGCAACTACTCTGCACGCTTAAAGTACAATAAACCCAGATAGCAACACACTCAGAGGAGCACAATGATAGTCGTCGCTCGTCTCGTGGGGTTTTTGAACTTGCTCTCCTCTCTGCACTATCTCACTCTCCCTCTATCTCCCTCTCTCCCCCTCTCTAGTCTCTCTAGTCTCACCTCTTGCGATTGCCTCGATTGCTCTGTCTTGGCTACGCTGCTCTTGGCTCTTCTACATTGCTGCCAGGCGGGCTGCTGCTGCTGCTGCTGCTACTGTTGGCTGGCTGGGTTTTATGATGTTGGCGCCGGTTTATGGCAAACATTTAGCGGAACGTTTAGCAGCCAAATGGCTTTATTATTGATGCCAGTTGCCGGCTGCCAGTTGCCAGTCGGCCCCAACGAAAGTGAAAGCTGCGCATTAGACTCAACGCGATTTGGGGCAACGATGTGAGTCCGGTTGGCGTTCTAGAGCGATGCCAGTCGAGCAGAGGATCTGCGGCTAGCTGGTGCGACTCATATCAGAGCTAGTCCGATTAAAAGGTTTGGTCAGATTTCTGTTTGGTATTGGGGTGCATTTGCCACAGCCTCTTGCTACTTATTCCACTTAGAAATAAATCAAAGCTCACATACAACAAAGACTACCTTTGGTATGTGCACAAAGCAATTCAAGTCAGCCTGCTGCAATGTATGTTGCCCCCCTATCTGCTCGGGTCTTATACATATGTATCTGGGAGATAACTATCATCCTGATTTGGCTTTCGACCCCCAGCAGCAGCAGCAACAGCAGCAGCAGCAGAGCTACTGAGTATCTCTAAACGCGCTGCTCCACCTACTACAGACTGCCAAACACAAGTGGAAGTGGAGTGGATACATAAGAGGACATTTGGGCTTAGAGCACGGCTCACTGGCTCAGCCCAATCCGCCCCTCTGTTGGGTAGTAATCCAGAGCCCAGGCTCATGTACTACAAGGCACATAATGCCATTTACAAATCCAGACGGCAGCACGGCAGCAGGGCAGCACGGCACCACTGGGGCAGACAGAGATGGAGAGCTCAGCTCAGCTCAGCTCCATTACATGGCATGAATAACAAATCTAAACATATGTACTACACATAAATATGTGTGCCCCTGCGCTGCGGCATGGAGAGCCAACAAAATGGGGGGGAAAAAAAACAGAAACGAAAACGAAAAAAAATACGGAAATTGGGGGTAGGTGGAGGGGTGTGGTGTGGTGTGGTGTGGAGCAGCTGTGGAGGGGTGCACTTTCGCCCAGACACATGCCCGGCCAGCGAGCATACACACAGAAACAGACACAGCTACAGATACTGGGTGGGTGGGGCACAGAACAATGTTGCCTGGCAGGGTGGGGGGGGCGAACGTGTCGACATGGGGTTGCTACCCCTCACATTGTCGCTGCCGGCGATGATGATGATGATAGCTCTGCCCCATGCCGCTCCGGCCACCACTTAATAGCTCTGCCACTTGCGGAACATCCTGCGAACCTATTCGCATTTCATATACTTACATCATTGCGCCTGTATTGGTGGCGCACTCCGCGACCGGGCGGCAGCATGTGAATGGGCGTGTGTGGTGGCTGCAGCGTGGCTGGGGGTGCAGTGGGGGGCTGGAGCGGCGGCAGCAGAAAGAATTGCATTTAAATACATTAAATTGTGTAAATAATATGCTACACATGTTGCCAGTTGCCAGTTGCCAGTTCATTAAATACATGCCACAGATATACATGCCTAGACACATGTAGATACAGCAGCAGTTACAATACTCGCGCACACTCAAGCACACTCTGTGGCCTGTGCCCTGTGTCTGTGAGAGATTGGCTTACATGCCACATGCCACATGCCATTGGACTGGCATGGCCTCGCCTCGCCTGGCTTTATGTGTGTTTATTTGACCAGCAATTTATTTATGGCATTTTATCAATTTTATTTGCACCCCACTTCTCTGCTTCTCCGCTTCTCCGCTTCTCTGCTTTGTGTGTGTTTTCATTTGGTTGCCCCTGTGCTGGCCGTGCGCTGTGGCTTGCTGTACGCCTGTTGCCATATCCTTTAAATGCAACTTGTGCGGCATTTTCCCGCTGGGCGTGCTGGGCGTGCTGGCCCCGGCAGCCACTTGAAGCCACTCTTTGATCCTCTTGGGCTAATTAAATGGCGAGAGCGCTGACTTGAGCATGCACACCGTGGCGACATCAAAGCGTCTCTTAAGTGAGTCCATAATCTTCAAAGCTCCAGAAATTCATTTTGAACAGGCTGCCAGCGGGCCGCAGTAGGACGTTCCACCCAAAACACTCCCCCGACAGAGTCCCGACACTCCCCTACCAATATTGTATTTCCTTTTTTTGTTTTTTCCTTTAGCAGTTTGGTTTTTGTTTAACTTTATTTACCGTGCGACCGTGGCAGGTCATGGAACCTGCCATTGCCGAGGGTGTTACGTGTGACGTGCCACGAGTATGTACAGCTACATACCACATCCGAGTGCCATGCCCCATTCCGGCATTCCGGGGGGTGGTTCGCCGGTGTGCTGTGCTCTGTTCGGGCTGTGTCATGCGCACAGCTCGGCCTTCTGGACTTTCTAAGCCAACTGTGCTAATGCATACCAACGCCTGCTGCGGCCTCCTCGGCGCCTGTTACCTTCTAATATTGAAATTCTCGCTTAGAAATTTCTAACGTTCACGCAACCCTAGACCACGGCTGGCAGACACACACCGCCACCCCGACACCCCCACCCAAAGGGCGTACGATATTAGAATTTTTTTACCTTTCGCTGGCTTTCACTGGCTTTCCCTGGCTTTTACTGGCGTTCCCTGGCTGTGTTTTTTTCGTACGCGTTTGGGCCGTGTATTTGTCACACCTGAGTGCAGCGGGCTGCTGGCGTTTGCTGGGTGCCTGCTGTGGCCAGGTAAATTATGCAATCCTTAACAACGACAACGGCGACAGGTGCGAGAGCTAATCGACGGCTCTGGGGCCACCAGGCGAGTTGGCGCTCATAATAATGGATTTTTCCGTATATTCCAACAAGGCGAACAGCAATTGGTTGGGTGGGGCCCGCAGTACGCAGTCCGCAGCCAGGGAGCAGCCATGGAGCAGCCCCGTGTAATTCCATTAGGCCGCTAAGTAAAAATACTCGCACGCTCGTGCCGCTCTCCTCGTTGGTCGCCCGCTGCCTTCCGTGTGGGTGGGATTACTGTTATAACTAAAACTATGAAACTATAGTGTTTCAAAACTAACAGTATTACCATACCAGACTATCAGGGCAGCAGCAGGCCCGCGCAGCACAACCAACTATCTCTGTGAACTTTCACTAGCGCAAAATAGTTGACAACGCCGCCTCTCTCTCCATTGCTATTGCTCGCTCTCTCTCTCTGGCTCTATGCTCGCCCAGAGCATGTGTGTGTGGCAGGCGAAAGTGTCCTGCGCTCTTGGCACTTCAAAACTACACATGTGAGGCGGCTAAGAAGCGCCAAGAAGCTGCCCAAACCCCTCTCGCATACATCTTGGCGCAGCTACAGTGGCTGCTTAGCTAAGCACCCACCCTCCTGCAGCCACATGTGTGCAACCCCAACCAACCATCGCCCATCCACATGTATCATTGCCGAAACCCCACACACAACTCCCGGTATATTTTTTGTGTGTTGTGTAGCATACAACTATGCGTGGAAACTACCCCCGGAAAAAAGAGAGTTACGGGTCGCAGTGACAGTCACAGTCGCATAGTCAGTGAAAGTAACCCTCAGCCGTATAAAGCGTTGGGCGCGGAGAACCCGCCAATAGGCAAACCAACTTGTTTCACCGAAAAATTCCAGCCGCTGCGAAAATCTCGCGCCAGTTGCAAGAATTTTTGGAGCCAGCATAAAAATACCGTCATTAGGCCCGCAGACGCACTCAAAGGCAGCGCCGTCGCATTCCAATGCGATGACGCTGCCGCCCAAAAAAATTGCGAAATGCTTCCCCAAAGCAGATGTTGAGTGTGGCAGCCCGAAAAAGAGCCGAAAAATATTTGCGCATTTTTGCCGGGGACCCCTTGGCGCTCATGACGCCAATGCCCCATGGCAACATTGGCCGAGGCGACAGTAAAGGACGCCATGCTGACAGGGGAGCAGCAGCAGCAGCAGCAGAGGAGTAGCAGCAGCAGTTGGCAAGCAACTTTGAGCGGAAGTGAGCTTAGGAATTCCACTTCCGGTGTGCGGCCCTGGTCGCCTGTTAAATGAAAATGCATCAGTTCCGCATGTGTGGCAGCCAGGCCTCAGTACATCCAGATATCTATTTATGTATCTATTTATCTAACTATCTGTGTATCTGTAACCCGAAATGCCTGTGCCTGAGACTGTGCCTGAGACTGGGCCTGTGCCTGGGCCTGTGCCTGGGACTGTGCCTGGGACTGTGCCGCTCCCAATCGCCGGTTCGACGATTGACGGGCGTGGCCGGGGCAGCTATTGATCCATTGCATGTGCCGCACGCGGCTGCCAGCAAGCGGCAAGCAGGCGATTCCCGTGGCACCCGCAGGAAACTTTCAGTGCCTGTGGATGATTGCGCATACGCCACGTGAGTCAGGATTTAAATGTGAAGCGATGCCTGCAATTTTCAAAATGGCGCCGATTCTTAAAGTGCCAAAATGCGGCTTTTGTGGCACAGGTACGCAGCAGTGGACAGGCAGCGGCTACCAAATGTTCGCCCATTAAATATTCCCCCGTGCAGACAGCCAGCTACATCCACACTCGAGTCGAATCGACCTGACAACACCCTTGGGGGCAAGTGGGGGCCTGCAGCTAAGGGTGGGGGCCACACACGCTCCCCCTTTGGGGTTGTTGGGGCTTGAACATACGTGAAAGGTTCCATTGAGTACGTCCCCCCAGCGTGCAGCTCTTGTGCTGTGCGTCAACTTTGAGTGGCTTTAAAAAAATACTTTCGAGCCGAAACGAGCAGGGAAGCATACCCAAAGACATGTGTTTCTAGATAAAAAAGAACGAGTAAAAGTATACATATATAAAAAATACACATATTGCCGGAATACAAAAAGAAAATCGAAGAAAAAAACCAAAAAATGCTGCTGCTACTGCTGCTGCTGGTGTCGGTGTAGTCGGTGACTTTTATAGCCATTTAGCACGTCATTAAAACGTCAAGTCATCAATCTTCTGGCTCATTCGAACAGGCTCGCAGGCAGCCAGCCAAGAAGCCAAGAACTTCCTACCGAGCCTGGAGCGAATTTTCGGCAGCGAAACGGCAGGCGGGCACGCAGCCACGCCCCGTGGCCGCCCCACCACCCAAGGGGCCAAACGCCGCGACCATTAGAAAATTTCCATTTTCGTCACACGATGTCAGGCCAACAGGAGGCGTCGGCACGGCAATAGAAAAAACTCAGAGAATGCCAGCTAAACAGCTGACGCCAGCTAGAAAGCACGAAGGATGCCGCATTCCAATCCCCATCTGAGAGTTCTCGGCGCCTGTTAGCCAGATATTTCTCATAGAAATGTTAGAAAAAGAAATTCCTGCTGCTGGCGCTCCGAACTAAAGCTTAGAAATGGCATTAGAAGCATCCTCTCTCACTCACTCTGATGCTCAGTCTATGTGGCTTTGGGCCACTGTCACTCGAGGGTCATAAATTTGACAATTTAATGTGAAAACAGTCAACTTGTCGGCGTCAGTTTGGATCAGGCCAACAGCACAGCCAACAGCCAACATGCCAACATGCCAACGGAATCCCAATCCCCCCCAGTCCCACCCATTAGGGGATGGGCATGCGCAGTGGGTGCAGTGCATTGGGAGCGGAATGGAGGCTGGCCCACACGTGGCATGGGGGAGTTAGGTTCGTCTGAGCGGAGCATTATGAATGCCAGTAACGGGAGCAAATCTGTCCGTGTCTCTCTGGTACGCCCCCGACTTACTGTCCAACTTTGGTTGCCTATTACCCCTACGATAATGATAAGAAATTTGCATGTCCTGGCCACGTGTCTAGCGGCCGTCTGGCCCGGAGAGCAAGTGAGAGAGAGCCGCGCGTGAAAGAGTCTGCATAATTTATCGACGCGCACGTTGCGTGGCAAACTTGGCGCCTAAACCGACAGCCGCGTGGGCGTCGCATTCCGGTGGAGAAAAAGAAATATTGTAGATTCTGCTAGCAGGCGAACAGCACCGGTCAGTGGGTTGAAAATACCAGACGAGTCCGTGCCCCCCCCAGTCAGGACTTTCGTTCTGCGCAACTGCAGTGAGCGAGAGCCAGGGACTGTGGCAGCACTAAGAGAGGCTAATGGAGATGGCTTTTTGCTATGCATGGGCGTACCGTGGGCTACGCAGGGAGTAGAATAATCTAAAATATTCCCAGCAAATAAAGTAAGAACATATTGATTGCAAAAGAGTCAATAAAATATAAAGCTCACTTAGGAATGGTCTACGCGATGTGTTCATGAGTATTTACACATAACCAGCAAGCATTTGGGCGGCTGTTCAATCGCCTAGCGCCGAAAAGAGTCTTCTGGCAGTCGCGAGGGAGATGTTTAGAAGATTCCCTGCGATTGTTTAGCGATCAAAACTTTCAAAAGTCGAATAAGGTAATAGAGAGTGATAAAAAGATAATAGTAATAATAATAAACTCCTGAGACAGTTCACATTTAAGGCTGTGAAATTCTCACGGAAGAAAAGGATCAGCATGCGAGTCTCTGGCGATAGAAAAAGTTTGTTACTTACATAAAGAATACAATGTATGGATTATAGATTAAATAGATTAAATATAACATTATAGTTATTATAGTTATAATATTTTCGCTTCCCAAATGTGTCTGCCTTGCCCACTGTGCGCACCACCCACCCCGTGGGGCTCTTTTTGCCGCCCTGGCATTGGTGAGTGCTCTTGTAAGGCTCCTACAATGTGCTGTGTGCCCTCAAAGTAGTCGCTGCAACAATGTGTAAGCGACTGTGGGGGCAGAGATGGGGTGGGTTCTGGGGTCGCTGGGGACCCTGTAAGCGGGCGTACATTGTTGCTGTGCTGGGCTTGCTGCCTGCCTGCTACCTTTTACAGGATTTCGTACTACAAATCTACCAAAAATTTACATGTCACCCCCACGGCAATGTTTAGTCCGTGTGCTTAGCGGACGGGCAACCCTTACGGCCAGCATACGGCATGTGTGTGCGGAGCATGTGTGGGACTGCTTCCCCAGCTGCCCCCGTGCCGACTCTTGTAAGACGATGTCATTGCTCCTGGCTCGCTGGGGCCCTGATACAAGTTTGCATATTTCTAAATTCTAAGCGCATCTGCTTGAGCGACTCGCCAGCGGCCTCAGGTCTGGCACTGGCACTGGCCCTGGCCCTGGCCCTGGCCCGGAATGGGCTCACAACGAAAGCGAGAGTGGAAGGCTCACCCTTATAGAGAGTACCTTACCCTTACCCTTACCCCCACCCCTACCCTTATCCAGCGAGCAGGAACCACTGTGACTGCTGTTTTTTGTGTGGCTAACAATGGATGAAAAAGAAGAAAATCATTTCCTCGATAGCATCCACACAAACCTGAGCCGAGCCTTCGTCATAGACAATTGGCACCCCGACCACAGATCCAAAAGGATCTTTTCACTTTTTTTTTTGTACCTTCTCTCTCTTATTTTTTTTCGCGGCTGCCACACTTCCTGGCCAGGCCACAAGATGCTGCAATTCGAGGGTGCCTCTTTCACTTTCAATGGGCCATAACAAATAATAAAAAAAAATACAATGAAATTATAGAAAAAACTCGAGCCTCTCGGTTTTTTTTCTTTTTTTTTTTTTGTATGCAAAAGACACTGAGAGATGTGGCAGGAGGGCGCCATGTGGTGCGTGCCAGTTGCCACGGCATTGAGGGGCATGGTATTTGGTTTTTTATGCCAAACGGATATGCGATATTCCTGGGGCGTAGTCTCCGGCCAGAGGCAGAGCAATCTCCACATTTCCATTCGAGTCAATGGCTTTTGTGGTCGCTTAGCACGCGTCCGCCGCAGCTGTTGGACACGGCGAGAGATTCCATGGTCCTTTGCATATTTTGCAGCTGTCAGGATGAATCTATCACGCCCCCAGCTAGGACAACTACTGATGCTGCTCCCTACTCATACTCCTGGTCTAAATCGGCTCAATCAGTTGTCCACTTGAACGTGCTGACGATGTACTGGCCTGGCCTGGCCTGACCACCAGGTACCTTGGTGGCTGCTCACCTTTCTCGACTGTTAATTGTTGTCAGCGCATTCGTCACACTTTTGCTTTATCCGGGCTGGACCGTATCCGTCAACTGGACAATGGCCAAGGTCCAATGTGTCAATGGCTGCGTTAATAATGCGATTTGCATTTTCCCTTTCTATTGGCTTTTCCATTTCCCTTTTCCCTGTCACTGTGCCCAAAGCCGAGGCCGAGACCGAGTCCGAGGCCGAGGCCGAGTCCCAGCCCGTGTCCTTGTCCTGTTTAGCCTGCTGTTTGATTGAGTTGTGCCCATTATGCAGCTTAATCTGCACCTTTCATTCTGACCATCTTGCCATCTTTTGTCCATTGTCCATGTGCAGGCCCGGTCAGCATTTGCCTCGCCGGCTTAGTTTAATTTTGTGCACATCTTTTGATTGACAGCCACATGCCACTGTGCCGTGTCCTGCAGACAGGGACAAGAGAATAGCCAAATAAATACATTTAAATGGATATTTAAGTGCAGCTTATCGCAATAAGTATGCAGATAAGTAGCAAATATATAACAAATAAAGAAAGTTTGTAAATAATAGTATGTAAACTCAAATTGATTGAATTAAAATGAATTAAAAAAGTTTGTAAAATAAAAAAAATAAAAAAGATTGTTGCTTGCCGAAACCCGGGATTGAACCGGGGACCTTTAGATCTTCAGTCTAACGCTCTCCCAACTGAGCTATTTCGGCGCTGTGATGTCCGTGGCGCCAAGTGGCGTGTAGTCACGCGTGCTCCGCATCGTATCCATGGCCCGTTGCTGCCTTTGGGGGCTTATCTAATCGGCAGCGCATTAAAAATAGAACCTTTGCCCAGGCAGGCCAGAGTCAGAGCCAGCGTCGGCATCGGCGTCGGCGTCAGCTTTTTAGCTTCAGCGCCGAAGCCATCAAAGTCAAATGCATTTCAAATGCAAAAAGCTAAGACACACAGTTGCAGCTACACTGCCACAAATTTCAATCAATTTAATTTGAAACTTTGACAAATCGTATTTATCCATTGGATGTAAATCTTATCGAATAATGAGAGGGGAGTTATTTATATTGCTCTCATGATTTGGATGTCACTGGAAATGCTATGGTTTATTTTGTGTAGTGTGGGGCGACTCTCCGATTTAGTTGGAAGTCTCCCGTGGCTGTGTTGCTGGGGCCCATTGCCCATCGCGTCGTCTGCTCAGTTTGCGGCCAAATCATGTTTGTTCCGCCACGATGGCACATGGCATCTAATGAACTATTGTGGGCGGGGGCGCGGTAGGGGGAGGAGCAGCAGCAGCAGCAGCAGTAGCAGAAGCAGAAGCAGCACGAAAGGAGGAGCCCGGGTCGCGGAGATCAGTGTTGGCCGGGGTGTCGCACACAGTTTTGCTCGCTGGGCAACAAATCAGCCAGCGACCAAAACCAGAAATGAAGCTCCCAGCTTCAGCCCCAGCCCCAGCCCCAGCCTCAGCCTCAGCTTCGTGTTGTCGTTGTCGTTGTAAAAATGTTTGCTTGCACGCTTTCCAATGGTTGCCGCCGATCCGATGTCTTGTTGTTGTTGTAGTTGTTGTATCTGTTGGTGCTGCTGCTGCTGCTGCTGCTGCTGGTCGTGCTTTGCGGTCGTTGCCCCGCTGTGACGTCACCGGTTCAATGGCAAAATGTGACCCAGATTGTCTGAGCTGCACAACTAAGCTATGGGGCCCCCAGTCCGTATGCTGTGTGCGTGTGTGCTGTGCATCTGTGTGCTGTCTGTGTTGGCCATGTCGCTCTTCGGCTCTTAAGAACAAAGAGCGGTCAAAGAGAATGCGCGCGAGCATTGGTCGCTCTCTTAGCTGCTTCCAAGCTAAGCTTGCGACTGCTTCGCCTGTGCCTTGTACAATGTACAACGTACAGGGGCTATGTGGGCCCTATGTAATTTTTGGAACCGGCCCCAACTTTCTCCACAACTTGCCCGCCCGCCCTTGCTGGCTCTGTTAACGAAATGGGGACACACGATTGCCCGGCGGCTGCTCCTTGGCTAACTTCTCGCTCTTTTGTTGCCGTGTCCGTGGCTCTGTAATTACCGGCCACAGAGTTGGGCCCAAACCTCAATCCGAACTCAAATTCAAAACGAATGCCGGGGCCAGAGTCTCAGGCACCGGGCGAGAGAGAGAGAGGGAGAGAGAGAGGCCCAGAGTCTCAGGCACAGTGCCAGTGCCAGTGCCTGGCAGTGTTGCGTGTAATTTGTTATTTTATTTTATTGTTATTATTACCGCATGCGACGTGCACTTTATTTTCATTACCAGTTGGGGATTCTTTTCATGCATATGTAACTTTGTAGTGCTTGCAGCTTATGGGAGAGCGCGACTAATGCCTGCCATCGGCATTGGAAAATGCTCTCATAGTTGCTCTGTTGTTGCTCTGTTGCACGTGTGAATGTTGTAGTGGCAGGGAGTTTGGGCTGGGCAGGGCCACGGGCACATGCTTAGGCACCTACTGCCAGTCTAATTGGAAATGCACAAATGGAAATTGATGGCTATAAATAAGATGATGATGCGCCCAATTTGTGCTGAGTGGACGCTCCCTTGAACATGTTGTTCCATAATGAATTAGCTAATATTAGTTAGTTCATCGATTAACCAAAGTGATGTAAGGACAGCGAATATGCTAATTTATCGCTCATCTCTCCCATACACTGCAAGAACGAAAGCTGATTCCCCCATTCAAAATGTTTGTGTGGGTTTTTCGGTGCAGTGAAAATTCCCAATATTGTTAGCGTTTGTGCTTTAGACCCTGATACACCAAGTTACCCAGAACTTTAATCTGTACTATTTCCTCGCTCGCAAATGGACCTCGACCTGTTCGGCGGGCACCTCCCCAGCCACTCCACTGCCCCACCCTAGCCACTCCACTGCCCCACCCTAGCCGCTCGAAGTGTCAATTGCTGCTTGTGATGTCTCCAGCTTAAGCGCGCGACAAATCAGCCGCAATCTGAGCAATTTTGTGCAATTCATTAAAACGATTTTGATTTGATATTGGTTCTGAGCAATTAATTGCGCTTTTAACGATTCCCGCGCCCTGTCTCGCCCACTCTGGGCCGTCTCGTACACAGGGAGAAACGCAGAGAGGCCTGGTGCGCCGCTTGAGTCGCTCTTTAAATACATTTTTAATATTCATGGCACACGGAAAAAAAGACAGAGCAAGATGCAACGAGAGAGAGAGAGAGAGAGAGCAAAGATCCAAGAGCGACGCCGGCTAGGGCCATTAAGATAGTGAGCTCTCGGGGTTGGGGGTTGGGGGACAGTTTCAGGCCTCACAAAAATTAACAATATTTATATAAACAAGTTATAAACAATGTTGGCCTAAACAGTGACAAACAGAAAGCGAGAGAGAGAGAGAGAGAGAGAGAGAGAGAGAGATCCCCAAACCAGTTGGCGCTCAGCTCCGCTTAGCGCTCTCTCCACACAACGCGCTCCGCTCTCCCCAGTCCGCCGGCTGCCTCCTCTGGCTCCAGCTGCATTACATGAACGAGGGACGGATGCAATGCATGAGACATGAGAAGCCCGCCACTTCCGCATTACTGAGGCCGACGTCGGCAGCGGCTCGGCTCGGCCTGGCTCGGCTCGGCTTGGCTTGGCTTGCATTGTGTGTGCATTGCTCGCGCGATCTCTCTTTCTCTCTGTGGGTTGCTCTCTCGTTCGTGCTCACTTGCGGTTTCGGCTTGCAGCGCGCGCTCTCTCAATTGGGCTTTTCGATTGGCGCTCTTTTGGGGCTGGCTGACAATCAGCTGTTTTTGTTTTGCTTGAACTTTTGCCGGTTTTTTAGTCGCTCTCTTGCCTCCCCTTCCGCTCCCTCTCGCTCGCTCCCTCGTATTGTTTGAACCGGGCTTGTTTGCTTTTTGTGGTTGGCAGTTTTTACACACATTAGCATGTCAGTCCGACCCTGCCCAATGTCAATCATTCCCTGGCCCTGCCGAAAGAAGCAGGCCAAAGCCGGAACGGAACGAACGGCAACGGGCATTACAACGAGCTCGGCACAACACAGCTGTATTGGTGCGTACAACAAAAATACACTCCAAAATCCCCCAATAATAAGTACACCAAACAAAGCTCAACAAAATCAACTGACTCCAGATATTTCTATGGATATGCCAGCCACAAATTAATACGCAATGCCTAATACAAGTTCAGGGCAAAATATATTAAATTATTAAATTATTATTATTAAATATTTTATGATATTCCAGACTTTTGTGCCACCTACAAATATATACGTTATTAATTTTTAATTTATTATTGAGCGTTGAGTAATTTTAAAGTGTATTATTTTCTTTGCTTATTTTTTCATAAATTTTACATTACTTCTATAATTTTATAGCTTGACAGATAAGACAAAATAAACTGTTTTTGTATCATTAAACACTAATATCGAATTTCTTCCAGTGTATAAATTGTGCACGCACACATACATACATATGTACATGCCTGTAGCAACGAAACGCACCGCACTCTCACATGCTAGGTTCGAGCTTGGGCTTAACTTGGTTACAGCATTTGGGGGATAGCCGTAGCCTGCCCCGGGAATTCTGGCTCTTACTTACACACTTTGTATGCTGCATATGTATGGGGGAGCACACACACCTACAGAGGCATATTTGGTTTTTTGGGAGGTGAATGGCCGCAACTGTCGTTGCCACTTTGGTAACACCGAGGCGCATTAAACGTAGCAGTGGCGGCAGCAGCAGCGGCAGCAGCGGCAGACCAAAAGCCACAACGTCGTCATCATCATTTGGAGTCATGATCATCATGCTCGACTGTGGGACTTTTGGCACACAAAAGGCTGGCGGGCAGGCGAATGGGTTGGGGTGGGGTGCTGTGGGCTTGGAGGAGGAAATATAGCAGGCGGAGCTGGAGCTGGAGCTGGAGTCAGAGTCGGACTGGGAGTTGGAGGAGCAAGAGGAGCTGGCTCCGAGTTGGAGGGCAGGTCAGGCAGCGAGCGCTGTTTAATTTGCTTTGCATTTTGTTTGGCCAAACTCCAACAGCGCCGCTGATGACGCGGACTGTCTGCCTGACTGACGGACGTCTTCTGCTCTGCTGTTGCTGCTGCTGTTGCTGCTGCTTCTGCTTCTGCCGCCGCTTCTGCCTTTGGCCTGGAACGTAACTCACGCATTTTTATGGCCACACAAAAGTCTTTCTTGACGGTTTAGGGTTCTCTTTCTGCTCCTCCTCTTGGACGTCTTTTGTTGGCATTTTGTTTGATTTTGTTTGTGGGCTTTCTTCCCACACTCTGATTCCCACTGATCCTCGCAGTACGTACGCCACGAACGAATCGTTTGCCTGTAGAATACCATATGGGGGCAATGATGTATCTCTCTCTCTGCTCTCCAACTGTAGCTAAGCAGCTTTTTGCGGGGCAGCCACAGCACACACAAGAAATTAGAACAAACTTTTTGGGCAGGGAGGCGTGATAAATGTGATTTGTGGGGCATTTAAGTGGAGGCTTAACTAGATTGAAAACTGCTAGAACAAGCCAATGATACATACGACTGACTACATCTAGGTGCAGCATGAATGAGCTGAAACACATATCTATATACCATAAGTACATTGTATGTATGTAACTCACTCTGGCTGGCCAGCGTGTAAAACTAATTTGGTTTTAATTTCTCCTTTCAACACATGTTCGCGTGTAATTTTGAGCCCGCCACGAGGTATTTGACCCTTTGGCTCACAGCTGATTTATGGGAATTTATACGTATTCGTATACCTAGCCCCGTGTCTATGGCAGCGCCGTGGTCTGCTGCTGCTGCTGCTGCTACTGCTGCTGCTGCTGCCTCCTCTGATACTGCCACAGCTTTGGCTTCTGCCACTGATTCAGCTGCTGATTCTGCCTGGAGTTGAATGTACGTTTTGCGTGAAAGTTTGTATGCTGTGTGTGATATGGGCATTGTGTTGTGTTTGTTTGTTGCTTTGTCGGCTGCCGAGCGGCACTGGGATAGGTAGCTGGTTAGATGGTCAGATGGTTAGAAGAAGCGCAGCTATAGCAATATAGGAAGAAAGCTAATTCATGACATGCTGACCATATTAATTTATCTTCTTGCCGCAAAAAGCTCGTGCATGATTTGGCCATTACCACCAATGGAGTTTTCCCCCCCTCCACCTTCCACTTTTCCTCTGCGTATTCAGCTCCAACTCGCCATCAACTATCTCCGGGCGTCTCGTCACAAGGTGGGTCTGCTCTCTCGCAGCTCAGTCCCTCTAGCTTTCAGTCCGGCCATTTCTGTGTGGTTTGGCCGTACAATGAACTCCGGTGCGTGAAATGTTTGAAGTTCTCTTGTATTTTCGGTAACGAGATCATTGACACTTTAACGCGGAATGCATTAAGTTTGTTACCATGGCGAACGATCGCCGGCCATGATTTCTTTCTTTTATTGGCATGATCGTGCACTCCTAATGACAAAGAAGAAGTTCCGCAGAGAGATGGACAGGGCCGGTCAATGGAAGAAAGCTACTAGATGGATGGGCATACTCGCATGTAGATGATGGATAGCTTGGAATTGGTATAGCCACAACGTTGTACACAAATATGGGGTTAGCGGAGCTCAAACATGTTTAGAAAGTCACAAATTAGAAAGGAAATTAACGCAAATAAAAGGAATATTGAAAAATAAAAAATAAAAAATACCAGCAACATTTTGATGTTTATAGAAGAAAGAGAAAATAACTATATAATTTCTAATAATTACATAATATAAGTACAGAAATATTTATATGTATATATACATAAATATTTAATATATTCTGGGTAATATTTAGTCAATAAATTTAATCTACTTTTTATATTTTTATTCATATTCCCTATATATGTACATGTATGTGTGTGTATGTGTGTATTTATGTAGCTCATATCAATTATCTCTTACAATTGGCATATGATACATAAATATTCAGATCCAATTCAAAGCGAAACCCAACCGAGAATTAGAACCAAAGCATGTGGAGAGCATTTAAATGCTACACAGATTTGGATTTAAATAATTTTCACATTTCGAAGACATTTCTGGAAATTAGCATGAATATTCGGAGATAATGCAAATGATTATGGGGGTAAACAAAGGTTCAACGACATGTTATCAGAAGAGTGACAGGGACAGGGAGAGGGAGAGTGTAAGGCAATGGCGAGACTGAGACTGAGATAAGCCATATCAGTGGACAGCTGGCAGTGGACAGCGGACAGTGGAGGGAATTGCCTGGCATTGAAATCGGTGCAGAAAATTCTTGACAAGAACACGCCATAATTACTCCATTATAATGGAGCGGCAACAACTGAACAACTGAACAACTGATTGAGAGGCCTCCGAGTGCTGCAAGTCAAGATAATGATTATGGTTTCAATTACCCAGCAACAGCTACACAGGGAGAGAGGGTTGTACAGGGAGAGAGAGAGAGATATGCCCGAGACAAGAGAGAGAGAGAGGAATCTAACGAACGCCCCACAACAAAGGAGTAAACAAACAAACAAACATATGTATATTTATTTTTTTCAGTTGATTTTTCCTTCCTTCTCTGTTTTTTTTTTCTTTCTTTTTTTGACTTTTTAGTGGTGTAAAATATGCGGAAATGCATTTCTATGGACTTACTTACACACAAGTCAAACACCACAAGTCATGCCAGCCGGCAAAACTTGCATGTGAACAGAGATCTCTTCTCTCTTTGCCCTCTCTCACTCTCTATCTCTCTCTCTCTCTTTCTCTGTCCCTGACTGTGTGTGTGTGTGTGTATTGGCCCGAAGATGACGATATTAATGTGGCTCGAATGGTAATGATGATCATGATAATCATGTGAAAACCAAACCAAAGCGAGTCAAAGCATGCCCAAGCCCAAGCCAAAGCCAAAGCAATGGACCTGTTTGGGGCATAATAAGAACACAGAGCAATGCAGCTGCCTGCAACAGCGGGTTGCAGCAGCAGCAGCAGCATCAGCCACAGCCTCAGCCGCATCTTGGCAATGCAACCAAAATGGCAACAACAACAACAACAGCCAGCAGGATGCATCCAAAGAGGGAGGGCAGGGCGGGCAGGCAGACCGCTCTGATGTGGAAGATCAACCTATAGCCCAAGTAAATTACGACAACGACGACGACGACGACGACTGCAAGTCAACCAGTCAAGTCAGTCAAGACAAGAGTCATCTCCCAGAGAGTCTGTAGAGTCTGTGGAGTCTGCGGAGTCTGGTGGAGCCGGCCGTGTGTGTTTGTGAGTTAAGAAAAGTTAAGAAAGAAAGCAAGTTGCTGGGCAAGAAGCAGCCTCCATTTCGCCTCGTTGTTGGGCTTTTTCTTTTTCCTTTGTTGTTGTATTTACAAACGGCCCAAGGTTCGTTGACCGTACAAATAGTGACCCACTAACATCCGCGAGTACGTTCACCCTTGTGACGTATTGCTCGCGCACCACCAAGATCGAAGAAGACGAAGCAGCAGCAGCAACAGCAGCAGCAGCCGCAGCACCAGCAGCCGAATACGAATACGAATCCGAAGCTCCCGACTACGACAACGACAACGACAGCAACGAGGCCGAAACGAACCTGGCTCAAACCTTCTGGGCCACGACTTTGACTAAGACTCTTCGACTTGGTGTGGTTCGAAGCGAACCGAAAGTTGGCTGCGGGCTTAAGAGCAACTGAAGCGAAGCTTAAGAGTGGAGCCGTCGCCGCACTCTTTCCTCTCCCCCTGCGTTAAATGCGGAAATCCAATGTGGCAAGCTGCACAGTGCGAATGCGCCTCTGAGAGTCGCTTTGTGTTAATCCCATCGGAGCGGACATCTTCATCAGGCTAGATTAACAGCAAATTGGATGGCCCGAACTGCTAATCTCAACTGATTTTTCCCTGAACACTGAAAACTATCTGCTGCAGCAATCAATTATGATCTCTGGTATCTGGTCTGTTGCAGCCCTCCTATCTGCTCGACCACACCTCTTGCTGGCTGTCCCGGAATCTGACCTTTGGCAGCCTTGACAATTGCCAGCGCCGCCGCGCCGCGCCGCCGCCTTGGGCTCAAGTTCAGGCCTCCTCCTGCGGCTGCTGCTGCTGCTGCCAGAGAGCAAACCTGAAATTGCCACATGCGGTGAAAGTAAAAATTCATAATTTTTTTTTTCTCTCCTCCGTGGAGGTGCCGCTGTTGTTGCAAACATTTTGCCCAAAGAGGCCATAAAAATGGCTAACCAACAGCGCGCCGCAACAGCCTCGACAGCCTCGGCCTCAGCCTCAGCGTTGGTGGCAGCAACGCGAGGTGGCATGCAGTTTTCCAAGCCCCTTTTTACCACTTCATTAGCCGGGCGAGCGGCTTTGAATTGGGTTTCGGTTTTTAGTTTTTGTTTCGGGTTTTCGGATATTTTTGGGCTCGATTCCGGGGTTCGGTGTGCGGGGTGGGGTTCGGGGTTCGTCGCCGCTATCTTGGCATTTCTTTTACTTTCGTTTGTAATTTTCCAAATAATTTTGCCACCAAGGTGTGGGCCAACAGAAAGCAACAGCAACACCTTTTCAAGAGGCAATGCCATGGCTGGGTTGCCACTGAGACTGAGAGGCCGCGTTGATCATGAACATGACACAATATTATGGATTATGAGGCACCTCCGTTGTTGTTGTTGCTGCTGTGGCTGCTGCTGCTGCTGCGGGTTGCCGTTTGCTTGTGTGGCAAAAGGAAAATTTTCGGTGTGGCAAAAAAACATTTCAATTTCTATTTCACATTCGACTATCTCTGGGCCGTGGCTGGGGTTCATAATTTAGCGTTTATTTATGAGTTGTCAAGTTGCCTGGCTACGTGACGTGTCGGCGTGGCGGCCTTGTTGGATTGTTCAAGTTCAAGGCGTTTTGGCCGGCCGGCGCCTGTGGACGCTTAGATCAATTTGATATTTATGAGTTTATGCAGAAATCTGTCTGTTCCCAGGCAGGATTGGGCCACACACGCACCGGGGACCTGGGTCCTCCCTCCCTGTGGGTCCTGGCCATGTCATCAATGAAATGCAGAAGGTGGAGGAGTAGGAGACGGACGCAGAAAGATATTCAATATGATCCTGACAGCCTTGAACTTCGGTCTCGTCCATGGGGGCAGCAGACAGCTGCTGTGCTGCTGTGCTGCTACTGCTGCATGGCATCTTCCATCTGATTGGGCACATGGGAAGCGAAACATGGCTAAGCTTTGGCCACTCCAGACCAGTACAAGCCAGGATCAAATAACTATTGGCAGCAGCAGCTGCTCGCTTCCGATTCACACGCTCCCTCCCAGGCCCAGGCCCAGGCCCAGGCCCGGGCCGAGTCGGGCCGTGCCCAGCCGAGTGAGGCTGCCAAATTGGCTAACAATTTTCAAGTGGCTGCTGCTGTGGCTGCTGCAATCATTGGATTAATTTTAATATGTCCATGGCTATAATGGCTCGGACTCGGCTTCTTTCGACCTAGCCTGCATCTATGATTATGGGCTCACGGCATCGATTCCGAGTCGGAGCTGGCCTGGAGTCCGACTCCGAGTCCAAGCTGCAGTTGGAGTCGCCACAAACACATGTACATAAATGTAGCAACATTGGTTGCTCGGCTGCCTCGATGGCTGGTGTACTGCCTGGTTGCCACTGGAATTGCGACCTCTTTGGCGCTACCAGTGCTGCCACCAGTGCTGCCAGCAGTGCTGCTGCTGCCACTACTGCTGTTGTAGCTGGTTACGAAACCCCAAGAAAAACTTCCGCATTCATTTAAGATCATTTCTGTCGTTTGCTGCTCCAAGTGGTTGTTGCTGCTGCTGCTGTTGTTGCTGCTGCTGCTGCTGCTGCCGGTGCAAGAGTTGCAACAAGCATCAACAGCCCCCCCTCATTTGGTGTTGCTTGTCTGTTGTTTGCTATTATTAATGCCGCCGCCGCCACCACCACCACCGCCGCCGTTGCCGTTGCCATTGCCTATGCCTCTGCCTGCCCCAACTCTTCTGCCACTGCTGTTTTCTTCATTTGTAGCTGCTGCGCTGTTTTCGCGAATTTATGGATCAGGCAACAACTGTGCACACGGCGCGACATGGAGCCAGTTGCTGCGGCAGTTGCGGCCGTTGCGGCAGTTGCGGCAGCCACTGCGTCGTCTGCCCCCCAAAGACAAGCGCCCAATTGACAAGGTGTTTTGGTGATTGTCTATACCGGATTGCGGGCCCAGTCGTTGCCTTGCCAGTCTCGTTGATGATGTTGCTGTTGATGTCATACTTGGGGGGCAGCTGACAAGTCAGCTGATGCGATGGGCTTTCAAGCAGATGAGAGGCACACTCGTACGGGGAGGGCTGTGGGGCACCATTTGAGTTTGTTTGTATCGATGTAAGGCAACTAAAAGTTGCCATGGAAAGGAATACAACGGAGATTGAAGTCTGGTATGACTTTTTTTTAATCAAATAAAAAAGAATAAACTCCAAGAATATTAAATCCCATTTAGAGGCCAAAAGATCTATCGAATCCGATCTATCGAATCCGAAACTAAGAATTAGAATTACGTATTATTTATTGGAATGTAAATACCCATTCCCATTGATCTATGATCTGGAAAGAGTACTTCAAACTCTGCGCAACAAGCCATCTGTCTGCACTGTAAACCAGATCCAACAGAAAGCCTTAATAGTGACAGCTTCTGTGGAGAATACAACAGGTCCTGCCATAATCAGGTCATGCCTTGGCTCTCGTTCCCGTTAGTTGGCCTTTTTTCGATTTGTTTTCAGCTTGGACTGTGCCGCCCGGCCAATAAATTCACGCTAACGGGGCGAAACGGGCAAGAATACTCCAACAAAAAAGAGAAGAAGAAAAGCCTTACGTTCATCAATAATAAATACAGTTAGCCGGAGTCAGAGGCAGCGACAACGACAGCGACAGAGTAGAGTCCCGGCTTGGCCATACATATTGCAACCAAATGCAACCAGTCCGCTGGTCGCTGTCCGCTGGCCGCTGGCCGTGGCACTGTCAAATGTGGAGGCTTGTGTCAATAAATTACCTAGAAGCGCACCTAACCAAGAGCGGCCGACGAGCAGGCCGGAGTGGAGGACGTGGAGCCGAGAACAGAATGCGAGAGGAAGAAGGTGGCCAAGAAAGAGGCAACGGTACATTATGCAATCACAGCATGAATGAGACACTCTTGACCGAGTTTCCAAAGCCAGGCAATAACGGTACCACGACACATGCGACAGCTGACAAGTGGCCCCAACAAGGGGAAGGCAGCCACCAGAGACAGAGCTGCGCTACAGCCCAGAGTCCCAGCACCAGCACCAGCCCCAGTCCCAGTCCCAAGCTCAAGCTCAAGCACGAGCGCAAAGAACGGCACACAGAGCAGAGTAGCGACTAACGGGTTCTAGGCTTTGGCCAACAGAAAAAAAGAAGGAAAAGAAATGGGAGAGCAGAGGAATACAGTGAGGAGTGCAGGGTAGTGGGGAGCCGAGAACCACCAAGAAAGAGTTCGAGATGCAGGGCGCTAGCCAATTATGCAAACAATTCTGCAACAAAGTAAAATAATAATCACAAAATAGAGTAGCAGTAGAGTGGGGCTTTGTTCCTTACATACGAGATCAAGACTACCGATTAGTAGGTGGAAATTATGGCAATTATAGCCATTGAACATGCATTTCTTCCATCAAATTCCATCTTCTCCCTGCACTGCCCTGGAGTGCACAGCAGTGGAGTGCAAGCAGTGTAGTGCAAGCAGTGCACTGCTTGCCATAATAAATGGAATTCAAGCCTAGTTAGCTTTTGGCAATGTTACGCGTATGTATACATGTAGGTATGTAGGTGCGATTAAGACAGATATATTTTAATATAAATAACCCCTAAAACATACTCTGTGTTCCCGTGTTCATAATTGCATCAAGCTCTCTTTAAAATGTACCCAAATTCCCTGTATTTCCCCATATTATATGTGCGAGTGTGTTGTTTCAGTTCTTCATACTGGCAATTTGCATTTATTTAAAAGTTACAAGTGATGCTGTTAGTGGACAGAGGGGTAGTATTGTTGGATATATATGCTTGCATGTAAGTACGGGGCTTGGGTAATATCAAATGCAACTGGTAGCTAGCCTAGCAGGTGGGTCTTCACCAGGGAGACGAGTGGAGCGGCAGTGGGCATGGCTGGGTATTCACCGGCACTGCCGGCAATATCAATGTGTGTATACTTGAGCGGCACCTTTGCTTTGATTCCGTGTTTATCGAGCCCGGAGGCCATAATCATAAATGCGGCGGGCACCTGGTGTCCGCGTGGCGTACGCACCGACGGGGCATTGTTGGCCTGCACCAGATCCTCTCCGATGACCTTGCCAGCATTAAAGGCAAAGTCGCTGGGACGCAGCACTGAGACCTCGAAGGGCTCGCCATAGGTCTGGCCAGCTGCCTGAAGCTTACGGGCATGATCCGCCTCGTGGGCCACACTGTTGTCTATGGCGATCGACTGACCCTCGCCGGCCGAGATAAACGCATGACCCGTCAGCGTGGCGATCGTGAAGAGATGCGGATCGGGCAGACTCTGCTCGACGGCCATCTCCTTCATGCGGCAGAGGGCATCCGTCATGCACATTCGTCCCTCGGCATCGGTGTTGCCAATGCGAACGAGGAGACCAGCCCGGGAGGTGATGATCTCATCGGCCACGTAGCACTCCTCTCCCACGGAGTTGCGGACCATGCACAGGGCGGCAACGACATGGATATCCTCCGGCTTCATCTCGTTGACGACCTTCATGAATCCAGCGACAGCAGCAGCTCCGCACTTGTCACGCGACATACCAGCCATTACTCCGCCGGCCTTGATGTCGGCACCG
Organism: Drosophila tristis; assembly: GCA_018150885.1. Taxonomy (NCBI): domain Eukaryota; kingdom Metazoa; phylum Arthropoda; class Insecta; order Diptera; family Drosophilidae; genus Drosophila; species Drosophila tristis. Next base: position 13,839,948 of record JAECWT010000002.1, read on the forward strand.
CCAGTGTCGTAGGTCACGCCCTTGCCAACCAGCATGAGCGTCTTGCGGGCAGGCTTGGGGGGCTTGTACTCCAGGAAGATGATGCGACCTCTGTGACGCTCCACCACATCGGCAGCCCGATTGACGGCTGCGAACAGGGGATAGTCCTTCTGCAGCGCATTCGAATCGCTGATCACTGTCATGCTGCGCTTGTCAAACAGATTCGTGACGTACTTCTCCACCTGGCTGGGGGCCATCCTCTCTGGATCGCCGCCAGCGATGTCGCGGGCCACGTAGCGACCGGCTTCCAATATCAGAGCCTCGCGCAGAATATCGTCCGCCTTGGGATCATCAATCTGCACACTGAGAGTGGTCACACGGCCGTCCGTACCGGGTTGGGCCTCGCGTAAATGAATGGGCTGCGAGAGCAGAGGGAATAATCTTGTAGGGCTTGATCATGCATTGGCGTTGAATAATTCTTACAACATACAACTGCTCCAGGGCGCCGAGCACGGTGCACAGTTCTGCCTGGGGAAAGCGCTTCACCTTGGGCACGAACAGCAGCGGCGTGTTGAAGCCAGCCTGTGAGAAGATATCGTAGTAAATGGTTACACTCGGATTTTAAGAACCACTTACCTTGAGGACCTTCTGCATGGATTTCTTGGCAGCCTCCTGATAGGAACGGACATCATCGTAGTCATTCAGATCTCCCACGGGTGCGTAGACCACAGGCTGTTCCACATTGGCAGCACGGAAGCAGGAGATGCTGCTGTCGAATGACTTGTCAAACGAGCGATGCTCCTCGAAGGTGGCCTTCAGCTCTGACGGTAGGACATCCTGGTCAATCACACAAAGGCAATCGGTGCCACTTCCTTTCATCAGCTTATTCAGCCTCAGGGTGCATGGTACAAATCTGTGAGGACAAAGTGCGAAGTGGAATTATCAGTACGAGTATAATAATAAATTGAGAAATATTTCAATCGACATTCATTGAAATGCAATTTTATCACGCGCCAGTTCTTTATTGTTGAGCAATTGAGAGCCCCTTGACGGGGAAAACATGACTGTGCACGCCCATGGCTGTTATATTTTCATCGCTCTGTTTGGCGCTGAGATTATCTTAACTGTTGAAGTGCAATAAAGTACATATTAAAGATAAGCTTTTGGAATGACCCCACACTCATAAACAAGAAAAAGGGAAGCTTTGTGGTGGAAGTTCTTAATACCCTTGCAGATCCAGCATTAATAAATGTATTGATGTACCATAGATTTTTCTGTACATTCGAAGCACTCGGACTAAATATCCCAATACACAACTACATAATGGCCCGAATTAGAAAAGATGTCGGATCATCGCTCACAGGTTGGAGCTTTTTGGACGCCAACTAATCCACAAATAATTGTAAGTACTTACTTTTCGATGCCCATATTTGACTTTAGCGGGAACACACACAACTGAATCAATCGGCAAGTGGGGCGTCACTGAGCGCCGGCAGCAACCAACAGTTGGGGAGTAACACAATGCAACGGTGACTGGAACTGAAACTGGAAGTGGGATCCGGCTGCGGGTGCGGATGAGGGTGCGGGTGCGGTAACGTATCTGAAACTGAGCGATAAGGCGCGTGTCAAACACTTCCACGATTGAGATAACTTTTTTATAGAGCCGCCCCGACAAAAAACGATCCCTTGACGATGGAACAAACAATTGGCAATGCTGTGCTTGGGTGGCCGGCCCGAAGCTTTTTATACTTTCATATGTGGAGGAACGGATGGGGATGAGAGAGTGCACGTGGCACAAAGCAATTTGCACGAGCTATGAATAATGTTGTCAATGATCACAATGTAATACTAGAACTCGGATATATGTATGTAAAGGCTACACAACAATAAAAGCAGAGTCTACTCACGTCGGAAGTCGCTTGCCAGTTCAGTTTCTACTTGCCAGTCACGTTCACGGCTGGTGCAGATTTTTTTGTGCGAAAAAATAAAAAACCGGCATGGAAAAGCTTTCAAATACCGGGTATTAGCTGTCAGCTGTTAGCCGGCGTTGCCAGCCACATTGAATTTGAACAGGAGTGGAGTCTGCTTTTGGTAGCAAAGTACAGTAAAAGCAACTTTGTGACTGACCTGCAGGACTTGCCTATGGAAACACAACGCTTACAAGATAAATTCTACATTTATTCATTATTTATGTAGCCTTGTATGTCCTTAATCAACTGCGGGAACTGCTTGGCATCCAGAGCCAACAGCTTTCTGTATGGCGTCATCACTGCATCGCCCTCCAGCCAGTTGCCGGCCATGCCGGAATCGCATTCGGAGGCCACAGACCACTCAAAGGAGAACTTGGCCCGCTGCGAGAGCAGCTCGTCCTCGGCATTGGTGTAGTTGTCCTCGGCAGGCTGGCCTTTCTTGGACTCCTTGCGATAGAACTTGACGAGGAGCAGTAAAATTCCGAAATTGAATTTCATTTTTTTGGTCTTGGCAAAGTCAATTTCCATCTTCAGATTCTCGAACAGCGGCACGCAGATCTGTGCGGGTATGTTAATGAAGCGTTCGTTGATCAGGAAACCCAAATGGGGCGGTTCTTCGATGTCCAACAGATTGCTCAGCTGCTCCAGCACTGGCTCCGGGGCATGAGACTTGGCGCGGTCGAGCAGATACGTGCGCAGCTGACTGACGCTTGGCTGGTCCTTCTTGGCCGACAGATTCAGCACGGAAGTGATGCCAAAGACAGTGCCCTCTTCCACTATGTCATCCGTTTCGCTCTCAATTTCGTCATCGTCCACCTGACAGATTACACTGCCCACATTGTTTTGAGCTGGAAGAGAGCAATTAGAATCGGCTACGACATGGACTGTGTGCCGCTTAATCTCACCTATAATCAAATCCGCCATCTGATTGCAGTTGATGTGCGCGCGCAAGAAGAGACGCTGCAACAGCTGAGAGATTCCCTGGGTATCGGGATCCACGGGTGTACGACCCTCGAAATCAATTTGCACCTCCTAAAAGATATAATGCACAGTAAATTAAAGGTTCATTTGGTTTGTTTGGGTCCGGGACGCACCTCGTTGCCAGTGTAGGCGTCTGGATTTATTCCGTCCAAGTCCTCGTCACTGGAGCTCGACTCGTCATCCTTTTCATCTACCTCCATCTTATTCAGATTCTTACGCTTGCTGGCAGACGACATTTTGCTCAAGTGTTTTTCAAAAAAACAATTTAGGCTTTTCTATGCTCTTGGTCAAACAGCTGTGTATACTCACACGTGTGTAGCGGCGTTGCCAGTAATTTCTCGTTTTTGACATGCGCACAATAAAGGGTCGATAGCAGTGCTGCCAATTTAGCTATTATATTTGCACCTGATATTGGCAGCTAATTAGGTAATTAGCAGGCTAACATATACCTTTTAATAAATCTGGAAATTTTAAGAATAAGTAAAAGCTTTGTCGTTACAAAAGGTAGGCTATATTTTGCATGTTTGCCAAAAAATGAGCAACAAATCTGCATACCTTGGGAAAATGGATATTATGGACTTCAGATATTGTTTGTAATTTCAGGCTCCAATTACTGCAGAAACTACTCAGTCTCTGTTTTCCAGATATTAACGAAATTTGGCAGCTGACGGGTTCCAATAATAGGATAGGTATCAGAACCGGCATAAATGTACATATATATAAAATACAAAACATATGCATTAATAGGTAAAAAATATGTGAATCTAGGATCAAATCACAAATAATGTTTTAATGGAGCTTGGAACAAAACATGTAACATCAATTAAAAGAAATAAGGTATACAAAAGCCCGTACGCATGGAAGAAACTTGGTTGACCAGCAACACTGACGTTACATTTAGTCAATATTTATGTTTTATGCTTTGAACTCTATTATCTAAACAATCCCATTAAAAATAGTTCTGAAAACTAGCCAATCCTAAACAAAATTCATTGAGGAGTTGGATAAAATTATTTGTTTAGGGCTGAGAGTCCCAGCTAGCTAACAATATTAAACCGAATATCAAAATCGAGGAATACGATTCCCGATCAACAAAAAACAATGTTAGCCCATTGTCGACCAGGGAGCTATTTGAAACTCCCACGAAAATTAAGAAACTATAACCATTTTAGTTCAATTTAGGTGAAAGATAAAATAATATTATGGTACAATTTTCTTTTAAGTAAATCTACACCTTTTACAAACAGTATAATATTCCACGGCTTAATTGAAAGATTTGCACTGTTTAAATAGAGGGGGCTTTAGCGGATTAAGTTCGATCACTCAATCATGATGTATGGTATATCGGTATATACTTTATCGACAGTCCGCTCACATGTGAAAGGCAGAATTTCGCCAGTATTACTTATTTATATTGTTTATTGCCTAAAACAGTGCAGACTGAATCCCCAATCCAATGGCAGACACCAAGGAGACGGTTGTTGAGGGCGTCGAGGCGCTGACATTGAATGGCAAGGCCGACGCCGAGCCCGTCGAAACGGGCACCGATGCACAGGCCCAAGAAGGAGGAGGAGCAGCAGCAGCGGCAGCGGCAGTTGAAGATGTGGTGGATCCGTGGAACGTGGCGAGCAGCAACGATACGGGTGTGGACTACGATAAGCTAATAAGTAAGTGCCATTGAATCATCCACTCAATACACACAAACCTTGAGCTTCCTTAACGATGTTGGTAATTGACACGTTGCAGAACGCTTTGGCTCCAGCAAAATCGATGATGAGCTTATCGCGCGGTTCGAGAAAATCACGGGGAAGCCAGCACACCATCTGATTAGGCGCGGCATGTTCTTCTCGCACCGCGACCTGCACACCATTCTCACGTTGAAGGAGCAGGGCAAGCCCTTCTATTTGTACACGGGTCGCGGCCCCAGCTCGGGATCCCTGCACGTGGGCCACCTGATTCCCTTCATGATGACCAAGTGGCTGCAGGAGACGTTCGATGTGCCGCTGGTCATTCAGCTGACGGACGACGAGAAGACCTTGTGGAAGGACCTGAAGGTGGAGGATGCCATCAAGCTGGCCCGAGAGAATGCCAAGGATATTGTGGCCATGGGCTTTGATGTGAACAAAACCTTTATATTCAACAATCTGGAGTTTATGGGGTACAAAGCCCACAAAGCTGATGGCTGATTCCAGTTCGCTTACTAATCATTTATGTCCTCGCAGAAAGTGTCCTGCCATGTACCAGAACATCATTCGGATCCAAAAGTGCGTCACCTTTAACCAGGTGAAGGGTATCTTCGGCTTTGGCGACTCGGATATCATTGGCAAGATCGGCTTCCCCGCCGCCCAGGCAGCGCCTGCGATCTCCAGCACTTTCCCCTTCATCTTTGGCAACAAGAAGGTGCACTGCCTCATCCCATGCGCTATCGATCAGGACCCCTACTTCCGCATGACGCGTGACGTGGCGCCACGCCTGGGCTTCCCCAAGTGTGCGCTCATCCACTCCACCTTCTTTCCGGCCCTGCAGGGAGCCAAGACGAAGATGTCGGCCAGCGACCAGAACTCTGCTGTGTTCCTGACCGACACGCCCAAGCAGATCAAGAACAAGATCAACAAGTATGCCTTTTCGGGTGGACGCACAACGGTGGAGGAGCACCGACAACTGGGCGGCGTGCCAGATATAGATGTGTCCTACCAGCTTCTAAAGTTCTTCCTCGAGGACGATGCCAAGCTGCTGCAGGTGCGCGTGGCCTACAGCAAGGGTGAGATGCTGACGGGAGAGATCAAGAAGCTGGCCGTGGAGGTGAGTAGCGGGTCGAATGTTGGTATAACCTTTGGCTAATGTCCCACTTCGCAGACCCTCACACCCATTGTGGAGCAACATCAGGCGGCGCGCAAGCTGATCACCGAGGAGGTGCTGGACAAATACTTTGAGCTGCGGCCCCTAAACTTTGGTAGCTAGAAACTTCCCAAGAGTTCAGTTGACGCTCGCGACGGTCTGGTGCTTGGCTTGTCACAAATTAGTTAACATGGAAGCTGAGCAGCGCGCTCGCTGTCGGGTGGTCCGGTCCGATCCGATCAGACCCGATGCCCCCCCACTCCTATGTACATAATTGCAATGAATTGATCTATGCCACGGCTCCGAGCTCGTGCTGCCCACTTAATATTGTACACTCGCCTATTTATTTGAACTTTTTTACACACTGCAGCAAACAATAAACTTCAGTAAGCTTCTAATTACGAATGTAACCCACTTTCGGGGGCGGCTTGAACCTGGCTGGCCACTCGACACCACCAGACAGAGGCGATTCTCGCTAGTATTTAGGAGAACTGGACGCATATTTATTTCCGATTCCCGGCAACACTCGCTCTCTCTCTCTCATGGCAATGCAGCTAAAATAACTTTCGGCTGTGCAAAAATGTAAGTAATTTTCCTGTTTGTGTGGATGGACGGGAGGTAATACGAGATCTGGCTAATGAATTGGGTTTCTCGGTAGCAACGCGTACAGTGGTCGCTCCAGTTAAAGGGGAATAGAACACAGGGCCAAAATCATAGACCCAAAATCTTAGACCCATTACTCATGGAAGACCTGCAAAAAATAATTTCTTAGCCTAGAAGAGATTGCGCACAAGTTCATTGGCTTGCGCTTCACTGTAGTTTTATGGATTAGTTTGGAATTGGGTATTGGGAGAACATTTGAGATCAGCCTGGCCAGAGCCACAGCCTAAACTAGGGGATATATATAGAGGTGTATTTTAATGCCTCTGGCTATGGCTATGGATATGGATATGCGATATGTATTTTTTTCAATTAAGTCAAAACACTTGTGTTTACATGCGACGAAAATACAAATACACGGCGGAGTATACCTATAGCCACATACCTGTTGGTGGGGGATGGGGAGGGGTCGGTGTTCGTACGGGGGAGTATATAGCGATCAAAGAAAAACTCAAACTGAAGTTGTGGCGACGATCCAAGCCACACATACGACAAACGCAACTTCAGCTTGGCACACGCGCCTCGGCATCGATCTCTGTTCCCTGGCCACAATAGCAAGGAAATTAAGCGGCTTTGTTGGACCCACCCCCCACCCCGCCAGCAGGTATACGATCGGACAACGATCCTCGACTCGACGACAAGTTGCACTCGACGGCTCGCCATTGTCTTGCGATCGATCGATATTGACACACGTACAAAAGAGCTCTTCATCATCGACGCAGAGGATGCTGGGTGCTGCTGTAAGGGCCGTGACCACTGGCTCCTAGGATGAATAGTCACACGTCTCGGATTCAGTCGGATTCAGGCCCCGATGGTGAGGCATTCATCACGGAAAACTAGATTCCCCCGCGTCAACTGGAAAACTTCTAATGCACTAAAAATAGTGTCCGCCGTCAGGTAAGCCTACTGCACCGAGCCACCGAGCTGTCGAGCGTCACACGCGACAGCCGACAAGAGGAACGAAATTCCAGAGCCAGCGCCAGAGCGATCGCGTTCATTGCCGCCAGCGGACGTCGAAATCGGCTTAGGCGATGACTGATCAACTGCTGAGTGCAGCCTCCGGCCAGCCGCCGCCACCTGCCCTGGTGGCTTTACCCGTCTCAACGCCCGGGTCCTACCTCAACGGCGCATCGGAGGGGGGCGATGCCGAGCCAGTGGAGCAGCCGGTGCTGCTGGAGCTCGGAGCCCCACAGTCGGGCCACATCCACATACCCGTCAGCCTCAACTACACGCTGTCCGCCGATGGAGGCGGAATGCTCGGCTATGCCGCACAGCAGCCGCCGCCGCACGGCTGCCTCAGCTATACGCCCACCCTGATGAGCAGCTACGAGAAGGACGCCTCCAGCATGGGCATGATGCAGTCCACGATGGCTCACGCTCATCCGCCCTACAGCATCATTCCGCAGCCGGTGTCGATGTGGCACGCCGGCCAGCTACCCGCCCCTCTGTCCGGCCATGTGGAGAGCAAGCCCAGCGAGCTGGTTCCTCCGCCCATGTACATGGCCTACGGTGGCGGCAGCATAGCCAGCAGCACCGAGGTGGAGATCTCAAAGGAGCACAATCCCGCCTGGCGGGAGAAGGCTCTGCAGATGGAGAAGGACTACAGGCGCACGGCCTGCGACCGGGAGCGCACCAGGATGCGCGACATGAACAGGGCCTTCGATCTGCTGCGCTCCAAGCTGCCCATCTCCAAGCCCAATGGCAAAAAGTACTCCAAAATCGAGAGCCTAAGGTGAGTAGCGATTCGTTTCGATCGAGCAGGAATCAATATTAATTGTGCACACCCCTCCGCCAGGATTGCCATCAACTACATCAATCACCTGCAAGCCATGCTGCGCGACAATTCGACAGCGCAAAATGAAAGTGTATGCTGCACCTGGAGCGGTGGCAGCAGTTCTCCGTACGATCACGGCCACGACCACTGGGGCGCGTAACCAAAAACGGATCGAATGTGAACAGTTTGCCAAAGAACCAAGTCTTGACCAGTGTCGCCAGCTTTGCCACATCGAAGTTGTCTGTTAAATTGTTCAGTTCTGGCAGCGACAAATCGATTTTCATAGGTGGCGTAGACGTATCTTCCTTATTAGGGTAATACATATATCTATAATAAATAAAAGTTTATTACCATTCAAAGCCTGTCACACACAATGCTTAATGCTGGAGTGTAAAATGTTCAAATTGCGCGCCATAAATGTCAAAAATCTGACATTGCGCGTGCGTCAAGTGACTTACATTTTGCCGTTGTTGGCGCCATCTACATGTAGAAGTGGAACAATTCCAATAAGAATCGTTTTCGAATTTAAATTTGTATTATTTAAACGATTAAACTCTTTAAACTCTTGTCTTTTTAGGCTATATATATTTAACTTTACTGTTTAACGTTTTACATTTTGGTAATTTACATATTGATGAATAGTTTGATAGAGGACTGACCTGACTGGCGAGTATGCTGTATCCGTTACATATATAAACCTAAAAAGTACAACAAACAAGGAAGATTTAACAAATTACTATGGAATTGTTGCCCATCCGCAACAGCATTTCAAAATGACAATTAATACTTATTTATAGCTAAAGCCAACTACTGCAACAACATTGCACACACGCACACACAATTTCTCCGCTGATTTTGATCTAGTTTTTTTCGACTGGCGTTGAAGTTGGCTTCACGCAACTCAAAAAAGGGACGAAATAACAAACAAGGTAATGTAAGCTCCACTCCGCGCACTCCGCTTAGTTTTCCTTCTTGATGCGGGTGGAGGTCATGCGGTAGATGATGGAATCCCTGCCGGGATCCATGGAAGCGATGGCGTAGCAAATGGCCAGCAGGGACAGGGCAAACACGACCATGAACCAAAGAATGATGTTGAAGATGACTGGGTAGTCGCTGCTGTAGTAGGTGGCCAGATTGAAGGGGTTCGTCGAGTCGGCAGCCAAGGTGTCACGCTTGGTGCGAGCAACACCGGTGTCCTTGTCGGTGGTCTGGACGAAGAGAACCGAGTCGCTCGACTTCTGGGAAGCGGCCAAGAGTCGGCTAATGGAAGCCGAGAGCAACTTGTTGGCCTCGTCCAGAGCCACCGATTTCTCTCCATGGGCCTTGGCAATTCCGTCGACCGACACGCGCAGGATCAGCACATTCGCGGGCTTCTGCATATCGGCCAGATTTTTGGCAGCGACATCGAGGTAGCCGATCTCCTGGAGGAACTGCTTGTCGGCGTTGTGCAGAGCAGGATTCAGGTTCTTCGTTGGCTTGGCGGGGGCGGCCTTGAGGTCACCGAAGCACGACTGGAAGGCTTGCACCTGTTGGCATACAAGGTATTATATAAATTCTACGCAACAGTGCTCGACTCTGTACTTACACCCTCGTCGAACTGGCCGAAGTTGATGTCGCAAACAGGCTCGTTGGTAGCCTCCAGCTCGGCAGCCAGGGCGTTAAGAGAAGCATCCGTGTTGGATTCGGTGAGCTGATAGGTCTTTGCATTGCCAGCAGTGATAACGTGGCTGATGCCCTGCACGTGCACGCAGATCACGCCCTTGGCCAATTCGAAGGGATCGTTGATGGTCATGCCACGCCAGTTGGAGTCTCCAGCGACGGCATTGCCCATGGCAGCGTACAGAACATCGCCCACATAGTGGCTGTCCAGCGCATCGTTGCCCTTGAAGCTGATCGCCTTGGGGCTGTTCAGCACCGTCAGCTCGCCCGCAGCATGAACTAAACGAAAGAAAGGCGTTTAAACATAAGAGATTTTCTTTTTTCTTTGTGAATGAGCTTTATCACAGCTTCTGCGCATGCAGGCTGCACACTCGTGAGACACTTTAGCCCAAGAAGAGGAGCCAGTCACCACCCCCAACACGAATCAAAGTGTAGAGAACAAGTGGCTCTTTCTCACATTCCAAAGGCAGTGCACGGGCAGAATGCCATCTAGTTTAGTTAATATACTTACTGGCTGCAATAAACAGCGAGAATATCACGCAATTCTGCAACATTTTCAGTTTTCTGACGGACTTTTTTCAATCATATGACGAACGACGACTGCAGAGAAAAAACTATGGCTATCTGTCATGTGATGGGCAGTGGACTTATCGATAGAATAAACTTAACCCACTTGACACACTCTATTTAAACAGTTTAAGACATTGAGCTAAAACGCCGAAAGTAATACATATTGAAAGTTTTTCTCGAAGATCCTATCTTTAATCTTTAGTCACAAACAAATCTTGCACCTGAGCTGCGCTAAAATTGGTCAAGTTGTATAATATTGTGGCGCTAATTGAAACATCCCCCTTGGTCGACAATGGGTTAAATGTTCTCTGTTTATGATCGGAAATCATATTGTTCGATTTTGATATTCGCTTTAATAGAACTACCTAGTTAGGACTTTAACAACTGAAAATATCATTTTATCAGATAGATGAATCAATTTACTACAATCTGGCCTATTTTATGGACTCCCATGGTCAGCCAAAATTTCCCTTTTTTACATGGAATCTACACGCGGTAACAGCGAAACCGACGTACAGTCGCAGATTTTCTCGCTATTTGAATAAATTTTACGAGTTTATTTTCCATTTTACATGCGTATACAAAATATGTTGATTTTATGGATGATTAGTAGACATGTAGATATGCAGTTCTAGCTTTGAGCGCGCAGAGATTCGATTTCCAAGCGCAGCTTTTGTATCTTTAGCAATGCCAGCGTCCTTTCCAGTTTCAGGTTCTCCGTTTCCGTCTTTAAAAACTGCGTCTTGCTGTGGAATTGCTTGATCTCGGCCCTGGCCTTGTCGGCTTTCAGCGAAGCCAAGTTATTTTTCGGTCTGTTCTCACCATAGTTCGTTTCCGTACCATTGGCCGAGTTGTCGAGGCTCTGCTGCAAGAAACATGATTGCATTTTGATGGCAAATCAGACATGGAATCTTACCATCACTTCTTTGTATTCGTCAAGAAATTCAACGTATTCCCGGCTCTCTGGCCCTGCATTAATTTCAATTTCCATAGTGTCTGTCTGATAATCCTCCTTGGAAGAATTCAAGTAGGGGCTATTCTGCTGGCTATTTGGCACTTCTGACTTGATTATGGTCGTCGTCGTCTGGTCCTTGCCATCTGTATCGTCATCGCACTCGTCCAAGAACTCTTGTATCTATACATAGTTTGGGGCAGATTAGATCGAGATCGTATACGCGTCTTCCAGCTTCCAGTACTTGCCTTCACAATGATCTCCTTGCCTTCGTTCCCATGATCGATGCCGCCATCCGCGTCCTCGTGCGTTATCTTATGGATCTGCAATGGAAGAAATTCTCTGAGGTTTGGTTCCCTTTAGTCAGTAATTAACTACGCACCTTGAGCACTGGACGAACACATTCCATAATTAAGGATTGTGTCACCGATAAGTCTCTCTGTTGGTCGCACGTTTGTCTGGAAATTAGACAGCGTTAATACATGTCATTGGTATGTACGCCAAACATATACGTATACATACAAATACAGTACATATGAAGGTATATAATTGCATGTACAATTACCTATGTAGCGAAAGTCTTGTTAGCGCTGTGTTCCGCAGCTCCTTGTTGCAGTAAATGCAGGTGGCCGTGTATTTTCCATTTACACACTTTGCGGTAAAACCGTTCTTCTTGTAAAAGAGTTCAGACTTCTTTCGTCGCATTATTGTACAATACAATACCGAAATCTAGTAGAGGTCGTTGCGCTTTTTATATGTTTGGATTGGCTGCTATAAAATTCAATGGTTTTTTTAATAATTCGCAACACTTTATACCGATAACTACGTTTCATTATTTCATTGATAGTTTCATTGATACCGATAGCTGCGTTTCATTATTTCATTGATAGTTTCATTGATACCGATAACTGCTTTTCATTATTTCATCGATAGTTTCATTGTTCTTTCATTGATACGCTTTGCACCGATCTGGCAGCCCTACCATCACGATAGTATCGATAGTTTTATTTAAAAACATTCAAAGCTATCGATGGCTCAACTATCAATCGTTTGACAGCTGTTCGGCCCTCAGTGCTGGAAAACGCCACACACACCATCGATAGTCAGTCTGTTGTTAGCAGCGCTGTTATGATTGGCTTGGCAGAGTGTTAATTTAACAGCCGTACACTAGCCAAGTTTCACAGCGGCGAGCCTTTTGCCAGATATATAACCGATTCAACTGATTCAGATTCGTAGCATACTTTTGGGTGTAAGTGTAGGCGCGATATTCAAATCTATTCTGCCAGGGATAAGTTTTCTGCCGGCCTTCAGGGTTTCCAGGAGAAAGTTGTTGGCCAGTGTGACGACCAGCATCAGGATTTACATCACAGACGGATTTCCCAACATTGTTCACTGAATTTCATGCCTGTCAATAGATTTCGAATATTCTTGAAAATAACTAAGAGGGAATAAAATAAATGAAAAAGACTTAAAATCAAAAACCGCCCCTTCACATGTGTAGAAAGTATTTAAATGGACAAGTTAATGCGCTTTTGTGATCTAATTATTCAGGTTTAATACTTTTATACTGTGATACGCTCTGGAGCAACCTTCTGCTGAGTTGCTTGACGGAAGCTGTGCCATCAACTGGTTTTCTGCTTAATTAACATTTTTAAATCAATTGTTTGCCGACGGCCCTGGGCTGAATGCCAAACAAGCGGTTGCTTAAGCTAAATGACTTTTCTCTCAGCTCCAGTGGGTCCACCTCCACCTCCAGCCCCAGCTCCAGCTCCATCCACACTTAGCCTGCTCCTTCAATATCCAATGGCCATTAGAAGGAGCCAGCCGCATCGACAACAAAATTGAGCCCACATAAGCTGAAAGGAAATCGTTGTTGCCCTGCTCCCCTTGGGCTTTGGCTCAAACAACCTAAAAGGTCCAATCAACAGGTGTTCTCTCTCTCGTCTGTCTGTCTGTCTCTCTGTCTCCCTGTCTCCCTGTCTGTCTGCCTGTCTCTCCTCTGCCTGTGTGTGCTGTGGTGTGGTTGTGTGTGTGGTTCAATAACCCGGCCCAGAGCTAAGAGTCAGCACGGGATGCCGCCACGGAGGCGCGGTGTGTGCGTGGCGGCCGTCGTAGAGCAAGCCGAATGGCGAGAAATAAAACTGGAATAATTCAATAGGAGGCGTGGCCCACCCATGCTGCCGCCACACAACAAGGGCTGGGGGTGGTTGATTCTGGGGAGGGGGCGGGCGATGGGGATTCACTGAGGCAGCTTCATTGCTTGCGTAATGAATGTCCTTAGCAGGCGAGGCACGTTTCATGTTTTTTCTCTCATGTTTGCTCGGGCAGCTGTAGCTCTGCCCCCTGCCCCCTGCCTCCTGCCTCTGCCACTGCTCTGCCTCTTCTGTGTCCCTTCTGTGTCCCTGCGTGTCCGCTATGTGTCCCCTATGTGTGTGCGCCAATTTGGAGTCGCCTTCGTGGGGGCCAGGCAAGAGTAGAATGTTGCCCATTAAAGGGCTAGTGTTTACCCCACCAACCCATATCCTGTTGCCCGCCATTCCTGCCACTCATTTCAGTTAAGTTCATTTGGCAATTCAACACTTTCGTGGCACGCATCACGGGTTCCCCACCGTTCCCTGTGCCCAGCCCCTACCGCCTTAATTTGCGTCGCCTTTTTCCGCTTATGCTCATAATAAATGCAAGAAATAAATAAATTCTCAAGACGCCCCGTCAGCCAGTCAGCCAGTCACCCGAAGAGCAGCAGCGCCAAGGAAATGCCAAAAATATTTGCATGCAAATTCTTGACCTCGTCCAAAGGCAACGGCAACTGGCAACTGGCAGTGGCAGTGGCAGCAGCGGCGGCAGCGTCAACCACAATTTGAGTAAATTTAATTGAAAAGCCCCTGGCCTGCTCATGCATATTTATTAAGTGATGGCGGAGGCTGCACGATGAGGCAGCATCCTTCGAGCAACAGTTGCTGCTGCCGCTGCTGCTGTCACGTTGCGCATACGCCGCGTGTGCCCCGCATAAGTTTGTGGCGCAGTGGCCGCAACTTGAAGAAAGCAGAACAAACCGAACAGCAGCTTAAACTCAATTTTGCAGGCTTCCACCACTCCGCCCGCCCCCTCTGCGATTATGCTAATGTCCGGACGAGGCAACAAAAAAAAGGAGTGCTGTGGGTGGTGCCAAAAGTAGCAACAACAATGGTTAGTTTTTGTTCCTGGCTTGTTTCCAGCTCTAGGAACCGGGCCCGGACTTGGCACAATTGTCGAGGTGAGCTCCTCCGGCGAGGGGCCGCCTTATTATCAATAAAAGACAGCAGGAATGCGCTGCAAACTCGCACTCCGCTCCCTTGCCCCGTTCCCCCTTTCGCTGGCAGGGTGACTGCTTATCGCGCTGACTTTTTGCTTCCGGTCCTATTTCTTGCCTTTTGGACAGCACAGCACAGCGCTGGCTGTCTGTCTGCCAGCCCTTCCTCTGCCCAGCCGTATAACAAATAGGTGCTGGGGCGGCCCTGCCTTCGTCCTGGCTCGTAAACAAATTGTTGCTGCGTGAGCACTCGTGTGTTTGGTGTTTTGTGTTTGTGTGTGTGGCAGCTCTGCCTCTCCGGGCGCTCTCTCTTCGGGCATTGCGCATACGCCGTGTGTGCGTTACTTTTTGGCACTGTTGCCCCACTGTGCCTGCCGTTGGGTTGCCTTTTTGTGTTTTTTGATGTCCCGTGGATAAACTGTGCTATTGGGCCGTATAACAGAGGCGGAAGCAGCAGCAACAGCTGCTGGACGCACAGTTCATCGACAGTGCTCGTCTGGTTGGGTCCTTGGGTACGCGGCATCAACGCACAGCATCGCACACAACGGAAAGGCAATCAAGCCAAGCAGCAGCAGCAGCACCAGAGACAGAAGCAGCAGCAATCAAGCAAGCAAGTAGCAGCCAGCCAGAAGCAACAGTCCAACAGAGCCACGAAGCTGGAGCTGCAGCCAGAAGTGCCCCCAAATATTGTGCAAATAGATCCGACTCGATTGTGCATAGTTCGCGTTCAGTGCGGTCCTCAGAAGCGAGTCCTGCCACAGTCGACAGTGCCACCAGAGCCCGGGTGCACAAGCAGAGCCAGCCGGACGAATCCTTGCACAGGGATTTGCGCACCGCCCAGCGGCATAAAATGATAAGTAAGTGGAACAAACACAAAACACAAACACACAAAAAAAACACAAATCTCAGTTCGTATCGAGGAGCGGCATTATGCTAATAAATGCCTGCCACATAAATGTCATGCCGCGCCTACCCCTGGCCGCTAATGTGGCACTGCTTCACTTGTGCCACACACTCTCCACACATGTTGCGGCTGTTGCATGAGCGTCTGTTTAACGCCACTTAATGTCCTTTCTATTTACTCGCCTCTCTCTCTCTGTGTGTGTGTGTCTGATGACTGCACAAAGCACTCACACACACACACACACACATAGAGCAGCAGTAGCAGCAACACTTCTGTGTACTTGCCACTTGCCACTCAACAGTGTTGCGCGAGAAAAACAAGAAGCACAAGCTGGGCAAAAAAAAAAACTATTTCAATGCTCTCTGTATGGAAAAACGGGAAAAGTTTCCCTTTGGCCGCCTAGCAAAAAAAAACTCTAAACAAAAGTTGAGTTGAGCAACAGAAAAAAAAAGGAAGAAGGAACAAAAAAAGAGAAACAACATTAATTTATGTGCTAAAAGCTGGCCAGCCTTGAACAGCTTTCCTTGGAGCGGTAAGCATGCATGAAAATCAAAATGAAAATGAAAATGAAAATGAGGATCATTGCGGCAGCCGTAACACAAGGAAGGGGCGGGAGGGTTGAGTTGATGTTACTTGCACATTGAAAACAAACATTCAGCACATGAGCAGCTTCCATTACGGGGCGCACATTAAATTGGAAAAGTTCATTACACGCAGGGCAAAGTAACGGGGAATCGTTCCCTTTTCTGCGCTTCTTCCCTTTGCTAATTAACGGTGAAGGCGGAGGTCCGTGCCTCGGTGCCCCCCCTTCCCTTAAGTATCTGGACGAAGCGATAAAGAATTCGCAATTACAACTTATTTGCTCATTTCACGGAGATTTACGAGACTTTCGACTAAGCGGGTGATGAGTAAATCAACTCAAAGGAGACAACAGCTTAACCAGAGGGCACACCGAGAAAAATGTAACAAACATAATAAAATAAACTGCACGCAATACGAGCATCTACAGAGGGGGGAACAGATTTGCAAGAAAAATATGAGATTCTATTTTGGTTTTCCCTGTGTGGTGCCCTGTGCGCATTTCTCTGTGCAAATCAACACGAAATGTCACGGGGTTAATGGCGTACACTGCCACCAGCAAATACTTGCAGCAAGAATAATAAAAACTAATTCGATAAGAGCAGAAATTTACAAAGTAAGCAGCCGCCATTTCTCTGCGTGTACATCAACATAATGGCATCCGGGCAGGGGCAAAGGGGCCAACAAAGTGCACTGCCAGAAGCAACACATAAAGTTTGGCAAGCTGCGCAAAGTAAAGAATTCGCTGGGTGTAATTTATAATTAATTGCAATTATTATAGATAATTAATAATAATTAAATAATAATTTAAATGTTATGTGTCTTTGAGCTTAGTAGTTTCTGAGAAGTTTCTTTGGTTTCTTTGGCTTTAAATCACTTAAAATTCCAGGCCACATTCCGAGTAGCAACTTGAAAATTTGAACTTTCGAACTAATTTAAAATTACGGAAATTTGCTAGAGAAACACCCATTTTCTTGCAGTGTAGTTAAGCGTTCAATGATCTCGGTTTAAAAAAAAAGGGGACCATAAAATGCTGTCAGGATGCGTGCCAGAGGCAGCGGGAGCGGGAGCAAGGGACATACGTTCCGCTCGGAGTTAATGAAACAATGCAGCGGTTGCTTTAAGATATTTCCCCCTACACCTACACTTGCCCCTGCTCTCACACCGCTACCCACCGCAGTCGAACCCGCCCCCTGCAATGGTGTACATGTGTGTGTGCGTGTGTGTGTGTGTGTGTGTATAAATTTTACGAGACTCGCTTTTCCTTTCTGCCTTTTGGCTGTGCCTTTGTCGCTGCTGTTGCCGCTTTCGGCACACTTTTCCCTTTATTTTCCCTCTTTTGCGAGCTTTGCTCATTTGGATTTCCATTTTGCTGTAGCTCTGGTTCTGGTGCTGGTTCTGCTTCTGGTTCTTGCTGCTGTGGTTGTTGTCACTGTGGCTGTTGTACATATCTGTGGTTGTTGCTGCCTGCCCGCCCACCCACTACGCCGCGCCCATTCGAAATCGTCAGTCGCATGAAATTCGTTGGGATTTACGCATATATTGTGATGGTCGGGAGCTCCACGAACCTCACTCTCTCTCTCTCTCGCGGTCTTTCGCTTTATGCCCCACCACCCGCCACTCTTATCCCCCACTCTATCTGAGTGGTAGGGAAGGGCAAGTCCAAAAACTCAATTGCGGCTTTTTATGTGTAATTCGCATTTTTGTTCCTCCTCTTTGGCGTCGCGTCGCTTTCATTGTCGGTGCTCGTTCTGCTGTGGATATTATTTTTTAATTTAACTTTTATATTTGGCGGGGCTCTTGGCGGCCCCGCGCGCACTTGGGGCTGTTTACTTTTATGGGCCAGTGTCTTTTGATTCTATAATTTGCTTGATTTTTGCTTTCCATTTCCATTTTATTAAAATTAATTTAAATGCGACAATCAGCGCGGCTCTCAGTCGGAGTCCGTGCCGGAGTCCGTGTCGGAGTCCGTGCCGGAGTCCCTGTCTGAGTCGGAGTCTGAGTCTCAGTCGTAGTCCACTGGCTGAAGACAAACAAAAAGTTCGTGCAACAGGGGAGAGGCAGCAGCAGCAGCAGCAACAGCAACAGCAACGACAATGGCCAACAATGTGGACAACGACATCAGCGGCTTATGTTAATGAGCACTTACAAGCTGTAATGATGGTGCGGCAGGCAGCGCGCAAAAGGACAGTGCCGGGCATGCCAAAAAAAAAACACGAGAAAAAAAATGTACACAAATTTCCAACAAAATTATGCAGCAGCAACAAAATGGAAACGAGCTTTGACTGCTTGTATGTTTAATTAACACTTTAAGCCTTCAGTTTTGCTGCAAAAATGTATTTGATCAGCCTGCACAGCGTGAGCGAAAGGGAGAGCGAGTGAAAGGGAGAGTAAGAGTGTGTGCTGTGGCACTGATGAGGTGGCAATCAACCAGCCTGCTTGCCCCCACACACCGCAGCTGTCACAGCGGCTCTGACAATCCACAAGCCAATGACAGCCATATTTGTCATTTTATCAATACAAGTAACAGTCATACATATACATATATGTACATATGTACATATGTATGTACACATGTACGGCTGTGCAGCATACGTATCAGTCATGGTGTCCTTATTAGACTTGTAGCTGAGACTGGGGGCAGACATCGCTCAATTTGTATATCCCTTTCTTCGCTTATTGGCAGCGCTTGCAATATTTCAACAGGCAAATGCCGCGCCACACCACGCCACGCCACGCCCCATAACCCAAGCCAGGAAACACTCAAGACACTCAAACCAGCACCCAGCAACCACCCACAATCTACACAGACATTTGTCGCATTGGATCGCTCCGCTCCGCTCGCTTGTTGATGGCACTTTGTCATGTGTTCGACAAAGAAAATTGAAAATAAAAATCGTTTCTACCATCTACCATCGTGCCACCTCATCCCCTCACCCTCACCCATCCATCCATCCATCCATCCATCCACACAATTCAAATTGTGAAGTTTTGTAAGCGAACACTCCGGCTCGAAGGCAGGGGGCAGATGGCCGATGTGGTAGAGGTATCTTTTGTAGGAAAATGCACACACCACACAGACACGCAGACACGTAGACACGGAGACAGGCAGACACGCAGACAGGCAGACACTCGTGTGTAAATATTCGGGAAAAGCGGCTAAAGGCTTCTTTTTTTTTTGGAAGCCATCCGACGCTTCTGCAGATGAAGGAGCACTCAGCTCAGCTCAGCTTTACCCCCATCACCCGCCCTCAATACGTTGTGCGGCAACCGAATAGAGACGGGCCTTAAATTACTTTGTAACCCCTTAAGCGGCGTCTGTTTCGCTGCTCAACTGCATTCCTCGGCTAATAATATGTTAATAGAAGCTAAATAAGTTCCTTTAGCGGGTAAGCCACATTTTCCATGGCTGCAATTTTCGGTTTATTGTTGGGTAAACACTTGGAAATGTGGAAAATTATTTTAATTTCCCATTTCCCTCTGCTGAAACTCTATTTCCCAGAAATTCATTTCCGTTTCCTTTTTTTTTTTTGTATTACAAATTCTCAAATTCTCAAATTCCTAATCAAATTGAATGTGCTGTATGCCAGCGGCGGCTTATAAAGAAATTCTTAGCATTTCGGCGGTTGACTTACATCAATTCCAAATCTCCTTCGTCTGTCTCGTCCCTTTGGGTGCGTGTGTGTGTGTGTGTGTGCGTATCTGTCTTCTGGTGACATTTTCAAACGTTTCAAAAGTTACTCTTGGCACGAATGTTGCCAGTTGATACTTTGCTGGCTACTCCCCCCCTTCGCTGTTGCCAGCCCAAATCACTCTGTGGATTCTCCAACAGAACCATCCTTTGCTGGCCTTTAATGTGGAATTGGTGCTGAATTCTTGTCGATTTTCCACTCGCATTGCACCATGGCACCAGGCGACTACTTTTTGTGGCAATAATTAATAAACATAACTGGGAATATGTGCAGCAATGTCCATGGGTGTTTAGCCAGGCATCCAAATGAGTGGCCAGCCTGCTTCTTGGGCACAACATTTCCTGCGTTCAAATGAATTATAATTATTTGGCATCTTGTCGCCTCTTAGGCTGCACTTCGATTAGCTTGAGCAGCCATAAATGAATGCTTCATTCATTCTTCCTTTCTTCCACTTTGGAGTGCACTGAAAGATCAATGCATTTCTGATGGTGGAGGTCCCACAGTGGCCATTCCCTGGCCCCCACACACATGCACCAGCATTGTCCGCCATTGTTTTTGCAGGTCGTTTTGGAATGAAAAATTTTCTTTAGCACACATTTGTGGGCAATTTTCAGTTTTTGCCAACGCTTGCCATTTGTTCGAACGGGTTTTCTTTTTTCGTTTGGTTTTTTTGTGCTCTTTTGTGACATTTCGTTATCCTTGGAGTGCTCCATTGGTCACTTTATTTTGCAGCAGCAATTTGCTTGGCTGCTTTCGGGTTTCGGTTTGGTTTCTGCTCTCTCTCTACTTTATTAGTTTTTTTCTTTCTTTTTTTGGTTCGGTTCAGCTGTGATTTATAACCGGCAAATAGAAATTGTAATTGGTTTCGGACCCAGCTCCGACCTCGTGCCTCACGAACTGCACTCGTTTGCCACTCAGGCGAAGGCTAATTACACGCTTTGCCACTAAAAGTGGATTTACGTTGTGGTGTACTGGCACTAGCAGCACTCCCCTGCACACCACTCCACTTCGCTCTGCTGCTGCTGCTGCCGCTGCTGCAAGTTTGGGGAATTTTTGCCAGACGACCATAATGCAATGAGACCGATAACGAAGCGATGCAAGCCATGTGTGTGTGTGTGTGTGTGTGTGTGTGTGTGTGTGTGTGGCATGGGATGGGGTATGGTGTATGGAGTAAAGGGGTGTATGCAGTGCTGTGGCATGCAGCACACAGTTTAGACATTTTACGCAAAAGCAATTACAAATACGGCCAACGGCGCCTGTCAGCCACCCACCTCGGCGCCCAGCGCTCCCTCTGCAGTGGGTGGGGGCTACCGACAGTCCCTGAATGCTAGCTGCCAGTGCATGTCAAAGCTGACTTCGGCCACACACGCAATTAATAGGAGTGCGTTACCCCCAGCCCAGCCCACAGGGAACACGCACCCATCGCTCACTGGCCAACTGTTGACTGACCCTATCGGGCACCGATTCTTACCCCCAAAAATCTGCAGCCCCAACTGCGCAGCTCTGTGAAAAGTCACGTACCAACTGTTGGAAACACATCGTAAAACGTAAAACTTTGCAAAACCCACGGCCCCCGCCTTCGACGCGCTTAAAATGCACATAAAATGCTTCCTCCAGGCAATGGCATTGGAGAAAAAGGGTTTGTCAGTTCATGTGCCCACCCCAGCCCCTGCACCCCTGGGCAACACTTCGCTGACTTTTCCAGCAGCCCCAAACCGCCCGTTCGTAAGACCGTTGTGTGCGTATGACGTGCAAATTTCCAAAGCTGTTGTCCCAGGGACAACGCAGGAGTGTGGCAGAGTATAAAAAAGGGGCCAACGCATTATATTTTATGTTGGGGGAGTGCGAGTATAGAAAGTGAGGGGAGTGCGGGGTGTGGGGGTGTGGCAGGTATGCTAAAATCGCTGTGCAGTGATAATGAAGTTAATGCAGGAGGGGGGCAAGGGAGAAAGAGATATCCAGCGAGAGGGAGAGCGAGCAAGAGACGCCGCCGCCACAGCCATGAAAGTGTCGGCTATGCGAACTGAAGCAGAAAGCAGTGGCAGAGGCATTGGCAGTGGGAGAGGCTGAGGCAGTGGCTGAGGCAGAATACATTTGTATGAGTAATTAACTCACACACACGAACACACGAACACTCACGAACACACGCACACACACGCACACACGCTTGAACACTCTCCTTCTTATGCCATTGAATAATTCAGGCTCGTGCTGAATGTGTAAATCGAGCATGAAATTTGATTTGACTTTACCTCACGCTCCGCTCACGGCTCAGACTCTCAGCAAATAACTTTAAGCGGCTGAAAACTGCGCCAAAATGAAATAAAAATCGCACGCCGCTGAATAAAGGAGAACCAAATTAGATTTTAGGTAGGGGTGCGGCAGATCTACTACATATATATGTATATGTACATTGTACATGTATTTTTCCGGCAAGCATTTTCAGCGCAAGCCCTGGCATTTCTCATTATTGCAGGGCTGCTGCAATACGCATTTTCTGTGCAATTTCATTACTTACGAAGTAGTCAACGTGTTGCAGGAGCAACAAAACAATTTTACAGCTATTTCCAAGGAAACATTTTTCATTTTTAAGTTTTTCATATTGAAGCACAATTTGAATTATTTTGTCCCTCAAGGGAGCTGCTTTTAAGTGAGCGCAAATTACTCCTACTACTCTGCCCAGATTTAAATCAAATGTAATATATATATTCTTTGGCAGCCAGAAAAGGTTCGTTAAGGCATCGTTAGTATTGGCTAAAAATTCCTCTCCGAATTATGTGTCTAAAATATGCAATTTTCAATTAAATTTCCGCATTAATGCTGACATTTTGAGCATATTTTGCATTCATTATATTGTTATATTGTTGGTAATGTGATAATACGATTTTGCTGCTCTGTTTACTTGGAATTCGTGGCAAAATGTTCGCATGCACAGCACACAAATCGATTAGATGAGCGGCAATTTACTGTGCTGTACCGGGCACAGCTGCCATGGCAACAATTGCGAAAAGCAAGCAATTTGGCCAAGGATATTGTTTCCTCTGGATTTGTCTAACCCATTGAAAGTTAATTCAGCAACATTTGGCTTTCGTTTCGGTGTTTGGGGAGGATTTACCTGCTGCCTGCCTGCCTGCCTGCCAGTAAATACGATTACGAACCGATGCCACTGCTGCTGCTGCCCTGGAAATACAATTTGTAAATTCAATTAACTTGTTTACCCAGCGCAGCGGTTGGGGCGTGCAGCCGCACTACTGGTGGTCCCGCGGCGCGGCTTGTGACAAGTTCATTTGCTGCACACCGCGCTTCAATATGCTGCAACAGTGATTATCTAGTTCCAGCTAAACCTTCCCACTAGTTGAGTATTTAGTTTGCCCTGCCAGCGGTTAAATTTAATTTTTATGAAGTCCCAACGGGCAAGCAGCTGCTCACACAACCACATCATGTTGCACAGACACAAACACAAGCACAAACACAAACACACCTGGAGATATTTAAATAAAAACAAAAAACATCTCACAAATGGCCCCTCAAATTCAAAATGGCCAATGGAAATATTCCACTTGATTTTATACAATTTTAATTAAACTCGCAGCACTTTCCCGCCATTTCCTGCGCTTTTTTTTGTTGGTTTGTTTGTTCTGCTTAACCTGGGAATGGTGTGGCGAATGTTTGCACCTGCGGCTTGTGCAAACAGCCAACAAACTTACCCAGACACAAACAGGCCCAGCACGAATGCAGTTGCCAGTGGCCGCAGGTGCAAAAAAGGACTCATAGAGGCGGATTAAGCGGATTGCTGGAGAGGGGAAACTCGTGGCAACGCGTGTCCAGGCGGCGCTTATCAACACCGAGTCAGGGGCCTGGGCCCCGAGTCCCGACCCGACGCATGGACACTCACATTCAATCAAGCGGCCCTTTGTCGCGCTTCAAAACGATTCTGACACTGGAGAAAAAATACCGCCATCTCTCTCTGTCTCTCTCGCTGTTGGCCCATTTGTGGCACGCTCCTTCTGTGGCCTAACCACATGTTGCCACTTTCGCCCAGTGTCCTCTTCTGTCCTGTTCCGTCCTTCGTATTTGCCTTGGTCTCACTTTAATGTCTCTGCTGCCATGCTGCTCCCGCTGGAGCTATCCGTTTCCGGACCCTAATCGATTTTGAGCTAAGCGAAAGACCCACTGACAGCAGCAGCAACAACAAAGCCAACAGCGGCATCTGCATCCTTTGGAAATGCCGCTGACAGTGGCGTAGCCCCAACTCAAGTAAAGCCAAATTCCAGGAATACATCAGACAAGGCGAAAGAAGGAAAACTTTCTGCGAAGATGAAACCACAGCTAAAAGGGGAAGTTGTATATAAATATATAATATACATATATAAATATATATATATAATATACACATATAATATATATATATAAATATATGTACATATTCAATTATAGCATCGGAATTGAATGCAATTTAATGTGAAATGTATTTACTTTTTCATGCCAAGAGTCCTGGGGATTATTAAATTGATTTTTCAGCTGGGCTTTTATTTTTAATCGGTTATTCTCCGACGGTAACATAACATAAAATAAAATATATTTATAATATATATAAATATAACGCACGATAGATTATTCGGTATGTTATTCGGTAGCCCATGTCTGCCCCTTCTGGCTACGCTACTGCTCCGATTATGCCCCGTCCTCAGTGTCTTTACTTTTGGCAGTTTAAAGCGAAAGAGAAACCCATTGATTGTCCCAGGCAGACGCAGACGTGGAACTAATGGAACAGTCAGAAGCATTTGCCAGATTACGGACTGCTGCCCCTGGCTTGGGCTTGGGGCCGAGGCAATGCAACTATTTATTTAGCCTGCAGCTAAGATTTTCCACGACTAAACTGGTGGCCTCCACCTCCAGCTCGCAGCTCACAGCCATGCCCCGCAGCTGTCACCGTCAGCGGACCTTGGCTTGCAGTTGATTGAGTTCAGTTTGTGTTCATGTTATTATTGATTTGATTTCGCTATCGTCAAATTTGCAGTTCCGCTGGCAGTGAATACATCATCGGGCTGGTCTGGGCGGGTCTGGGCTGGTCTGGTCTGTGCTGGGCTGCTCTGTGCTGGGCTGGTCTGTGCTGTCGGTTCGCAGTCCGCTGCACACTCTTGACGGCTCGCTTGGAGTCTAATAAACTTCGAACAGGTGTTTGAATATATCTCAACCTTCGCCAACTTGTGCACATAAATCAAAATGGGTTTTTAAACTACGCCACTGGTCGGGGACTAAGCTCTCTCGGCTTCATTTGCATCTCCGTCTCCGTCTCCGGCTCCCACTTCCCACTTGCCTCTTCCGAGCCTGTCGTCTGTTCCTGTCTCATGTGTGTGTGTGAGAGCTGCCATAAAACAGCAACAGCAACCACAAATATTCTGAAGCGTTGGGGATATGGCTGTGAATGGGGAATAGGACGACGACAGCGACGACAGCGACGACGATGACGATGATGATGATGATGATGGAGGCGCATAAAACTTGTTGAATTATTCGGTTCTGGGACATGGACGTGGCTTGGAAATTCTTCGGCTGCTTTTGCCAGCCCTCTGGCCCCGCTCAGCCGAAAACGGAAGTTTTTTATTATTATTGCAAATTAAAAAAGTTTACATTGGCTTAACTATGTGAACGCCACGCCACGGCAAGACAAGGCAAGACCAGCACCAGGACCAAGACCAAGACCAAACCAGATCTGCCAGCACAACTATGTAAAAGCCAAGTTTTAGCTGAGAATGAATGAAGCTTGGCCAGGAGGCTGGATGGGCGGGGTTGGGTGGGGATGGAGCAACCGATTTGCAAAGTATTTTCAACATTTCTGCCGCAAGCGCAGCACAAAAAGTGTGAGTCCCAAAAAAACCCATCATAGGCAGCCTGTCACACCTGACTGTCCCTGCCGCACCCCAGCCCACACATCTACTGCCATTCTACTGCCCCCCCACCCCGTCCCGTTGCCAGTCAACGAGGCGTATTAGCAAATTAAATTCCATTTTCACAGGTGGGGCGTCTGCTTGTGATTATGAGCTGAGGACTTGCAGCCATCAAATTTAATGCACAACAGCCATCCAAGCTGCTCCTGCTCCTGCTCCTGCCTGGAGTGGAGTTTACTGTTGTGGTAGGTAGAGGGTGCGAGTATGTGTGGTCTGTGGTCAGCCAGGCGCACTGTTTGCCCCATAAGTGTGTGTTCGTCCCTCCGTGCTTTAAAATTAAATGCAGTGGAAAGCGGAAAGGGAAAGTGAAATTCATTTATTTATTTTTGCCAACTCATTAGAAAAATTGAAATGTCCCCCTAGCTTAAGGGAAAACCATCTGGCAAAGTCAGAGCAAACACACAAAAAAAAACGACAGGCCAGGCCAGAGTGGCAAAGGGGGGAAGAAACATAAAAATGCCAAATGGCAGAAATAAAAGGAAAAGCACGCGCCCCGAAAAGAGAAACCCAAGCAAGGGAAAGGGGAAAGGGCAACTCACATTTTCCGCACTGTCCTCGCAGGGCCTGCCACCACTCTCCACCCTCCACAGCTCTTCGTTTATTGATAGAGTGACTCGGGGAATTGATTAAAAGGCATTGTCAAGGCTTGCCTTGCGCTGGGCTTAAGCCACGTCGGTGCACAATACTCTCCCTCGCACGCACAGATCTGTAGATGTTCGATGTGTGCATATGCACGGCGGCTTTGATCTATCGCTGCCACTGCCTCAACATGAATGGGCCCGACAAAATGGCGGGGCCAGGAACTTGTCTAACAATTTGACGCTTTAATCCGTCCCTCAATGCCGACAGACAGACAGACAGACGAACGGGCAGGCAGACGAACGGGCAGGCAGTCAGGCAGGCAGGGCGAGCGAGTGATAGAAAAGAAAAACTCAAAGAGCTCACTGTCTTCGCTTCAGTTGGCCGAAAGCAAGCTGAGATTCATTCAAACTGGCATGGCTATCCACGTCTCTCTCTCTCTTTCTCTATCTCTCTGTGTGTATGTGTGTGTGTACGGATGTGTCTGTGTGCTGGCTGTCTTTTATGCGTTTCATTTCTATCTGGTGTCGTATTATGGTAATTCGCATCGAGTCCGATTAGAGGCAACATGTGGAAGAACGAGTTTCTCTGCCACAGCAGAGCCTTTTCCAGTATCCTGTCGCTGTCTCTCTGTATGGCAATCTGCCTGTAACTGAATATAAAATATGTAATACTCGCAGAAATAATTATATTATTAAACTAATCAGCAAGGAAAGGCTGCATAAAAATGGCTCATTAAATTTAAATTTAAATTGTAACTTGATTTGTGGTTTAATCCAGGGAAATCAGGAATCAGGGAGTACATTCCCCTGAAAATAAGCCCGAAAAGAGCTCATATTCGGGATGGTTTAAGGTCCTCAAAATGGCTCCTCTTTAAGCAACGAAACAAAGACAAATGAAAAGACAAATGAAAATGCCTTTCGCTGTGGGTCCTGGCAAATGAGCTGGCGCATGATTGCTAGTGGGACCGAGCGGGAGTTGGGCTTTGTGTCGCGCTGCGACACATCTGGCACAAGCTGACACTGAACTGGCAGCTGGTCTTGACCAGCGCCAGCCAGATGGGGTGGAAGAAGTGCCTTCAGATTGCATGCACTTTTCCCCAGTCCACTCCACAACACAGTCGCCTTCCCTTTATATTCTCTGTGCTGATTTGCCACTTGAGAATTGTATGCTGGCCATAATTTAATATCATGCGAAACGAGTTTATGGCAATGGCAATTGCAATTTTATTTGCCTGGCCAGCACTCAAGCCTCACAGAACACAGACTTACACATAGACATATGTATGTACGGTGTGCCTGGCCAGAGAGTTGTCGTTGATTCGATTTGAGTTTCTCAGTTAATCAATTGATTTTTCCTGCAACAGCTCCGACAACATCTGTATTTATGTGTGTTGCTTGTGGAGCTGTACTCCACTTGCATATCTCTCTGTAACATAGGTAATGCACATGGATTTCCATTGCTATTTGCTTGACTTTTATTGCATTGAATGCTCTTGGATTTCCCCTTAAAAGGAATGGATTTGAAAATGTCGCGTTGGAAACGGAATTTACATTTCCCCACTGGTCGCAGGGCAATTCCCATTGGCTCGCTTTGCGCGTTTCTTTTATGTGAACGCTTCATTAAATTTTCAATTGTGGCGGCGACTTAATCAATTTTTGATTGGCCAACTTACAATAATCCCAAACACCAACGGAATGCACAGATACTCGTATTAATGGTATTTCTCTGTAAATCTTAATGTTATAGCCATAAAAGGCAATTACTATGCGGTCCAGGGGACGGAGGGTGCACGAGTGTGTCGCATTTTGTGGTTTGGCATTTTAGAGGAAATCAATGAACCGCTGCCCCCGCCCGACTCCCACTGGGCGTTACATTTTATTAGCGCAAAATGATTTCGTGTGCCAAATATTTGCCAAAATGGACGACGACCGCCCATGGCTGTCCTAAATGGCATTGCTAATGGCCGACATTAACGGGGCGTATACGCAATCTGCG
Organism: Drosophila tristis; assembly: GCA_018150885.1. Classification (NCBI taxonomy): domain Eukaryota; kingdom Metazoa; phylum Arthropoda; class Insecta; order Diptera; family Drosophilidae; genus Drosophila; species Drosophila tristis. The sequence goes on from JAECWT010000002.1 coordinate 13,868,323, forward strand.
TTGTCATGCCGGACACGCGTCGATATTGGGAGTTGGCTTTAAGTGCACTTTGGACCATCTCCGCTACCCACTCCACGCTCCACGCTCCCTGCAACCCACTCCCCACCCTAATCCGGTCGATGTGTGCGTGTGCATGCAGTTAATGGCCGCTCATCGATGGGGCTACAAATGCGATTACAGAGCAAAGTTATCCGCAACTTTTGCGTGTGTGTGTTTGTCTCTTCTTTGCAGGCATCTGGTACAACAGTGACCGTCGCGATTGGGTACGCGTTGCCGGACGATAGTACCCATTGTACCCTGTCAAAGGGTTGAGACCATCGTCACTGCGCAAATCATCCTCCGCCAGCAGCAGCAGCATCAACAACGCCTGCCCCCCGCCACCGCCACCGCCACCGCCCACACCGCACCAAGTGAACACCAGCAGCAGCAGCTGCAGCTGCAGCACTCCGCATCAGACACAGACATCGCCTCATTCCCAGCAACAGCAACAGCATCCGCATCCGCACCATCCGCACCATCATCCGCACCAGCACAGACGCAGTAGCAGCTCCAGTCACACCAGCCACGCGGAAAACACGAGTAGCTTGGCCACGAAACCGGCCATCAATTTGCTTGGCAATCAACAGCAGGTCAACTACTTCGAATTCCCGCCCACCACTCGTCCACCACTCACTGCTGACCAGCCACTGTGGGTCAGTCGCGGTCGCAACACAGCCTCTACCCCAGCCCTAAACATAAACTCCAACTCCAGCAACAGCCAGAGCCAGAGCCAGAGCCACAGCCCCAGCAATATCAACTACAGCTCGGCCGTTGCTAAAGCGGCAGCATCAACAGCTTGTGCACTTCTTGCCACGTGCCACGTGTCCCCCCAGCACCAGGAAGAACCACAAACACCCAGCAGCATGGGTCGCCGTGAGATAAAGCGCTCCAACACCAGTGGCTCCACCACCAGATCCTACGACAGCGGCAGCGGTGAGTAGAAAATACTTTAAGAAAAGCCCCTAACCCAGATCAGATCTATCCATCTATTCACTCTGCCAGTGGAGGCAGAGCAGAGGTGGAGGCAAAAGCGAAGGCAAAAGCGAAGGCGGAGCCAGCGCCAGAGCCCTGCCTAATCGCCTTACGTTCAGTGATTGGGGCCTCTGGATGCCACGGGAAATGGAATTAGGCTGGCAAATTAACTCAACGGAGATTTGTTGTCAAGCTGTCGTTGTCCTGCCCAATGCTATTTGCTTTCAAGCTCAAGAGGTGTTGAATGGGCTGCAGGGCGCCGAGCATTGAGAAATAATGAAAGAGAATATTGAAAGAGCTTCCATTGGGAATCCAAATGGTTCGGAAATTAGTGCCAACTTCAATACAGAAAAGAAATTGCCTTCAACCATTACGGGACTGTGCATTACTGATAATTAAATTATTTTGTGGTATATCAACTTTTCATAGCCACAGACAAGTCAAACGATTTGTTACTTCCATTAAAGGGTTATATATGGGTTGTAGGTGCAATCATCTACATATTAGGTTAGTCTTTTGAAACATTTATTGCTCAATATCATTAAATAAAAAGTATACAAAGGCACAGCCCCGTTTGCAGCAGCCTTTGTTGCAGTGCGCGCACGAGCAGAGAACATAAACCGACTAGAATTTCTGTGGCTTCCTACAACTAATTAGGAAACTTTGACTGCAGCTCTCAGTGTGTGCAAAACGGGGCTGTCCGAAAGGCGAGGCAGCTCTAACAGACCAAACTCATTAGATTTTAATTGTAAATGCATATGCAGTGGCAGTCGCAGTAGCAGTGGCAGTAGCAGTGGCAGTGGCAGTAGCAGTAGCAGTCGCAGCTGGCAGACACGAGGCACGCTAAAAGCTTTGCTGACCGCATCCCAGGCCAGTGGGTTGGAGACTAGGAGCATCTGGAGATTATGTTGGAGAGGCTCTGGTCGCAGCCCTGATGCTGGAAGCAGTCGTACAGCGAGCCTATGTTCCGGCTGTACAGACTGCAGCAGAGCTTCGAGGCGCGATGGCAGCTGCTGCCCGGCTCATAGTCCAGCTCCTCGGGATACTGCACGGCCTCTGCGAAAGGGGAATAGCTGCAGGTCATCGAAATGGTCATCGAATTTGCGTCGACACTTACCTTGCCGGTAGGAGGGTTGTGGCGCCAGGGGCGCTGCTGCTGCCACAGGCACGGGCGAGTCAAGGGGATAGGTTTCTTGGAGACGTTCGTCGGCTGCAATTAAGAAGCGTTGGCGTGTAAACCATCGTGTTAAAGTGCACGTGTGTGGGTGAGTGAGTGTGCTGGGTGACTGAATGACGGAGTGACTGAGTGACTGAGTGGTTAAATTTGGCGTTGTGGTTTTGGGGCTTGTGTTTGATGGCGCCCTTGTGTGTGTTTTGGCTATGTACTTTGATGGCTCGGGGTTGAACTGTTTACTCATTCAATTAATTAACAACTGGCTGTAATTTATGCCACAATGAACAGTGGCATCAGCTGATTGCATCAATTATGAAGGTGCAGCATACATAATTATATCCCCCCCCCGGATGTGCACAGCTTAGGGCCAAGAACAGTTCAGTCAATTCCCAGCCAGAGGCCAGAGGCCAGAGCCAGAGCAGTGCTATTCCTCTCCATCTCACTCAGTCTCTCTTTTGTTTCGTATGTCTGTGGCAAACTGCAATTGGATTTGCAGGTGTAAACTGTATTTTGCGGTACGTAATAGATGGGTAATTAAAAGATAAGCTATCAATGGTCAGTGTCAGCCGACAGCTGCCAGTTGCACGTTGCCAGTTGCCAGTTGCCCGTTGCCAGTTGCTGTCCAGCAGTTCCACGATCTGGCGGCTAATTGTAATGGTTGCTGGGATTGTGTAATTGCGATTGAATGGAGTCGAATGGGAGAAGGATGCTGCATTACATGACCAACCAACCACTCAATTGATATCCAATTAAGCCAGCAACCATCGCACATAAGTTGCAAGGACAAATTGTATCGGGCAATTGCGAAACTTTAATTCGATTGTTGAGTGAGGCGATGATTGGGTAAGCAAATAATATCTGTATGTGCCAGCCCATAAGGACTTATTTAATAGATGCCACAACAGCCAATGACCAGGTTTTAGTTTTAGTTTTCGATGGAATGGAATGGGTTGGGATGGGGGATGGGGGATGTCGGGGGATATCAGTGTCAGTGCCAGTGCCAGTAATTGTAGTTGAATGTGTTCGAGTTGTGTGGCCATCACCCGGTTATTGTATACCCTGGCACTTCGCTAAGCGGGCGACAGAAACGTAGACAGCCAAAATCTTGACGTAAAGCGAACGGTTTATTAACCAAGTTAAGACTTATGCGCGTAAATAAATTAGGTTTTGTTTTGTTGAGATTTTGGGTAATACTTTGCAAGTAGCACCATTAAGCGACGCGACGCGTAGGCCTTGCCACGCCTACTGAAAATTGTTGTTCAACACGCTGGATAACGAACCATCGAGCACGGTCTCTTCGGCACACGGATTTATGCCCCAGAAGGCGCCGCTGCAGCCAAACTCCTCGAAGCAGCTGTAACGGATCTTCTTGCTGCCCTTCGAGCAGCAGTTGACGATCGCCCACACGCAGTTGGTGACCCTCGGCGCGGATGTCGCCCTGGGCGTGAATGGAGGCGGCCTGGTGGGCGCGGCCGTCACTGGCCGGGAGTTCCAGGGCCGACTTGTCGTCCGTGTCGATGACCAGGTGGGTCGGCTCACTATTAAGTAGTTCACAAAGAGGGCAATAGGTCAAGACGAGTAGAAGAACAAGCGACAGATAGCGGATAGCGGATAGCATAGCGGCGGCAGGTTAGCAGCAAAGCCTCTCATTAATCACACAAACACAATTTCTTAAGGAGTGGTAGCTGAGTTTGACCTACCTGGACGGGCATTGCTGCTGGGACCCCACACTTGGTTGTTCTTTGGCGGGCGACTGTTGCTGATGGTATTGTCCCGTCCTATGTCAGAGCCAGCGCTGGATGCAGAGCCGCCGCCACTGATCAGATTGGGGTTGGGCCTGGGCTGGTCGAATATCGAGAAATCGGCCTCCTGCGGATCGGAGTTGTGCAGCAGAAAGTCGTCCCTGCTGTCAATGCTCGTTGGGGTGGCGGGAGTCTCCTTGGTTTTGTCCTGCCAAATGGGCAGCTTGCCCGGCAGGATGGGCTTCTTGCCGGACACTGGCAATCTGCAACGGGAAAGAGTATTTGGTGAAGGACTTCTCCGGGTGACAGGCCGTGATCTTGCTCACCTTTGTGCTGGCTGCGGTGGCAGATAGTAATAGGCAGAGGGCGGCGCTGGGTGCCGGAAGTAGACCGCATGGGACGGGGTCTGGTAGTAGTTGGAGTGGTCGCACGGAGTGTAGGTCTGCCGACGCTGGCGACTGTGGTACTTCTTGTGGCTCTTGCGCAGCCACTCCTCCTTCGTGGGCTTCACCAGCTCCGAGGCCTCGTCTAGGTGCTTGACCGGCGCCGCTTCCAGGTCATCGTTCAGCACAATGGGCTTGTCGGGCAGGACATCAAAGTAGATCTTCTCCTCCTCCTTCTCCTGCTGGGGCTGCCGGCGATGGTGATGCGTCCGGGAGTGCTTGCGCTTCTTGTGGTGCACCGCGGTGGTCTTGTTTTTGCTGGGGTCTGTGTAAATGCCGCCACATTAGTCCGACTCCAGTGTGAGGCTTGGTCGCTAACTCACCATAATCCTCGCTGACGAAATCCTCCTTGTACATGATCACCGGATGATCCGCCTGCAGGACGCCGTCCACCATTCGCACTTGATGGATCTGAAGTGAGAGAGTTTCGGGGGTCAGCAAAAATATTGCACTGGAAACTATTTGTTTTGTTTTCTTTGCCTTACCTCCACATTGTCCGTATCCGGGGGCAGGACTGCAATGTCCGTCTCATCCTCCGTCGAGGGGCGACCGGCGGCCTGGGCGACTAGACACAGCAGGAGGGCAAACAGCAGAGCCGGAAGTCCGAGGCTGTGGCTGTGGCTGCGGCTGCCATTCGACGGCAAACTTCGATTCATCTCCCTCAGTTTGTTGTGGCGTCTGCAATTGGCAGCGGGCAAAGATTGTGCATTAGTTTGCGTTACCCCGAGTCAACTTTTATTCTGCAGTTCAATCTCAATTACTTGACCCGGCTACCCCCACACACACCACACCACTCAGGCACACACACATAACGATAGGGATGGGGATGGGGAGGGGGACACGACAGCCTCCCTCTTCTCTCTGCTGGTGCGAAAGTTTTGAAGTTGTAAATTTTGTTGCGGCTTTGTTTTGGCTTTCGGCCTGACTCATAGGATCGGGATCGGGATCTGGCTTAGTTTTTGTTTGGTTCGGTTTGGTTGGGTTTGGGTTTGGTTTGGGCTTTGAGGTTTGTTTTAAATTAGACTTCAAGTTGAGTTCAATTTTTCTTGGCTCTTGTTGCCCGTTCTGCTCTGCGGTGAACTTTTCTGTTTCCGTTTTTGTTTCTGTTTCGATTCTTTATGTATATTTTTATTTAGTTTCTGCCAGAGTTATTGCAGCACGTCGAAAGTTCGTCGGCCATAAACCGATGTGGCCAGGCTCGTTGAGCGCTGACAAGCGGAAAAGCAGAAACTTTGCCAGCACCTACACCACGACACAGTCACCAATTGTTTTTAGTATTTTAATATTCCACTGCACGGAGTACTGTTGTGCCCCGGACCCACCCCAACACCACTAACCGTTTGTTAAGTTTAAGTAAATTCTATTTTCTACTTCGATGCTCCACTTTCGCCTGTTCGATTCTGACTGAGGCGAGCACAAATGCTGCTGCTCAATATAAAGGAGAAACCAAAAGTTTGAACAGCTGCCAAATACATGCTCGCATTTCTCCCTCTCTCCCCATAGCTATGCCTCACGGTTTTCCCCGATTTGCTATCTCTACAGAAGATAGCCGATATCAACAAAGCAGCAAAGATGATAAAATATCAACAATTAGTCACAAGAGTTGGTAGCTCTTAAGGGAAAACGTGAAAACAAGTACGCAAGATCTACGTCAATGGACAAATTCGCAGAATTATTGACGCTTGTATTCCCTCTAGAATCTCCCTTGTTCGCCAGACCGCCAGACATATCTGAATCATTAATTTGTGTGTCTTGCACCAATGTGGATTCGACGTTGCATTTGTATTCGAAAAGAAATTGTTTCGCCTCCGGAGAAATGAAATGCTTTGTGCTGAATGGAAATTTCCAGAAATAAATCATCAGTAAAAGATGGTCCCGAATTTTATAGTGAGTTATTTTTTGGCAGCCCCATGCCAGAAATAACATTTTATGGCATGGGCATAGCAGCTGTCGTACTCTCCTGTTCTCAATTGATGCGTAGAAAACACCAGAAAAAACGCACAAAACAAAGCATATTCCGGCTCTGTTCTTTCGAGAGTCATAGTCCAATTAGCGATACAAAAAATATTAAATTACGGAGCAAAGTAAAATGAACTCATGTTGGAGTGGGATGAGCGCGAAAACATACGAAAACCAATTGGCAAAAATAGAGAAAGGGAAGTGCGACAAGTGCAGAGGGGATTTGGTTAAGCCATAAATCAGCTCGGACATGGAAATCTGTGCGTAAATTGGTTTCAAATTCCGCGGATTTGATGGCCAATGGCTAATTGAAAATCGCTGAATTGTCTAATTTGCCTAATTGATTTTGCACGTAATAATCACCGAAATGTTTGAATATTTTGCGCCAAATGTTTTTTGCGGTGATTGCGAAATTCTCATTTGGGCAACATATCCTGTGGGAATCAAATAAAATAAATTGCCAAAATACATTTCCCCGTTTCCGGCTGCAGTCGATGCCCACAAAAGTATGCTAAATGTTGTGTGGATGCAGCCGGACAGTATGGCGGCCATCATCCTATTTATAGACTCTGATACACACACACACACACACACACACTTGTAGAGCAGAGCAATCAGCCTGCTGAACCACACAAGTAACACTGCTCACTGGAGCTGAAAATATCGGGGGCAGTCGAGCCGGGCAAAAACTCAATTCCGAAAATTTGTGTGAATAGCCAACGGAAATTGTAAGTTTGTTGGGGGAATAACCCCCAATTTGTAGCAACAACAGCAACAACAACAACTGGAGAGTGAGCCACAAGTGGCAACTGTAGCAGTGAGCTTGAAAAAAAGCTGGCATAAAAATAAGAACATAAAAATACGGTCCTCCCTGCCAGCATACATACATTCGAGTATGAAACGGCTTGGAGAAGAATAAAAGCCTCATTGATTGTATCTGGTCTGGATACCGTACTCTGGCGCCCCTCCCACACTTTTTTGTGCGTTGCCAAACGGCTGATCGAATCGCCATTAAATATTCAATATTAATATTTCTCATACACAGCGAGAAGTGTCTGGCTGCCTAGAAATGGTTCGCTATATTAATTGAATTTCAAGTGGTTTTTATTTCTAGAATTTCTCCCAAAGCGCTTTCCCATGAATTGCATCTGACAATAACTGAATTTTTCGCCTTTCGCATTTTGTGACCCTCGGCTGTCGGCTGTCGACTGCATTTTGTGTTTTTTAAAAACGTTTTGGCCAAGAATAATTCAATTTTCTTCAGGTGAATGGTTGGCCTGCAACGGAAAGTAATTGCAATCAATTTTGCAGCTATATTTTTGGCATAATAAAATGAGTTTTTGGCTAGCTGCTTCGGCAGTTCCACTTAATTGGATTCCGAAGAAGTAATAAAAAGTTGAGCGAGGCCCCTGGATAAATGCCAGAAAATTCCAGCTGAAGAAAATCCAGTTAAAAGGTCTCACAGCGATGCCGGGAAAGAGCTGACACCAAAGCCATTAGCCATATTAAATGCGGCATTTTTCATTAAGCCAAATGTGTCTGTGCATTATTCATGACACAAATGCAGCCCAGTCCAGTGCCGTCCCGTCCAGTCCATTCACAATTTTAATAATTATATGCAGGGTCCGTGCACTTCTCACCTCAGCGGACAGGCAGGCGCCTGTGATGTGGCAGCCTGTGCGGGCCTCTCCAGGGCACCATCTGTGGCACTGCACAAAGGCAAATTGAGTTTTGCGAGCGAAAAAGTTGCCACAAAACTGCCTGGCAACAGGCGGCAGGCAACAGGCAACAGGCAGACACATGCACAGCAGGTCCTGTCACACATGCAACTGAACGTCGATTACAACTTATTAGAAAGTTATCGGCGGCGGGGAGATTGCAATTTCGCCAACATCCCGCTTCACCCCCGACTCAAACTCAAGCGGCAACCGAGCCCAACGGCAGCGAGTTCTGGGCTGTTTGGGACCCACTTTAACGTGGCCATTTGGCTGGCAAACTGTGTGGCCCCAAAAAGATGATGTGGCCAGCCAAGTGTGGCACCATCATGCCATCATAAAAGCTGTCTCCGACCTCTCCACGCTCGCCCTCACACCTGAACGAGGACAACAACGAGCGATTATCGAGGCAACATTTCCTTTGGACTCCTCCGACCCTGTGCTGGTGCTGGCGCTGGCGCTGTCGCTGGCCCTGTCCCTTCTCAGTCATTGTTGGCTTCGTCGGTTTCGGGCCAGTAACTGTACGGCGGGCAAAGCCATAAAGTGACACGGAAAATCGGATTTCATTATACTCGTACTTTTATTTATGCAGCTATATAGCTGTGCCTATACAGCTACACTGCATGGGTGGACTTTTATGTCCGAGGGGGCGCTGCGCAAACAGCCGGAAAGGTTTGATCGGAGCAAAGTCTGCTAATTGATATGGAAATTTGGTAGTGGCAAGGCCCAAGGCAACTGCGAACAAACTCATCAAAGTCGGAAAACTCATTGCAGATGCGATTAAAAGCAAACACTGTGGCGTAAACATGCAGCGAGGTAAGAAGATGTTGCCATGGACTCAAGGGAACTCTGCCCCGACCCGACCCGACCCGACCCGACCCATATTGAAACGGCTGTTTGCTCTGACCTCAAAATACGCAATAAACAGCCGTGCCGTGCCGTGCCGTGCCCTCTTTACTTATCATTTCGCACGGGATGACGATGTCGATGATGATGATGATCGGCGCAAAATCGAAAGTGAATTCCCAAAAATGTAATTTCAAAGTTTATTATTTCTTCTTTGTGCTCGCTGTGTTTACGTTGGATTTTATGCAATTTTTGTTGAAATTTTGAGCGTAAATTGTTGATGCCAAAAAGAACGGAACACGTGCGGGTCGTGCAATATGACAGACATTGTTGCTTCTAATTGGCTTACGCTGTCCGTTCGAAGGGAGAGTGGGAGTGTGAGTGTGAGTGTGCCCACAAAGCAGCCAACACAGTTATTCCCCCTATGTGTGTCGCTGCCGGCTTGGCTCTATTCATGTGTCAAAGTGTCGTCCGTCAACTCTTGCGACGTAGTTGCAACGGACACGACCACAGACAAATAGCAACAGCAATAGCAACGGCAACAGAATGCAAATAGCCATTAGGGAAGGCCTGGCCATGCCAGCTCGAATCCTGGGCATATTGCATCCCTGCATAATTGAGATGTTCCTGTCGATGCCAAATCAATGGGTCCCGGCCTGTAATTAAGCTGCTGGAGATCTTTTTGCAACCATATTGCATTGGCCCACTGTGGCGCTGTGCGTAATGCGATTTGGCCGCTCAATGGTGCGTATACGCAACGTGGAATGTTCGGTTGGCCCTCGGTGTCGACCATGGGAAACCGCCAGCTGCCAGCTGGCCCAGTTTTTTGTTTCCTATCTTTGTTTTTCTGTGTGTTATTTAAAGCGAACGCATTGCAACATTTTGCATTGTGGCTCCTTTTGGCAGTACTCGTGCCGGAATGATTCTGATCTGACTGGAAGCCCGGGCTTCAGGCCAAATGCTGCCAACTTTTCTTCTTATTATTGTTCAAAATGAAATTTATTCGGCACGCGCAACACACACACACACACACACACACAGCCATGCTGATGGCAAAGCAAAGTGGGGCATCAACACGAGAGAAACAATGCATGTGGAAAATGGGTTTTTCTTTTTTTTTTGTGCAGTTATGGTTTGCTATTTGCGAGAGCTTCAGGAAACAATGCAATGCGATTCAGACTGCTGAGCGATGGTTACATAATAACTGGCTGTAGCTGTAACTGTGACTGCCAACAAGAATCGGAATGGTTCAGTGATTATCTATTGCACCTTTCCTGCGAATCAACGGACAGCAATTGTGATATCATCTCCTGGCCACATCCGTCAGGGCCATCAGCCCAACAATGGAATGGACTCTCGCCTGTGCAGAGTTCATCCCAGTTGTCACGCTGCTTTGTTCTGTTTCTCCACATGGCGGATGGCACAACAGCAGCAGCAGAAGTAATAGCAACAGTCACAAAGGCTGACACATTCATGTGAACTTTGCTGCATTCCGCATGGTTGCTGCCGCGCTACTCCCTCACTGTGGCTGACAACGGCACCAGCCGCAAACGAAATTTACTAAAATACCGGGAGGACGGAGGGGACGGACTTGTGAACAAAATATCCACATGTTAAAAGCCCAACAAGTGCCAGTCCCGGCCTGGGAGCGGGCAGTAGGGACAGTTGTGGTCGTGGATGAGGGTCCTCTTGCTACTTCAAGGGCTGCCAAAGTTGATGGCACTTTGGGAGCAGCCACTTGGCTACTTTGCTGCAGTTCTAATTGCAAAAGTTGCCCAAAAGCCAAAGACCGAGCCCCAGCCAGAGCCAAAGCCAACGAAATTATATGCACTCGGCGGCCGCTCCTTCAGCGCCGGTATACAAATGTCTTGGCCGGCGGAAGTGGCGGAAAGCATAAATATTTTGTTGTGGAGCACTTGAAAACTGGGCGGGGCGGGGCGGGTCTGCGGAGATGGGAGATGCCCGATGTGGCAGCCCCCCGCCACTTTTAAGTGGTCGCAACTTGGCAACCGAGCGGGAAAATGAGCAAAATGGAGCAAAATGTAGGAGCAGGCAGTGTCACTGGCAGGCTGTCAGTGTGAAATATAGCTGGGAAATAGATTATCAGCTACACAGGCCGTGTCCGTGCTGCAGGTACGTATTACGCTCTCGCTGCCAGCCCTCTTGGCCATGGCTTAAGCACAGCCAATTGGCTTAATTGTTATGTCAACGCCCGGACCACGCGGCGTATGATAAATGCCCCCAGTGCGCGCAGCTGCTTCATAAGCTTACAGCTACTTACACATATTTACTGTGGCACTCAGCCCATTCCGAGGCGAGGCGAGGCGATGCTTTCAGAGCAGTTTGTTGGGTCCTGCAGGCAGAATCGGCTCAACAGTCATCCGTTAAATCGGAGCATTTTATTTCGTTTTGCTTTGCATTTGTTGCGCGACGCAGTAAAAGCGGAGAGCGCACAGCAAACAGGGGCAAATGTAAGCCAAAAAGAGGGCTTACTGCCTTGGTTAGTCGAAAATTAAATACTCTTAGGGAGAAACACTCGTAGCATCTATCTGTGATGTGGTGGGTGGGTGCCCAGTGGAGTGGGACACTCGCTGTGAACGAGGCCAGGGCAGTCCATTCCATTCCATCAATTGCCATTTGTATGCATGTGCTCTGGTGGTCCGTTCGAAACCAAAATAATAATGTCCATGGCTGAAGCTGAAGCTGAATGAATGCCATAATGTCGGAATGCCAGGATGTTGGTTCAACTGTCGACCGCCCCACAAAACGAGCGACGCACAATTGACAGCTAAATTGTCTGTCAATTTGTCTCGCTGACTGAATGCGTTATCCTGTCTGGGCAAATGGGTGTACGAGTGTGTGCATATGGATGGAGTATGGATGGATGGCGAGTCCATGGCATTCATGGCATTGTTGGTTGCTGGTTGCTCGGCTGGGCCATTGTTTAGTTTGGCCCAAAACTGACAGATTGCCATTATCATGGCCGTTGTGGCCGTTGCTTACTGCTGCTGGCCACTGCGGATGCGGATGTGGATGCTGATGCTGATGCTGCATGCCACATGCTGCTTCCGCAGTTGTGCGACCGCCACTATCTGTTAAACTGTGGCACCAATTGGAGCTCCACTGTCCACCCTACCTCACTCTACGGGGGTGAATGTTTTCTTTTTTCGGTTTGAATGACAAAAGTTCAAATGTGTTCCCAGCCCCGCAGACCGAAAGGATCCCTCGCCGCCATCCCTGTCCCTACGCATGTCTGTATGTGTGTATGTACCCATCCACATCTTAAATCCCATTTCCATCTACTCTCGATGTCTCCGTTTTGGGTCTCATGTGTGCCTTTCGAGTCTTTCGGTTCGTTTGCTCGATGTTTGTTTGTGTATTTTGCCCTGCCGTCTATTTGCCCTGCCAGTTGGGCCTACCAGGAGACAGGGACAGGGACAGGGACAACGATATGGGACGTGGGACAAGGGACAAGGACAACGACGAAGGACCAAGGATTTGCAGTTTACACGTGTGCGTATGTGTGTGTCTGCCACAGCTCTTTCTCTGCAGTGGCGGCGGCGGCGGCAGTTTCTTGAATTATGCAAAATAGTGGCATCAAATAACGGCACCAAAAGTGACTTAAAGTTTTAATGAAAATGCCAGGCTCAAGCAAACACCACAACAAATATTCATACGCATCCTCCTCGCTCTCTCCTTCGCTCTACATTAAATATTGAGTGGCTTTATAGCAATGGCCCATAGCGCATATTAAATTTCGTCGAGTAGAACGAACCCAAAACAAACTCACTGCCATTATTAAATTTAAGGCACTGCCACCTGGCCGGAAATTTTCAAATATTAATTTTATTTAACGCCTCACTCAATCGAATCTAAAAACAAACCAATTGCCAGCCAATACGACCTGCCCGGGTACGGGCACTGGTATGAAACTTCAACTGCCATCAGAGCACAGGAATTTATGGGCAAATCAAAGTCAACAACTTGTCTGGAGCCGGCCTGGTAATAGCCTGAAATTGTTGCTGCTAGTTGCTTATAGTCTGAGCTATTTACTGGGATGAAAAGCCATTCCTTGGGCTAGTTACTGGGGCCAGTCCTGCTGGGCCTCTGGTGGCCGGTGATGAATGACAGATGACCACACACATTTTTGTGTAGGCCTACGCAAATGTTGAGGTGCTCAGGTCAAGTTGTGGTCATGTCCGAATGGTCAGGGATCTTGGTCGGCTCGAGTGAGAGCTGATGATGGTAATCCACTTGACCAGGCACGGCAACGACCGAGTCTGCTGTAGTTGGGCAGACCTGTTGCTTCCCCATTGCTCATCTTACAATGAGACGAAACGAGTTGAGGTTTCCCAGTGCCACTCGCCCCCCTAAGGTGCAAATATTTACCCAGCTTTGAGTATTGAAATATCCCTCATTACCATAAATCAATAGACAGTAGGGGCGCGCTCCATTTAAGCTGAAAATAACAATAAGTGACTAATGCGCGACAATGTCAGCCCACATTTGTAAGGGGAAGCGCAAGCAAACACTTCAAGTCGCGGGAATGCAGCTTGCAGTTTGTCATTTAAGTTGGCACTGGTGGGGAATGCTGGGGCACGTTGCCCGATTTCAATAAATCTGAAGCGTGTCAAAATTTGCGACTCTCTGATGATTGATGTGGGCGTTGACATAGGCGTGGACTGGGGCGTGGGCTGTGGCGTTACCGATGACACACCCACCCACAGAGAGACATAGACACGTGCACACAAACGCGGTCAATTAGTCAAACAGAAATCGTTTTCGGTTCCTACAGTTTTGGGGCCTTCGATGCTGCTCCTTCCGAAGCCCAACTAATTAAAACACGCTGAGCAAACACACCCCCGCTGGCAGTCCGAGGAGCGGTAAGTAGCAGCAGGATGGTTTGGGGGTATGGCGGGTCACGAAATGGTAATCAGCACGTGCCACTAGGATTAGCGAGGTCGAGACACATTTATGCGTTCATTTAGTTTTGCTTATTGATGGCCACGCCCTTGGCATACAGAAATATTTCGGGAAGGGAAGGAAAGAGCAGGACAGGGCTCCACAAAACGACTGTGACAAAAATGCCAAAGACAGAAAAGTCAATCCCAAATGAATGCCGGTAAAATGCTGCCGAAAAAGACAATAAATATATTCAAGCTTTGCGGGTGATTCATTTTAAATTCGCTTGAACCAAAGGTGATTAGAGTGCAGATAATGGACTTGTGTGACAGACAGACAGACAGACAGACAAGTGAGATTAACTCAGCCACCAGTAGCACCAATCCAATCAGTATTGTTCTTTGCAAATCCTCCTTGAGATGACAGCAATTTTGACATTTTGAGACCTTACAGATGTCTCTCTGTCTGTATGATCTCATGCGCGTGATTTATTTATAGCTTCAAGTCACTGCGAAATTGTTCTAGACCATAAAGCGTGTCCAAATTATTGCCTTAAATTGGTCTTGGGTTGCCATTGGGGACTTTGCACTCGTAAATAACAAAAATCTACATTTTTGGGCGCTCATTAGTAAGCGGAAATATGTGTACATTTATTCGTTAGTTCGCTCCTCTATTAAATGGCACTCGTCGCAAAACTTCAATTAAAACGAGAAGGAACGTGTGAGTCGCTTCTGGGGACGCGACTCTACTTATACCCGTACTCAGTCAGTATTTACATTTTTGAGATATAATTTTTTAGAATTTTAGAATTAAAAAAAAAAATTTTACATTTTACATTTTTTGCTACATCTGTTATCTACATCTACATCTACAATGTATATTTTACATCTAACATGTAGATTATAGATGTACCATTTATATTCTGCATCTCCACCGATAGGGGTTGCTCGCGCACTGAACGCGGCAGAGTGTGCGAGCGAGAGAGAGAATGTGTTGTGTGTCTCTGGCTGGAGGAGGCGGGGGAACCAACAGAAAATTAATTTCTTCATTCTGTCTATAATTATGATTCGATCTGATTCATATTCAGCAATCTGGTAGATATGGTCATTCTCTACGATACTGCGTTTTTAGTTTTATCGTATCTTTAAAATTGTGCCTGCCACAGATTTTCGTCCTTTGTGGGGGCGGAAAGGGGGCGGGGCGAAATTTAAGAAATACACTTGTAGTAGTGTGATATCACATGAGTCTTGAAACCAAATTTGGTTACCCTAACTCTTATAGTCTCTGAGATCCAGGCGCTCAACAAGACGGACGGACGGACGGACGGGACGGACGGACGGACGGACGGACGGACGGGAGAGCAGACATGGCTCTATCGACTCGGCTATTGATGCTGATCAAGAATATATATACTTTATGGGGTCGGAAAATTTTCCCTTCTCTGCGTTACACACATCCACTTTTAGCACAAATCTAATATACCCCTTAACTCTTTTTTGAGTACGGGTATAATTAAACCCGTGCCTACTTCTCAATTTTGTGGTTTTCTCTGAGCAATTTGAGACTATAATGATGGCATAATTTTGGTAAGATACTTGCAGATTAAAGGGGATTAAAAACTTGAGAGAATGATGGAAATACCGTGCTTGGAGGCAGACCAAATACCCGCTCTGAATAGTGACAAAATAAAAACAAACAAAAATACAGAATTGTATCCAAAATATAACAAAAGACCCAACATATGATCTGCATGTGTTTCGGATCGCCAACTTAATGTTGTTTGTTGACGTCATGCCACTTTTTTTTCACTCGATTCACATGCAAATGCTATCGATTAATCTGTCATTTTAATTACAGGAATTTATTACTAAAGCTTCGATCAAAGTGCCCTCGTTAGCAGTGCCAAGGGGAAAGTGCGAAGCTCTTTCTAGGTTTAATTGATTTGGAGCGCTTTTCAAAGAGAGGCTTGAATGGCCAGCCATTACCATGTGACTAGGAGCCACTTAAGCAGATTAATGAACATTTGGCTGTGTGTGTGCGTGTTGTTTTTAATTCTTTTTGCACTACAGAAACATCAACTGATTCCAGTTCAAGCAGTAAATGGTTCAAGCATTTATACGTCAAAGAATCGAACTGGATTTTCTGTGCTTATGTCACTGAATCAACTGGTTTTATGCATCATTCCCACTGTAGTGGTATCTGGCATCGAACACTCATTTAAGTGCCAATATGCTAATCCAAACAATAATGCTCAATATGATCTCAGCTATCATTAAACTATGACGACAACAGCGTAATTTCCCAGATGACTTTATTGACTCAAATTATGCTTGCACCAATAAATACAAGGAGACAGAGGGAAATTGAGTGGGTGACCGCAAAAATCGTGGGAAGCATTTTACAAAACCCCTGCTCGAAGCTCTCAACGCTATACTACTCAAATACTACTCGTAACTTATAATCATCATCAGAGGCACGTGCCTGCGGTTTTGACTTTGAGTAATTTGCCGCCTCGCCAGACTACGAACTGAGCTCAGTTTCACAGTGTAATTTGTTGGAACATGAAATTAAATAGAAACCTGTGCTCAGCACTTACATACGTGCATGCCACAGAGTCAACAATGGAACTGTGAGTACTCCAAACCAAAATAGACATTCATTCACGCATTCATATCCTTGATTCAAAGAAATGCACTGGCAAATCTTACCCACTTGGAATTCGCGGCCAGCTGTTAAGCGATGACTAAGCTTGATGGGAAAACCGAAAGTAAAGATAATCCCAAAGTCTCTGACTGATAACAGAAATGTGGACTTTGCCGGACAAGAACAAAATGGAAAAAAACAAGTACAGAACTAGGAAAACTGTAAAGAATTGTGTAAACAAAGGAATGGAAAATGAAAAGTGCAGATTAAAGCGGAATAAACAAAACAGAGCAGTGTAAAAATAGGGGCTGTGGGGGAGGGGTGGTCCAAACAAAAGATAAACGGGCGCACTGGAAATTCCAGAATGGAAAAATGTAAGGCCGTACAAAAAGAGCAATACCAAAAATTTGAACTTGAAATATTTCGTGGGCCAAAAAGGGCAACACATGCACACAGATATGGACACAACCTACGCATACTCACATACACGTAAACACACACAGAGACACGTGCAGGGCTTTAATTATGTGCGAAACGAAAAGTAGCTGCTGTCTTTATCTTTGGGATACTTTTAACGCACTTTTCGCGCCGCTCTGCTTTGCTCTGCTCGGTGCGGCACAAAAAGCGAACTCCTCTCAAAGACACGTTTCGTTTGTTGTTGGCCAAATTATGTGCTCCGTTTTCAGTGGCTGTGGCTATGGCTATGCGGCTCTGTGGCTCTGAGAAACTGCCAACAAAGACAAACAATATGTAGCAGTTCACAAACACACAGATACACCCCATCCCCATCCCCATGCAAACATACGAACATGTCTCTGTATTTTTTTTGTGTTTTGCCAAATTAGCAACAACCGGTTTACGCAGGTACTCTGGGCCCAAAGAGAGACAGAGCAGAAAGAGAGCGAGAGCGAGGAGCGGTGACAAGCCAAAGGCAAACAAAAGCCGCTTTGCTCATTAGTCGTCTCTGCCGATGGGTCTGAGCGAGAATGCCGCAGCCAAACAATTTTTTGTCGTCATTTTGGTTGATATCAGTGGGAGATGAGATGAGATGCGATGGTGTGGTGTGGTGGAATGAGACTGAAGGCCATGAGAGCTTCCGATGTACGAGTCGAGCGTAGCTAGCTGCTGACAACAAAACCCACCACTCGAATCCGCCGAAAGACGAATGTATGTACGAGTGTTACCGCACCGCCAGAACAGGGAATATGTCGCTGCCGAATGCCAATGCCTGTCGGCAGTGGGGCAACAAGTTAACTATAGCAAGCGGCTTACTTATAAGATGTCCTCCGTCTGGCCCCATCAAAATGTAGGTAAATCTGGGACTGCGACTGGGATTGAGCTTGGGCGTGGGGACATTTCCAGTTTAATTTCTGATCCAGTTGGGTGCACTTACACGAGCCGTGAAACGAGTTTAACTGGCTAAATGGGTTTTTTTGTTATCCATCTACGAGTGTGCATGGTGTTGTTCTGATCAATGACAATGGCAACTCCGGTATCTGTAGATACGAATCGTAACTGCTTTCTACAATTGTTAATTTGTTTGTGACGCGGCGCCAAGCCCTTCATTAAAAGTGTGCTCGTGTTTGTTTATTTTTTGACCCCCAGATGCTCATAAGAGCCTCGGCTCCCATTGAGACTTGAACAGGCCTTCAATCAGATGCTTAGTCTCTGGGGATCCACTTGAAATTTCGCAGAAATTGGCTTATCTTTAATTTTGTTGGTCACGCAACTATATTAAAGAAATTTCGAATTTAACAAAGTTTTGGGAATTCCTGGAAATTGGTTCAATAAACGTGGATTTAATTTTGCTTGATAGTTATTATAATATAAACTATATATGTTTTTTTTTTTTTTTTAATTAAATTTGTTTAAAAATATTTCTTGAATTCATTTTATTTTTGAATGAAAAAGTCGGAGGTTATCTTTTAAAAGTTTTAATACCCATACTCGAAAAACTTAAGGGGCATATTAGATTTGTGCTCTGAGTGGATGTGTGCAACGCAGAGAAGAAAACATTGCCGACCCCATAAAGTAGAAAAAAATGTAAAGTGTAAAATATTTTAGAATATTTCTACTTAAGTCATAAGCTCACATATTTATATACTGACTGAGTAGGGTATACAAGTAGAGTTGCGTCCACAGAAGCGACTCACAACTTTCCTTCTCGTTCTTCTCGTTGAACGATGTGTGTACACATATTTCCCCTGCAGAAAATGTCATGTGTAAATAGCCATTTAGCTATAATCGTTTCTATTTATGCAAATATATAGATTTCAATTCAAAAATATGTCCAGTTGTGAATCATGGGGTATATCTATGTACAAGCTGCTATTCAGCAAAAAGCAAAATAAACTATTATTAGTCTCGAAAAAATTCTATAAAATCGAAATTTTATGCAAATCAGCAAAAACGAGCAGTAAATAAAAAAAATAATGTGAAACAATTTGAGTGTCATGCCACAACAGAGAGGCAGAGCGGGTAACGATAGAGAGAACGAGCGAAAGAGATGGAGAGAAGATATCAACATGGATTAATTGCAGTTTTTATATGGAAATATGTTGCACTGGCAAAAAGCTGCAAGCCGTGTAGAAGGCCAACTGGTCGACAGCCAGTTGGTGTTGTTCTTGGCAAGCCAATAAACCAATTAGGAGCCATGGGCATAAGGCTGATCGTTCATTAAGCAGATTGCGATGCCAGATCCGATGAGCATGAAAATGCATTGAAAGAGGAGTCACGGACCAAGCCAATGTCACAGTCGATAAGACCAGCCAGTTCCCCCCGAGTAGCAGCAGTAGTATTACTCGTATCTACTGGGGGATCAGACTTACCTATACTAAAGATACGCGTGTGTATATCTGTCTGCGCGTGCTGCGCTCTCTGAAGCTCCCCGCTCTTTGGATCACTGAATCTTCTTTTTTTACTATAAAATTCCAATAGTTTGAACAGTTCTTGTTTACTTTGAATGGTTGTTTTTTTGTGTGTTTCCTTTTACTTTCAACAATTAAATCCAATAAAATTCACGTTCAATTGGCCTAAGGCCTGTTTCGTTTGCCTGCCCGTTTCTTTTTAGCGCGATATGTATGTATGTATTATGCGTGCTTTTATGTATTCAATCCACCAGTGGCATATGTATGTAGATTGGTATACATATGTACATATGCCAAGCTCTTTGTTTGTGGTTGTCGTATTTATCGTGCTCACGTTTACTCGTTTTTCGCTTTTTAATTTTCTTTTCTTTTATTTTATTCTTATTTTACTTTATATTGTTGCTGCCTTTTATGTATTTCTCGGATCTCGGCGTCGAGGCGGTGCTTGCCGACAGATTCTTCAATTGACACTGAACGGATCTCCCTTGCGTAAATCTTTATAAACGGGCCGACATAGTGAGCGAGAGAGCCAACCCAGAGAAAGAGAGGCGGTAGCGGCTGTCAGCGGCTCTTCTTCTCTCTCCCAAAATGCGAGAGCGGAGCTCAACAATGTATTCTGATGTACATATATGATGTACATTTAAATGCAATTTAATCATTGCAAGACTATCAAACAGAGACCAAAGTCTCTTTCGGTACGTCATGATCAGTCATGGGCGCAAAGTCTTTTGCCAGAATCATTCTTCAGAGGACAACAATTCAAGTTTCCCAGTTTACCACAGTGCGGGCGCTTTATCTATGGCATTCATGGCGAGAGAATGAATCATTTTGGGAAACTGGGAATGCACTTTATGCTCCGGTGACGATGCCCACATAAGGGATGAGTCTGCCGTCTGCCTCTGGCAGAATCAACAGATGGCTCTGGTTCTAATTAGGAGGAGCACGGTTCGATTGCAGTGAGCATTTAGATGCATCTGCAGTGCTCGACTAATTTGCAGCGTTTTTGAGTCAGACACAGAGCGATGGAGATGCAGCCCACCGAGTCAGCCAGCCCCTTCATTTAGGCACGAAAAACACACAAATCAGGGCCTTGAAGTGTGTCACGTTTTGCATGAATTTACGGACACAGAAACGGACAGACAATGACGAATGCTAATTGCACTTTCCGCCATCGAAAGGCCATTAAACGGGCGCTGCTCAAACGATTCTGGAGTTTTCCCATACATTAATGTAAAAAAATCATTAGCATCGTGAAAATGAAGGAGCGCCTGTTCAACGACCAAAGAAAACGTAAATGCAAATGAATGAACTTTACTGTTCTGTTTAAATGGAAACATTTCAGCAAGAATTTACGATGCCACAAGTACTTACGTAAGCCTCTTCACCAAATATTTCAGATAATTCCTTTGAGCACCCAAAAAGCTTTTAATTTTTCGAATTTATATATTTTTACGAATGCCAAAACCACTTTTAAAAGTATCCAGAACAAAACAGAAAATTTTGATAATTCCCAGAAGTCTCACAAAAAATTTTTGAACAGCATTCGAGTATCTAAAGGAAATTTGGAATAATGTTTTTAATATTGACTTTTTAAGCAAATGAATTTGTTTCGGAAATCGGTTTCCTAGATTTAAAAAATAATGCAACCAAACGCTAATATTTAATAGTTGTTCGATATCAGTTAATTTGGATCAAGTATTGATGGCTTTATTCTATAAGTATAAATACTGAATAAAACAACCACAACCCCCATTAACCTATTAACAAACTTGTGCTGCATCAGTTGAAAGACAGTAAATTGAATAAATATAAAAAAACAATAATTCAAACTAAACTTTAAAAATAAATTAAATAAATGAACAACAAAATTAGGAATAGGTTTCTTTTTAGGTTTGTTTTACAAAAATTACAGAACCCGTATAGAGATGGCTCGACAGCCACTTAGGCAAAATGCAAAAAAATCAGAACAGCTCTACTTGCTTCCGTGGTGGTGCGCGTAGAGGTGGTGGATCCGCGAGCGAGAAGTCCAGGGTTCTGTTCCCGGCGTCGACAAGGCGTGGCGCGTTTCTTGTTGTGTCTGCTTCAAATATATGAGAAATATATTTTTAATTAGTTTTTCACTCTCGATGCGATCTCATCAAGGCATAATAGTTTGACTTTCCCATAGCCAAACAATTTCCGCATGAATCGCAGATTATTACATGGTTAATGCGCGTAGCTACTGACATTTCCAATCATGAATGACAGTGTTTCGTGCAATTTCCGCACAATTTTTATTTTATCACCAGAAATATGAAATTGTTTAAATTAAAATTTTTCCAATTACCGTCCGCCCACAGCAACCACAAATTTTGTTGGGAAATTCACACAGAGCGTGCGTCGGATCGTTCAGGATGTGAAGGACGAGGGAGCGCCGAGTGGAATGACACGGGACGAGGTAATCGAAACCAATGAAAGGCTGCGCTCGCTCCGACTACGATTGGAGGAGTCCTACGAGACGGCCAAGAAGGCGCTCATTAACCTCATGAACAAATACGGCGACTCCAAGAGCCAGCGCAACATGTTCCAGCGCTATCCGATGCTCAAGTTGATGATTAAGGTTGGTTCACTCCACAATCGAGATGATTCTGAACTAAATCTTGAATACGTTTAGGAAGTCATTCGCCTGGAGACCCAGTACTGGACCCTGGTGGACATACCGCGTCAGGAGAAGCAGGAGACTGTGCCCTCGTACGTGATGCGCGCCTGCTCGATCATGGAGAAGACCCAGAAGTCAGGTGAGGGTGTGAAAACCTCGGCCAAACTAGCCGACGAGGCGGCCGAGCGGCGGGAGCGGATGGAGCGATTGGAACGTAAGTGAAATGAGCTGGAAACTGCCGCCAATAATTAAGTATACCCGTCCTATCCGCAGACATGACAACGGCTCAAATCGAACACGAGAACACACAGCTGATAAACGATTTGTATCGCTTGCTGAAAAAGTATCTGGGGCTGCGGCACCTCATCCGAGTACTAAAGGTAGGCGAAACGGAAACTGTCCGACCCCGTGGCAACTTTCCCTTTATCTAACCTGTGTGCTTCTGTGTGACCAAACAGGAAGAGTATGGCAGCTCAAAGATGTATCCGATATTTCCACGCTACACAATGCTCAAGGACATGATAAAGGGCATCATGCACGACCCCGACTACATGGAGGTGTGTCACGAAACGCTGGCCAACGCCAACTGAGCCGAGGCCACCGGAAATGGCAGGCGTCGCATGAGTGTCATTTGAGGAGGGCCCAAAACTAATACAAATACAAACAGCAGCATACACAGGCGCAGGACCTAGTGGGAGCAGGATGGAGTCCAAGTACTGATCCGTGTGTATGTTGCATTCGCATGCGAGTTTCTGCCATTCCGGGATGATTTAGAAAATGTTAAGCAACTTCATTGAGGCTCCTTGGCCGCGAGTGTGCGGGCGAGTGAGTAAAACCAATCCTTTTCGGTAATTTTAGCCCATACTCAAAGGCAAACCATGACAAACTAATCAAACAACTAACTAACAAACTACACCCGAACCCCACCACCTACCACTAACTACCACCAACTACCACCAACTGAACATGTAACTATTTACACTACTCAACAAAGAACAAACACTTGAATACTCTCCGGTACTAGAGTGCCAGCAAACAAACTAAAAGGCATTTATTTTAATGAACTTTTGAGATAAATACAAACAAACAAACAAACAAGCAAACATACCTACAAGATGTCAAAACATCCGACAACATATATGTATGTATTTATGTAATGATGAATTGAATAATTGAAAGAATCGCTCAAGATGTTACACGATGAACAGCATTCTGAAGTAGAGCCTAACCGAAAATATGTATGTAACTTGTGTGTAGTACGTACAGTAAACCGAAAATTATATACATATGTACAGATGTATATGTAATAAGCCAGATATACATATGTATATGGGAAATAATCCAACTAACTGCAGCAACAGTTGATTGGGAGCATGGATTGCAAGCTGGCTAATCAATTTCCGGATAGATTAAATCTTTGGTTCGGCTGGACTTGGCCTCAATTTTCTACTTTAAAGCGAACTGGTTGATTAGCCGCTGGCAGATTTGTTGAACTACAAATGTGTAGTTACAAAAATGTATTTAATTATATTATATGAGTCCTATCCCTAGATATATGTATTAGTTACCTAGTTAGACAATATGCGGGAAATATTCCCAATTGATGTGAGCGAGTGCGATAGCTCGTTACACCTTTTAAGGCAACACCAATCCGTGGAGACATGGAGCAGCCAATATCCTAGATCTTAACGAATGTTAACTCCTGATTTTGTCGAATATTTTTAGTAAGAAGCAAATGCTTTAAGTGTGTATTAAACGTTCAGCTTTAAATCAGTCCTATGCAGCTCGCAACGCAACCGATAAACCCAGATACAATTACACAAATACTCTATATATATGTATGTATATCCACATAGACACACTCAGAGGCATTGCTTAATGTGTGTGCGAGTATTTTTAAGGTTTAACAGAGATAGACATATGTGTATGTATTTATTTATGTGTTGTTGTAACTACCATGTGTGTAGCTTTGTAACACAATCCAATCCCTAACCAACCGAAGGACACAACGCAAACACTCGAACACAAAAGACCAAAGAAAAACCTAGACGAGCTTACAACTTTATACGAGAGCTAGCAGTTCACAATTCACAATTTCCATTTTCCATTTTCATTTTCATTTATTTAATTATTCGAGATGAAATGTGTTCTGTTTTACTTTACTCGCACGAAAGCAGCAAAGTGTAAATTACACAAACTCGTTATGAACTGACACAGACAGAATCTAGATTCTAGAAGGAGATATTCTTTGCCAGAGCCACAACTAAAATGAAAACTACAACTACAATTCTGACACGCCCACCGATACACAGAGGATAATCCTAGCAATTTATACACACATATCTGTACAGCACATAAGCATGTATATCAGTATTACAGAATATCACAGAGATATACTTTCCGCTGAGTGGAAGTGAAATTGAGTGCATAAATTAGTCGAACAATTGTTTGCCTGTCTATTATACGCTTCACGGAGCTCAATTGCTGGTTAATTTATCCACTTTGTGACGGAGCATCCTTTTAATGACCTCCAACGATTTAAATTGCTTTAAAATATACCTGCCCTGCCCTGCCCCAGCGGCCTTTTGGGTCGGAAGTGTGTGGACGCTGACCACAGACAGACAGCCCATAACAACAGCCAGTAAAACTAATTATGGAAAGTAAATCAAAAATAGATACATAATTCAATGTTGGGATAAATAGCAAATTAATTAAATATGCAGAAAACGATATTAACTCAATTTCAATTAGATGTTTGAGCCTAAGCGACGACGAGTTCTGTTGCGTTTGTGTAGTTAAATGTTGAGCATTCAATTTGGATTGGATAACAGCTAATGAAATATCGAATGGAGATAAATATGAATTAAAATGGCCAGTGGTATATTGTATGCTGCTTGATAAAAATATATTATCAAAGTACATAAATACACAATACTATATGTATGTACATGCAATTATAGCCAAATAATTGTAATGTAAAGCAGATCAGGAAATAATGTTATGAAACTTAATCAAAATCTATTAGCCAATATTTGTACGGCTCTCCAACGGCCCTGTGTATGTGTGTGCGTGAATGTTACCATTGTAAGCGCATTGCAATATAGGATATATAGGATATAGAGACAAGAGTTGGGCGATATTGATATTGAAGCATACCTACAGAGACATACATATGAACTATAGTTATATACATACATAAACACATGCATAGAATATATGATAATGGTATTCTTATTATTATACAACTTATACACGAGATAACAAACATATACACTTCTACTCTACTGCATACCCGAATGGGGATAAGCATAACGATACATGGGCAGTCGTCGGTAGTCCTACAAACCAAAAATCTTCGTACAATTTTACCTTTTCAACATCTCAGTGTCTAACAAAAACATTTAATGTAACTCCGCAAAGGAAGCTACCGATATATTGGATGTTTTTTTTTTTTTGTATGTATAGGAGGGAAAAGCATTGAAAGCCGATAAGTGTGGGACTTGGAATTACCTCACCCACTAAAAACCCCCCTACTCTCCGTATCCCTCTCGCGGTACGACCGTTAAGTATTACTTCGCGAGGGGGAGATGGCATGAAAGCCGTCACTAGATCCTATCTAGGATTGGAATTTCGATTGCGCTGTCTTTCAGCGCGACGCAAGGATTGGATGATCTCTGCAGCGTAGGTGCTCACGGCATCCCAATTGTTTTGCGAGCTAAGTAGGATATCCATCAAGTCATTGACTATGAATGGCCTCCCAATGTCTAAGCTTAGCTCTTCCCGGTCAGCAGAGAATCTTGGACAGACAAAAAATACATGTTCAGCGTCTTCTATGGTCCGTGCACAGTGCGTGCAAAACGGATCCGACTCGCATTTAAATCTATGTAGGTAGAATTTAAAGCACCCATGTCCTGTTAAAAGCTGCGTTAGATAAAAGTTCGTCTCCCCAAAAGTTCTACTCACCCAGGGCCCTATGTCCGGGACTATGCGTCTAGTCCATATGCCGTTGGGTGTATTACGCCATCGCTCTTGCCATCTACGTTGGGTCTCCGCCTCGCGTATGGCCTGGTCTTCGATGGTGGTTCCAGCGGCGAGAAGGTCAATTGGCGCCATGCCGGCCAATACTAGGGCCGCATCTTCGGAGACGGTGCGGTAAGCACTAAGAACTCTCAGTGCACATCTTCGGTAGGCCGCTTTGCAGGTGCGGCTGTACGTTGGGAGCTCCATAGCTGGTGCCCATATTTGAGCAGCGTACATGATGATGGCTCTGACGACAGAGCAGATGAGCAGTCTGCTCCTCTGTCTTGGACCGCCGATATTGGCCATTATGCCGGATAGCACGCTTGCTGCCCTGCCGGCTTTGACTCCGGTTGCTTCCAGGTGCTGCTTGAAGCTAAGCCTGTGGTCTAGTAGGACTCCCAGGTACTTGATAGCCGGGGACGACTCGATTTCGTCTGTTCCAACGACCACTCTGGCTGTCTCTACCTTTTTCCTGGTACTAATCAGGACCGATTCGGTTTTGTGCGCTGCTAGGCTGAGGCCGTTTTCCTGGAGCCAGCACATCACTCGTCTGACTGTCTCGTTCGTGTTCTCCTCTACTTCTGACAGGGTTTTATGTACCGCTACTACCGCGATGTCGTCTGCGAAGCCAACGATGCTGCAGCCGGTTGGTGTGTCCAGTCGTAGGATGCCATCGTACATGACGTTCCACAGAAGCGGGCCGAGAACAGACCCCTGTGGAACGCCTCCTGTAACATGCCGTCGTTTTTGTCCCGTCGACGTGTCGAACAGCAACACTCTGTTTTTAAAATAGCTGGCTACTATGCTCACCAGGTACTCCGATACACCAATTCTGGAGAGGGCGGCGATGATGATTGGCCACCTTGCAGAGTTAAAGGCATTTTTTACGTCTAGCGTAGTTACCAGGCAGTACTTCTTGGTGCCACCGTGCCATCTCTTCCCAGCTATGGCTTCGCGGGCTTTACCCACCACTGCTCTGATCGCGTCGGTGGTGCTTCTCCTCTTCCTAAAGCCGAATTGGAGATCGGATAGCCCCTGTAGGCTGTCAATTTCCGCTTCTATCCGATTCGCGATGATTCGCTCAAACAGCTTCCCCGTTACGCTGATCATGCACAGAGGCCTGTATCCAGCCGGGTCTTCGGGGTCCTTCCCAGTCTTCGGTAGTAGCACGAGCCTCTGGAGCTTCCAGCCCGTGGGGAAGACTTGCTCCTGCAGGCATTGGTTGAACGTCTTCGCTATCGCTTCCGGGTATGTTGTGGCTATCGTCCGGACTGCTATGGCGGGTATACCGTCGGGCCCTGGTGCTTTGCCGGTATATTGGATGTATAATTAAATATATGTATGTATATGTGTCGAATCCGCTATAATATGAGCAAGTCGATAAATATATTGATATTCAAACGGATGGCACCTTTCGTTTCTTTTCTCATAGAGTTTACCAGCCGATTTGGTTGGATCTAACTCCACTTATTACCGAATTCTATACCTAAGTAATCACTGAAAGGTGATTAGGTGATATTTAGTTGGCTATTTTTGTAGAATATTTCCACGGATGTAGCTGTTGTTTCGTTGTCTGTTGAAAAGATTGAAACACACTCTAGGCTGTCAAGGGCGGAAACAAGATTCCCAATCGTGTTGCTTTGGGGCAAAGACAGTTAGACGTTGCTCATTCCAATACAGACACAAAGTACTCCCTCAAAGTAGTAATATTGAAGACTTTATATGAATGTTCAGTATATATATTTTATAGTTTCAGAATTATAAGTTGAGTGGATTACATTGACTCAGTCCTGAACATATAACTGGCTTCGATAAAAACTAAGCCGAAAATTAGTATTCATAAGCTAGATTGGCCGTTCCACAGCGCTCTCGCGGGCATTCCACTTCCTTGGGACTTCCTTCCACTTCCTTGGGACAGCGCCCTCGCGGGCATTCCACTTCCTTGGGACAGCGCCCTCGGGGGCATCCGAATCCCAGGTCGGTCGAAGTGTTAAATTCGAAGGAAATTTTTGCTAAGTCACAGGCTATCTGTATCACTCCTTTTACCTGCATAGAAGCCAACCAGCCACCGTTAGGTGGAACTCCATCGACCAGAATTTCCTCACTTTTCATAAGTTTGTGCTGCTCCAAAAATTCACTAACGCGTTGCTTTTGGTCTTCAGGCAACTGAATATAATCGGCATGCTGCTCATAAAACTTGGCAAGGCTCTCCAGATTGTTAAACTTTGTGGCCGTGTCCACTGCAGGATTCTTGTAGATGTCAATCAGACGACGTGCCTCGATCTGGAGCTCGCTATCATCTTGAGCGCACCGAACGGACGCCAGGCATAGAAGGACAGCCATCAGGGAACTAAAAGGGAAAAATTTCATTAAGCTGAGTATATTTTTTATTGTTACCACCCCGAGTTTCACTTACACTAGGCGGATTGCGTTGGCCATTGTTTTATATGCGAGTAGTTGTCGAGATCACGATCCAATCTGAATTAATAATTTCCTCAAGGCGGCACATCAATTTATATTGGCTGGCTCAGTGCACTGTGCATTCTTATCTCCTATTATATTTGGTCTGTTTTGCGATAATTGGGATAATGTTTTATATTGCTTTCTTAGAATCCAGACTCTTGACATTTCTACGAAAGAAAGCTTAATCTTAATCTATTTTCTGTGATCTTTAGAACCTGCCGATTATATGTACAGACCCCCTGCGCATTCCAGCGTTTGCCAACCCCCAGCTCACTGACGTGGCCAACTATTTGTCGCACTCAAAATTTGGTTTTTATGTAAAAGTAAAACATGTGGTGGCATCGAGATGTCGTTCAAAAAGTGGCAGCTGGGGCTCAATATATTGACACACTCGTGGCAATTGGCATTGGCAAATGTGGCGCCAAGGCGTGGCAAGGGCAGCAGGAGCAGCAGGAGGAGCAGGGCGCAGTAGTGGCTGGACAGGAGCTTGAAGCGGACAGCAACATGGGGGAACGAAGTTTGGTCGCTGCGATCGACGCCTGTGACACGGCCCTGACGAGGGAGATCAGGTATCATCGCCTGGGCATGTCCGAGCTGTATCAGAACCGCGTCGTCTGGCAGGTGGTGCGCACGAACTGGCCCGAGGTCAAGACGGACTGCGCCAAGGCCCTGGCGTACAACTCTCGCAATGGCACGGTCTATTTGAGTCGGGTTCGTGCCCACGACGCCACCGATGATATACAGGAGTGCCTCAGCGATCTGGCGGCCTTCCGCATCCTGATCCGCGACTCAACGATCGCCGAGTGCAGCCCCGAGTACGAGCGCATCGACAAATTCTGGCAGCGCGTCCCCCTGAAGCGCGCCCGCTCCGCCAGCTAGATCCTGAGCCAACAGGGTCCTCTCTTTCCCTCAAAGCTGCAAGTCAACACCTACATGAGGGCCTTCATCGCCGATCCCCTGCAGACGGGCAGCTTCGATCGATCGCTGGCGGGAGGTGCGGCAGCGCGGCCCACTGGGCGTTCCGGGAGGAGCGCATCGAAGATGTATTCCCTGCCTGCACGGAGGAGATCGAGTCTTCTGAGGACTGGGCCCAGCACAAGCCGGTGGCTCGGCTCATGCGCGGCACCTTCCAACTGCTGTGCGGCTCGTGCGCGGAGTGCCAGCAGGACTTCGATGCCCTGATCGGCGATCCGCAGGTGGCACGATGCGATGGACGCCTTCGAGCGAGCCCAGCGGCTGGTGCGCGACAATCCCGATTTGTACCACCAGCGCGGCCTGACCCTCAGCAAGCTCCAGCACTTTGAGACCGCCCTGATGGACTTCGAAATGGCCGCCCGACTGGCGCCCGTAAATGTAAAATTTAATGTTTTAGCGATAATTTGTTCACAATTTTGACATTAAAAACTCAGGGAAAGTCCAAAAAAATATTCCTGTGCTAAAAGTGGTTACCAACCCTCCGAAAATCACATTTTACCGCTTGGAACGTTTCTGGCCAAACATTTTGGAACCTTTCATAGTTTTTACTCAGAATCTACAGCGCAGATATGTACAAAACATTAAAGGTTGATAAGAAAATTGTACCATCTTTCACAGGATTTTGAAGATTTATTTCGAATTAATGCTGCCATGCAACATATTAACGCAACTTGTACAGGAAAGGTACAACAGCTCCAAAAGCTTTCATGAAATGCAAAGTTAACAGACTCGAAAGCTCGTCTGCTGCTAGTTTAACAGAGCCGTAAAGCTATTATACATTTTACTTTACATGTATCTGCCGTTTACATGTCACAGCATGTCGAGAGAATTGTCCATCTTTCCATATCGGTCGAAAGGAAATTCAAAAAACATTTTTCCCAGCTTAAAGCTTGCAAGCAAAGAAAAGACTAAATATAATTGCCCAGAAAGTTTAATCGTTAAGAAAAAAAGACAAATAATCGAGAAATAAGATTTATCTTTGCAAATTGTTGTTACTTTTTGGCATGATTTGGATGCTTGTCAGCTGCCTCACCCTCTGAGGGATCCTCGGGCAGCGAGTCCACGGATATTGAAGAGCCCTTTGACTTTGAGCTGGCTATCGAGCGCGAAGAGTTCTTCGGGTACTTAACCGCCTTGGTATTTCCGGAGCATTGTATTATGAAGCGAAGCTCGTCGATCAGCTCGGACTTGAAATTCACCTGAGAAGTGGATGCAAATCGATGTGAGTATAGGGTAAAAGTTCACGCAGAAAACGGCAGAATAAAACCGGACTAAGGCGCATGCAATGGCTTGGAACTGTCACAAGCAAATTGGAAGTGAAGTAGATGCTGATGGAAGCTTGGCTAATATTCAATGCAGATGCAGAAATTAGAATAATGCTTTGCAGAGGTGAGAGGTCAACTGTATAGCCCCGAGATGTCGCTGTGGGGAGCTGATGAAACATATCCATTATTTAGATGAAAGGCGACCTTTTCATGGCCATTTTTAGTCACTTTAGTCACGACACATATGGGTCCACTCCACCTTGGGGCAGGTGTTAATATTTTTGGAGCGCCGTCCAGTTTACCTTGTTCTCTCGCGCACTCCAGTAGATGCTGATAACGCAGTTGACCAGGCCGTAAAAGCTGCCAAAGCAGCTGCCCATGAACATGACCAGATAGACGCCGCCCATATTGGCAAAGCCCAGCGACGAGGCATCTGAGTCGGCTTCCTCCTACAGATTGTTCAGTGCAAATGACGCCGAATATGGCAATAAATATAGGAATATAGGAATATGCGTGTGTGCGTGTGTGCGTGGTGCGTGTGTATGTGTGCGCTGGTGTGCGTGCGTGAGCTACGGGCAGGAGAACTAATCGGTCTAGAAGGCAGGACACTGTCTGTTCATTTCCATGTGGATACCTTATTGTCGTCGCTGCGCTCTTTCACGCCAAGCACCATCTCAAGCAGGGAGACAAAGATGCCGAAGAAGGAGCCCACTCCCATCACCAGGAAGACGCCACCCAGATTGCTAATCTCCAAGGCCACGGCGCCGGCATCGTCATCCGAATCCTGCACACACCCACACATGGACACTGACCCACACGAGCTGGCCAAGATTGATTCAGACACTTACCGAGCAGGCTCCCCCGCCGCGCTTCTCCTTCCACCATTTGGTCTTCATTTTGGTCAGCAGTCCTTGCTCCTGCATCTCCAGAATGGCCTGGCTGAGAATGTCGCGATATGGCCAGTCTGTGAAAGAGTCCGATTAAGAACCGCCTTGCTGACAGCTGACAGTGAGGATAAACTACTCTTCCGCATGGCTATGCCATAGCCCTTCTCGTCCAGCAGCGCTCCCACCTGGGTCAAGGTGCAGCGCCGCTCAGTGATGTACTCGATCGTGGTGGACTCCATGAGGAAGGCATAGTTGCTGTTCTCCACACGATCGACGCCCTCCTGATTCGAGTTCGTCATATATTGGGGATTGTCCGTCAAGAACTGGTACATCTTCTGGTACGTTGGATAGTTGGACTCCTACAAATTAATTAAACTCTCCTTCCTGAGGCCCTTTTGCTCTTCTCAACTACTTTCGTTGCAATCTGCACTTACCTTGAAGAAGGTAAAGGTGCTGCCGCCATTCTTGGCGCCATAGTTCACCCCGCCCTTGTTCTTGGACAAATCGTCAACGTCGTTGATTGGCGTTACCAAGGACTCCACAGTGAGGAATGCCGCCAGATTGGCCGTGTACGATGACACCAGAATCAGAGTGAAGAACCACCAGGATGCGGCCACAGCTCGCGTTGAATACGCCCTGCCAGGAAGAGCAGTAAACCAGCAATAACTAAATAAACATAAATAAATGAAATGGTGCAATCGATTACGCACTTGGGGGCCAGCTCCGAGCCCTGCTGCAGCAGGGCGCCCACCGAGAACCACAGGCAGTTGGGAAAGCTGAACTGATTCTCCAGCTCGGTGGGCTCTTCAATGCAGGGATACGGATTGTCCCATTCGGCCGGCGACAGGCGGCCCAGCACGAACATACTTATGGACACACCCATATAGGCCAGGCCCAGCCAGAGCCAGACCTCGCCCGAAAAGGGCGACATGAAGGAGAATAGTTTTGGCGGCTCCTTCATTGGCTTGCGGAACAGAATTCCGATTCCTGCAAGTGTCAATTTTAATTTCAGTAGCAGGCATCCGGCAACAGCTGCACAGCTGCCACAGCTCTTACCCAGGCTCATAAAGGGTATGGTGAAGTCGACGCCGCTCTCCCGCTCGGATGTCATGGTCAGGTCGGTAATGCCCATGTCAGCGCGCTAATCAAATATGAAAAATTATTTAATCTCGCCTGAACATGTGTGCGTACGTAGTACGTGTGTGCGAGTGTGCATAAATTATGCATTTGTAAATGTAAATAGAAATGCATATGTAAATATTGCGTATGCGCTCAGTCGCTGCACATTCTGATAGGGCAATCTGTTAATTATTCAGCTTAATTTTCATTTTAATTTATTTCTTGCGAAGTAAGCCCATGCATGGCCATGGCAAAATTCCGCGTAATTTTGATAGAGCTTCTGTACACAAATTAAACTGGAATTAATACGTATAGAAAGTATTCCGAACCTCGAAATTCATACGAAGTCATTAAATATTTTAATGTTCTTATTGATTCCCCGAACAATTGAGCACGACAAGAGCACTTCTAGTGCAGCATCTAATATTAGTTTACTCAAAGTCTCTAAGGAGGAAGCAAAGTAAAATATTTCCCCGACTTTAATGATTGAAAGAAATACATGAATATTTTGGCTCTTCTTATTTGCCTAAGGCCTAAGCGATCCGACTGCTAAGCTACACCAAAGCGGCTATTGCGCCGTACAAGAAGCATTCTCATTGCACATAGGACAGACATGACGAGAAGGTAGTTTTGGATCGGGAAATCAGTAAATTTGAAGGAACTAAGTCAGGAAGCTGCCAAAGCTCTGCTCAATGAATTCGCCCATTATATTTAAACAAAAATAACCCCAAAAGATGAGGCATAGAAAAGTTGCACACATTTATGTACTAAATAAATCAAAAACTGTTCCGCTAATAATCTAATTATCTTTTTGTGAATAAATTACGTAGGAGAAACTCTGGCAAGAGACACATTTTAGTGTCTGAATTATGCTGCATATTAATTTGGGGCAAATGCAGTGGCAAGGCTGCAAGGCCACTGACACACTATAAATAATGCGACATTTTTAAAAGCCATATCTGTAATGATAATGATGATGATAATGGCAACGTTTATGGCCATTAAATGTAAATCAATAACCAGACAAGTGCGACAAGGAATAAGCTCGATAAATGGCCCCAACGGGGTTCAATTGGATTTATGCCAACGCACGGGTGCATCCACCCACAACTCACATTGTCGATTATCTCCCGCAGCATGCCATTCCATTCGCCCGTCTTGGGGTCGAGGCCTCCATATTTGTTGTCCGGCTGCAGGCGGAAGGTGTAGCTGAAGCCCAGCTTCTTGGAGAGCTCATCGATGAGCTCGATGCCGAAGCCCTCGAACTGATCGTTGCCCTCCAGCTTCTCGGATGTCTCCTTCAGCATGCCATAAGGTTCGCTCTGGGAGGGTTCGAAGAAAGCCATTAGGTTAGCGTGTACCCAAGCTCACACCCAACCCACACCACTCACAATGGCCGTGACGACGACGAAGCTTTTGTTCACCAGCGAGCGCATATCCGGCTCTAAGGAGAGTGCCGGAGCCGGACGATTCGCCTGGAAGCCATCCTCGCCACTCCACTGTCCAATTTTCTGCATGCCCGACACTGCCAGCTCGATGACCTCCAGCTGGAAATCTGTGCGCAGTCCCTCGTAGTCGAAGCGAATGGGACCCGTGAGGCCGTTCAGCGTTAGCTGCGGGGAGAGACCATGCGAATTGCATGAGTGATTCAGATTTGACCGTCTCCTGTCCCCGCACCCGCACCCGCCCCCGGCCAACGACTCACCGACTTCATGTAGTTGACGAGTGTGTAGCCCTTATCCCAGGCGCTGTCATCGCCACAGCTCAGGGGCACGGGACGGAAGTTCGCATGCTTGTAGGTCTCGGCCAGCAGCTGGACGCCATCGTAGACCAGGGCCATGCTGTTGGTCAGAGGGCACGACACTGTGAAACGAACAGATGCGAGAGAGTGGCATAGAGTGGGAGCGCGGGGCAAAGAGTCATAAAGGATAACGTCATTTATCATTTTAGCCCCCAATCGTCTGGGGCATGGGCATGGGTATGCGATTCAATTCAATTATTTAAATTCACTCATGCGAATAGATTTCGGATTTGCATAAATTGTCTGCCGGGGAGCCTTGGGACGCGAGAGCTCGCAGCTCTGTGTGAGCTGACCAGGTGATTTACCGTTCTGAAATGGCTCCTCGCTCTCGTAGAGGGCCTTGGCGACATCCTGCACCTGCTCGTTGTCGGGCGAGACGAGTCGCAGACCCGTGATGTTGGTGCCGGCATGCTGGAAGGGCTCCAGGTCCATGGTGTGCCAGTCGAGGTTACCAATCATGTAGCGATAGTCGCTGGTCACCAGACCCACCTGCTGGGCCTGCTTGAAGAACTCGGGCAGCGTGCCCATCGAGCCGACCACCACCAGTGAGTAATCGTCCGCATTGCGTATACGCCGCAGGACATTGCGATAGTTGCCGTTGAGGTCGAGCTCGTAGCGGCGCACGGTGATGGTGGGCCCGGCCGTTCCGTACATCTGCAGCAGCTCCTTCACGGTGGACAGATACTCGCCCGACTCGTACACAATCGTGAAGCTCTCCCAGCCCAAGGCCGTCACCATGTCCTTGAGAGCCACGCCCAGAGTCGCCGGATGTGGGTGCAGGTTGATGGTCGGCAGCTGGGCATCGAAGTCCCAGCGCGTGTCCAGAAACGGCAGCTCCTTGGCATCGCAGATGCTCATCGCGTGACGGGCAGCCAAATTGGTGGTGGGTCCAAAGACGGCCACAAGATTTTGCTTTATTTAAATGCAAATACATAGGCTGTAATACGTGCAATACGGATAACAGCAACAGACTTCGAGTACTCACCCTGAGCATTCGGCAGAGCTTCTTGGAGGTTTCGAAGGAGTTGCCCGGCTCAATGGCCACGGCCACGCCATGCAGCTGCATCTCCTCGTTCTCCTCGTTGGCCTTGCTTACCGCCAGATGGAAGATCTTCTCCAGATCGGGCTCGGTGTTCTCGTAGATGAGACCTGCGAACAGACGCACAGCTAGACGTGTCTAGAGGCTTTAATGGGCGAGGGCACGGTTTTTCTCGCTTTGTTTTGCTAGGCGAGTTCTGTTTATATTTTGGGCTTGCCAATTCGCCGCAGCGGAATGCGGTATAAAAATACATGCCACAGAATGCGCGGCACATTCGCATTTGCATGCCACAGCTAAGCCACACGGCAAATTTCTGCTTATATAATTAGTGAGTATGCTATGCACTCACCGACATTTGTGCGCTCCGACCGGCAGTCATGGATGAGCAACAAAAACTGCAACAAACACAATGGGATGCAGTGTCCTGCTCCTGACACCCACATCTTATGTGGCCTCTGTTTTTCCCAAGTGCCGCTGAGTTGTACTCAAAAATGCATGAATATTTTCTGCGCTTTGTTCGGCTATGAATGCGGCACTTATTTCCTATTTATTGTGCGATTGTTTAACGTTTTTCTTGCCGCGCACTAAATTTACATATTTCTGCAGTCCGTCTGCCGCGAATGGTAAATGGGAATGCGAGTCCGGATGGCCAAGCAATTTGCTGCTGTTTCTGGGTCTTCTTCTGCAACAGCAGCTGATGTTGAATTCGCCACGAATATTTATAGCCTCCGAGTGGGTTGTGTTTTATCAATGAAAATGTTCGCGCGCGTTTTTCAAGTGCTCAAGTTTCCATAATTGAATCATACTCGTACTTCATTGGGCAACTTTCAGCCGTATTAATTGGATAAGCTCTTCACCTTTTTAACGCCAATTTAACGATGATGCCCCTGGAAAACCCTTGCCCCATCCACCAGCGACGAGGAGTGAAAGCGAGCCAAACAAAAAGTCCGACGGTGCAGAAAGTGCAGAAACTTGAAAATAAATCCACCAGATGAACGAAACGTGCACGGCATACGTTGTGCATCGCACAATTGTACGGCCAGTGGGTATGGTGTGGGTCAGGATCAGGATCAGGGGAAAGTAGCTGATTGTGGGGGGTAAGGTGTTGGTGGGTCTGGGTGATGGTGGGTCTAAGAAAGCAGCGATAAATACACCGAAAACGAAAAGGAAAATAGCCAAATGCACTGGGGCGCACTGAGAAAGGGAGAAATCGGAGGAAGAGATGGAAAACAGCTTTCTGCGAAATTTGTTTCAGCCCCATGGGTGTGCAACAAGCGTCGATAAGTGCAGCCAGAGCGAAAGGCAACCAGTGCAGAAAGAAAAGTGGAAGGTTGGGCTGCGGCCCGCCCGAGTGTCTGCCCCACAATGGCTGGTAAACAAATTCATTGCATTTTGCTTTGGGTGCTTCTGGTGGCACAGCGCAGTAGAGCACTCCACTGCTGCTCTTGTCAGGGCCATGCAATTGCAGCCGAATTCTGCTGCTGCCACTGCACTCTTTGATTTTGAAGGTCCAACAAGATTTATGGGCCAGGCTTTGAATAATCCATTTAGAGCATGTAAAGCCTGGCAGAGCGCGAACATCTCTTATTTTTAATAATGATGCTAAGGCAAAAATGTGAAAAATTGCACACACATCCACACGCCCACACACCCGAACGACGGCATGCTGCCGGAAGGTTTTTATGTTCTTACTTTCGGGCATGTCCTTCACACACAATGGCCGTCAAGTGTGTGGGCAGGGGAGTGTGCGGGGAGTGTTGGCTTGTGGCAAACTGTTGCTGTCAGCCGTAAATAAAATCAACGTCAACGGCAAACCCCCCGACCCGGCTCTAGTCCGGGATGCATCTGTATCTTCAGCTGCTCCCAGTACTCCTGCGCCTGATGTGGCTGCTGTGCACGCAGTGCTGTGATGAATGGGTAAGGGTATTCCATGGACGACACACCTCTGCTCTAATTTTTGCCATCCTGCCCAGCGCAGCCCCCTTGTGGTGTCAAATTGCCCAGCAGCTCGGTGCTCTCCTTTGCATTTACTTAACGCCATGCCAGGCGTCAATGTATCTTGAGAGTACGCACGCTGGCGCTCTCAGCATGCCTGAGCGTGCATTTTCTGCTAGGCAAATAGCTGACATTATGCACACGCATACAAGCAGCACCAGCACCACCACCACCAACACAAATACCCACACAAGCAGCAGTTGCATGCATTTGCATAAGTACTTGAGCTAGGTCCTTAAGCTGCCGCCAGCTGTACGCAATTAACAGCAGCAGAAGCCATTTGTAAATCCATTTGGGGCACGCACCCAGCTGCCGGCAGCTATCACACATTTCGCTAATCAATAATCCAGGTCCCTTTTAAAGGTCAGCCATGAAACGTTAATTTTATATATGGCAAACAAAAGTAAAGGTAACCACACATCTAATTTATAGCAATGTTCCCCTGTGTCCAAATAGATTTGATCATGAACCAAAAAGCTGGCAATCCGAGTAGCGCCTATAAAATTCGATCAGTGTTGGAAGGCTCCTTTCTTTACTAAATTCTTATACTGCTACCAGACACACAGTCGGGCTCAACAGACAGCTAAATTGGAGCAACGGAACCCGCATTGCTAGACTCGACTCTCTGTTTAAAAGAGCGATTCAGCTTATAGCTAGTAATGGATGAGATTTACTATCTCTTAGCTCAATCATTCAGTGATTTGTAATCTGTCTGACAGTGCTGTGCCATTCCGCTACACCCACAAGTGATAATTGTAAGTGAATCATTAAATAAAATTCATTTCAGCACATTGACTCCCATGTTGCAGCTTCGAATCCGTTTAGCTAAAGACGCAAATATTACTTCAGTCAATATTTAATGCCTTACAGCACGTGGCATTGAGTCAACGGGTGGGTGCTGCTGATTGTTGATTTGATTTGATTTGTTTTGGCATTCTGGTATTCTGGGGCGTGCCAATTTTGACAAGCGGCAGGTCGATTTGCTGTTTGCGCTGTCAATGCCAATGCGTTTCAGTCAAATCAAATGCACCATTTGCACTAGCAGCTTGATTGACAAATGTAAACCTTGAATTGTGCTAAAAGTTTATTCTTGGGATTTCCATGTGTACTTTGGCAGCATGGCATTGGAGTGAAATTCGGGTGCTTGGGGGGTAAGTTTAAGAAAAGAAAAATATTCAAATTGACTTTTACCTATCTCCCTTTAAGATTTCATTCCATTTGCGCTCGTAGGACCCCTGCAACCCTTTTGGAAATTTAAAGAAACAAACCAGAAATAGCATGCAAACGGCTGTCGGTGAGTGAAGGGCGACAATTTGGCGCGTTGTCAAAACAAAGTGCTCCTGTACATAGAAACACTCAAGAGCACACACACACACACACACACACACACACACTGGGACAGTCGCTGCGAAATGTATGTGTACGGGCTGCCAGACAAAATCAATTTGAGCCACGGCAGCCAGCCAGACAAACAAGGAGCAGAGTCCACAGCACAGGGAGAACCCACAAGAGAGCACAGCAATCAAACTCACACACAATTTGAGGACCTCTCTTCCTCGCTGCCTCACAAACACAAACAAACGCACACGCACGCACTCGCACACAAATAAACGAATACACGAACACAGACAGATGCAGGCAACGCGTAATGGCGCGTAAAGTGTTGCGCCATCTTAATGCGTGCCAAAAACCACAAACTCATGGCCGCGAATGCTTGGACGGGCAGGGCAGGGCAGGGCAGGCGTCTGATAAGGAAGCGCATTAGGCAGCGAGTGCTAGAAAGGGAATGAGAGACCACACCAGGAAACGGAAATGGGTCGAGCAAGCAGGCGAGCTGGGGATGGAGATGGGCAAACAAGTTCAGTTCAAGGGACAGCGAAGAGCGGACCGCAGAAGGGGTTTGGGTGAGTTGAACGCACTTGGAGCCATCAGCGACTCTCTCTCTCTCTCTCTTCATTGCAATTAGCAGTGGGCTCGTGTATTGGTGTGTATCTCCCACTCTCCGCCACTCCAGAGGGATAACAGGCCTGAAAGAGGGAGAGAGCGAGCGTAGGCTAACGAGCTGCGTAAGAGACTGAGCCAGGCATTCGCTGTGCCTCTTGTTGTGGACTCAACTGCAGCGAGACTCACGCACATAGCCTGTGCCTATAGCCTATGCTATGAGCCCTATGAGCAGGGCTCATGAAATGTTAACAGCAAACAGGTGAGCTGCCAGGCAGTCTGGCCTGAACTGCAGGAGCCGAGGCTAGGCCCTTGGTGTCCCATTTGGCACGAGGCCAAACCAAAACTAGCCCAGGCAGCCCAACCAGTTGCATTGTCGGGGCTATGCGCGATGGGGTGCTGGGCTGCTGGCTGCTGGGCTGCTGGCTGCCTGCTGTGGCATGTTAATGTCAGTGTCACGGTGTCAAATTGTCAGCGCCTGTTGCCACTGTGACCCTGCTGCTGCTGCTGCTGCCACGACCAAAATAAGAGAAGCAGAATAGTTGGCATGCCGAGGCATGAACTATGTGTGTGTGTGTGTGTGTGTGTGTGTGTGTGTGTGTGCGACGCCTTAAAGTATGCAATGCGTGCCATAGCCACAGAATTAGTTATGGCATGTACGTGAACTTTGCTCGGGTGAAAACCCTCAAAAACGCATGCTGAATTGGAATGTGTTGGCTGGCAAGCAAGTCTACCTGGTGCTTCCGCCTAAGACAGAGCACTGAATCAGCGAACAGTAATCCAGCCGATTGGCCATTAAGCATACGCCCTGCGGACCCTTGCAGACCCTCATCAAATTAATAACATGCGAGCAGGAAGGCGCACGGCGAGCAGCGAGCGAGCAACCCTTCGCACGCATATGCCACAAATAGCCGTGCACATTTTTTAAATTTAACCACTTGTTAAACAATATTATCCAATATCAAAACAAACGCAGCGAGTGCGCAGGCCGAAAGAGAAATGCGGGAAAGAGAGAGAGAACAGTTCGCCCTCTCTCTCTCTGTTGGATGTTTCGACAATGCATACACACAAATGTACACCAACACCAACGGGCGAGTGAAAAGTGGCAGAGGCCGCAGCAGCACAGCACATTGGCCAGGAGCAGGTCCGAGCCACAGTTCGACACGAGAGCTGAGCGAGTGCGGACGCGTGCAGCGGCTAACAAGCGAAACAGAAGAGAAACACATTGTAGGCAGGCAGGCCAGTGCTGTAAACAAACCAAAATTGTGTGAACTTGAGAGCATTGTGGGTGGAGAAGGGAAGGCAACTACGACGGCTGCTCGCGAGTGTACGTGCCCGCCATATGTGTGTTGGTGGCTGCGCGAAGGTGCCACAGATTAATTAGCAATTAACGCTCACCCACTGCAACAACCGACGACCGACACTCGACAGGCCGCAGCATGTCCGAAATCATTGAGTTAAATGTTGGCGGCGTCAGCTACACGACCACGCTGGCCACGCTGCTGCAGGACAAGACCTCGCTGCTGCACGAACTCTTTGGCGATGGACGCGAATCGCTGGCCAAGGACAGCAAAGGGCGCTACTTCCTCGACCGCGACGGGGTCCTCTTCCGCTACATTCTGGACTACCTGCGCGACAAGACGCTGAATCTGCCAGAGGGCTTTCGCGAGCGCCAACGCCTGCAGCGGGAGGCGGAGCACTTCAAGCTGTCAGCCATGCTGGACTGCATACGTGGGGAGCGGGACGCCCGTCCGCCCGGCTGCATCACCATTGGGTATCGGGGCAGCTTTCAGTTCGGCAAGGACGGCCTGGCTGATGTCAAGTTCCGCAAACTGTCCCGCATCCTGGTCTGCGGCCGCGTGGCCCAGTGCCGCGAGATCTTCGGCGACACGCTGAACGAGTCGCGGGATCCGGACCACGGCGGTCCCGACCGCTACACCTCGCGCTTCTTCCTGAAGCACTGCTTTATCGAGCAGGCCTTCGACAATCTGCACGATCACGGATATCGTTTGGCTGGCAGCTGCGGCTCGGGGACGGCTGGCTCGGCCGCGGAGCCCAAGCCGGGCGTCGACACGGAGGAGAATCGCTGGAACCACTACAATGAGTTTGTCTTCATCCGGGACTAAGGCCATCAGCCGACTATGTCCCAACTTTAAGCCCACAAACACCACCACCCCAACACCCACCCAACCAGCTGTCTCTATCCTTCTGTATTTCGTTATGTCCTGGACTCTGCTGGGGCCCACAGGCAACATCGCCAATAACAACCAACAGCTGACATCGACATCGACATCCTGTCGTCCTTGTGACCGTCTGCTGGCTGCCTCGTCAGTGTTTTGCTATAATGAGACATCCATTATGCGCATAGGAGATCATAAGTTGGACGGGAACGAACAGTGGGTGACGGCGATGAGCAGAATGCCGAGGAGAATCCAAAGGTTTGAGTTTCAACCCACCTCTCGATATACAAATGGGAACATTTCAAATGTACAATTGAACTAACAATCCACACACATACCCGTAAGCCTAGACAATTATTTA
Source organism: Drosophila tristis (assembly GCA_018150885.1). Taxonomy (NCBI): domain Eukaryota; kingdom Metazoa; phylum Arthropoda; class Insecta; order Diptera; family Drosophilidae; genus Drosophila; species Drosophila tristis. The sequence goes on from JAECWT010000002.1 coordinate 13,910,309, forward strand.
GAAGAACTTAAGCCAGGACCCGAGTTTTGTTTTCTATACCTTCCTGCGATTTGCCTGCTAATTAAATGCGGCTTACACTTATGTAATGTCGGGGGCAGAGCGAGAGCCCCATCAAAGTTGATATGTTGAGCTGCTGCGCATAAATTTCGCTGATGAATGAAGACGAATTTGGATTTACGAGCAGACAACAAAGTGAAAATAAATCGACAACGGCAGATAGCAACAACAAATCGAACATTTTATTAGCCCCTAAAATCCGTTAATGCATGGCAGAATAAACAAAACGATTCGAATACATAAAACAGAATCGAATGGAAGTGAAATGAGATAAGAACCAGGGAAGGAACTACAGACAGTCTCCTACAGTCTACAAGTAAGGAATATTCGATTAAATGGTCTTAAACGAACTCAAACACACACACTGAACCACTTGAAATACGGGTTACTCTCTGAAACTAACGAAATATTGTAGAAACAGAAATCACCCCAGTACCGGGGGCATACAAAAACAAGAAATGGTAAATTTAAAGTTTTATTAGCCTAATAAAAGTCGAAACTTGGAAAAACAACATACATAATAAATATATATATATCTGTATACATAGCGGCATAGAATAAAGGCAGAGAACATCTGGCCCCAAAAACGATGGCCCCAGCAAAAAGCCAAACGCAACCCATAAAACTCGAACGCAAAGCGATATTAGAAACATATTTATAATAAATATCATACCGAAGGCTGTCACAAGACAGGCTCCTTGTCCGCAAAACTTCTCCAAAATGTTTCCGATTCTGGAAAGCTACGAATAAATCAACCAGAAATGTGGCCATATTTAGCATGATAAAAACATTTGGCTTGACAGCGATAGAAAGCGTTTCAGGATTTTAAATGATACAAAATAATGGAAAAACTACTCACATCCTGGTCAATTGGCACATACTTTGGCTAATTTCTGTTGCTGGAACTACAACTCTGACAACGAGGAGCATTAGAAGTCAGGCCAAGGCCTTTTCCTGGGTATGATTGTCATGTGAAAAGCTTTTGAGACCCCACCACTTCGATTTACTAGTGAACTGCACTGAGAGATGCCAAAAAGAAAACCAAATGGACACAAAGTACTTCCAAACACCGATGGGCATACAACACATACCCAATAAAATTTGCTGAACGTTGGAGAGCCCCTCTCCGTATTGATTTTATCCGACTCATTGAAATACTATATTCCGCTGACATATCTCGCATAGCATTTTCAGCATTTTCAGCATTTTCCCGCCATAGGTTTGTTGTTGTTGATCTCATTTCCATCTGCACCAATATTTGTTAAATGATGCGCCCGGCGGACAACTCCAATGGAAATGGCAGGGCGCATCGAATAAATCCATGAAGCACTCACGAAATAAATAAACGAGCAAATTGTATAAAACTACGAGTAGAAATTGTTTAAAGTCGAATTGCATATGTAATCGTAAACAATAATTTGGCTACATGCATGAACAAACTATCGAGCTGCATTATACACATTCGTACATATACTGATGACGCGGCTCACGCAGATATTATGAATCAATATACACATATATACATACATACATATATCTATATATATACACATATACCTAATTATATATTAAAACAATTGTCGATATTGCAAGTATCTTATAAATGTTTAGTATTACATGTAATTGAATCCAAATCGAATGTGAAAGTGAGTTGGAAGTGTACGAGTATTGTATTATTAAATGAATTAAACTAAAACTAAAGCTAATTTAAACTAAACTAAACTAAACCGAATGTAAAATGTATTTAGAAAAGCGCAAAAGTAAAACTGCTAACATAGCCTATCAAGGGCGACTAAGCCACATACAAACACATGTACGAGTATGCATCTAGAGGGTATAACTTGCAACAGGCGAAAACCAACAATAAATTAAAGAAAACGAAGAAAGCGTAAGTTTATGGGCCACAGGGATCCCGTAAGTGTCTACTCCTTTAGCTTTAGATTATCACGAATTGAATTGGTCATTCTGCTGCCCAAGTAAATATTCATTCGTGGCACAAATCGCGCAACCCGCTGGCATTGATGGCGGAAAAGAACCCATTTATAGACACATGGCTCGTGGCTTACGGCTCACGACAGCTCATTAAAATTGACGAGCACACAAATAAAACACAAACAAAAACACAATAATGTAAACAAAATCATAAAAGAATCAAATATACATTTGAAACAAACAAAACGAAAAGTCGGCAAACAATGGCAAACAAAAGTTTTGCGGCCAACAAGGCAAACATCGGTCCACAAAATGTTGGTGGGGAACAAAACCGTGCATATAAATAGCTGAAAGTCAAAGAGATGAATGGAGGCGACCATTAAAGGGGCAGCAACAATTCCTCATTTGTTTAAATTCAAAGCAGGCAACAGTCATTTCTGCGAGGCTGTTGGGGCCAAAGCTGCCAGAGGTCCTGAACAGCAACAAAAGTCAGCGGCAGCACGAAGGGAAGGCAAGAAAGGCAGAGAAATGTTGAAATTAAAAGGGAAAATGCTTTCTTGTTTCTTGTTGTTGTTTTTTTTTTTTGCAATTTTCTTCTTTTTGTGTTTGTGCGTGTTGAAGTGCGCTCTAGAGCCAGAAAGGTATACATACCAATAAAGGAAGCAGGCAAAGGGAAAACGAAAGCAAAAGCGAGAAAAGGCCTGGCGAAAGTTGGCGCCACTGGCAAATGCACTGCCTAAATGGAGGCAACGGCAACGGAAGAATCCAACCCGACCACCCACCCACCCACACGGGCACACAGGGCGCACAGGGCGCTGTTCGCCATCTGCATACTAAGCAACAAGCGAGTATTCTTTGCGTCTGTGTGTGTGGGCGCGGGGGAGCGAGAGACAGCGATAGAAAGATGTCAGATATTGACTGTACGGACGTAAGATGTACACAATATGCAAAGTGTGGGTCGGGGATAAGGTAAGTCAGGAGCAGCCCACTCCACACTCCATCCATTCGGTTCCAAGACGAGCGAATTTTGGTATCTGCTGTGCGCATATAAATTGCAGAGCAAATACTCGGCTTGGCTTACTCCATCTCCTGCCCATCTAACCAATTCCACGCTCACTCCCACGGGGCACCACTCTACTATAGCCATGAACAGACGATATGATACCCGCTAAAAAGGAAATAAGCGCAAACGGAACAATAAGCAAATGACTAACCGGGACTAAACGGGACTATTAATCGTAGTGGTAATCCTTTTTACTTTCCACATCATATTTTGAAGTCTGCCTCTTAATCGTTACATACAGTTGCGCGGATACATCATGCCCTTGTGCGTTACACATACGGAGTGCTGCGAGCCAGGGCCATCCTGGGTGTGTTGTGAGCTTCTGACGGCAGGGAAATGAAATGATGCCTTTTTGTCTCTTACGGTAAATTACCTTGATTTGATTTCGCCATAGCGAAGTCGGCCCCGTCTGATTAACATTTCCTCGCTGTGCGCCCAGTCATTTTCATCATCAGTGCAACAACAAAAGTGCCTGTCGCCGGCACCGGCACCCTGTCAGTTTCAATTAGTTTCAACTGGATGAGAAAAGCAGCGGCCCTCGCCGACCCGGTATCCCATACCCGGTTTGGGGCTATAAAAAGGCGCATGGCGTTCCCACCGACCTTGTCGCCTGCGTGCCTTATTAATTCATAAATTTCGCATAGGTCGTGGCAGGATGCTTTAAATTTATGTCATTTCATTTAGTGGCGACGCATCGAAGAATGCCAACACTTGGAGCTTGTGTGAGTCCTTTGAAATGTGTGCCATGCTTTACCGGGGCACAATTAACCCGTCAATTTCCATAGCTCAGGCAGGCGCTTAGAGTGCGTGGGCATTTAATTAACAGCACATTCGATGGTGGAGTGGTCCCCATCATAACGTGAGCTTTGGCCTGATCTGGATTAACTGCTGATAACACTCGCTTGCAGCCCATAGTGTACAGTTTTCTGTTCTGATTCATTAGTCCAATTTACATTCATATATACAAATATAGAATTCTTGATCTCAAATGGATCCCTCTCAATTTTTTCCATGGGCTTTATATTCTGTTTGATTATACCAATTGTACCAATTCCGTTGACTCAAGTAGGCGGCAAGACTCGTCACGATGAGCACTTCTTCAATAAATTTGGTGTATGTTAAGTGATTAAAAGAAATTCAACATTTAATTCGACTTAACGTTTTTCCAGGTTGCTCTCTGCACTGGTTATGCACACAGGACAATAATTTGAAAGGGAACAAACGCATATTTTTGGAAATTTATAATAACTGCAATGATGATCTCACAAAGTTCAATAATATCCCAGAATTGGTCAAGGCTTATCGATGAAAATACAGTTATGTATCAAGATACTAAAATAGTGGAAGGCATCTGGAGGCATTGAAAGTAGTACAAATTTCAAGGTCAAGATTTGATTGGGTACTGGATACTGGTTTCCGTCTACGCAATTTGCTTAAATTTACTTTTATTTCCGCTCTTTATGGCGCCACAAGCATTTGCTGTAATTTCCCACCAAAACAAACAGGAACGGCACACACAAGTGTCGGGTCATACATAAGTAGGTATGTGCTATGTACATCTGTACATGTTGTATGTATGTATGTACATAATCATTGCACGTTCTCCATATGCTCGCAGCCACACAAATGCAAAGACATAATGACCGCATCATTCACCATACAGAGCCCGAAACCCTATTTACAACTCGTATTTGCCGTTAGTTTTAAAGGCCCAAACGTGCGCAACGCCCTGCCCTGCCCTGCGTGTGCAAGTGGGCAGTCATAAAATAACAGTTGGGGCCAGCCAGCCAAGAAGAGGGCTAAAGAAGTAGTTAGGTATGCCCTTGACGCCCTTGCTTTCCTGCGGCCCCAAATGGCAAGCGTATTACAAACCCACTCGACCCTTAATCAACCCCACATTGGGTTCTAAACCCTACATTAAAGGGTTCTTGAGGCCCAGCAATAGCAGAATGCTACACTGGAGTGTTCTCAGAGCCAGTAATGAAGTATGTACATAAGAGTATGTACCGTCATATTAAAATAATATTTAATAGAAGAAAAAGAAAAAAAGAATTGAAACTTGTTAAGTTTTAACACTTGCCTCCTGTGAGGGTTGAACTCACGGCCTTTGGTTTACGAGACCAACGCTCTACCACTGAGCTAAAGAGGCACTGCGAAGAGCGGCGCCAAATGCCTTATATCAGCCACCCCGCTCAGCGGTTCTCGAAAATGTAGAATCATGAGCGGAAAAGAGAGACGCTTATCAAAAAGATCGTGACTCATCGTCATTTAATCAGCAGAACAGCTGCAAAGCTGGAAATTAATTTAATTAACTTTCACACTGTATTTGACATGAGAAAATTTAAGGAAATAATTATTTAAGTGTGTTTCAGGAAAAGTTAGAAACGCAGAATTGAAAAGTTCATAATGAAGGTAAAAAGTGAAAAACGAGATTAGAAGAATAAAAAAAATTATTCTCAGAGAATCGTACAACATTGCCTCCTGTGAGGGTTGAACTCACGGCCTTTGGTTTACGAGACCAACGCTCTACCACTGAGCTAAAGAGGCTTCGAGGTAGCGGGTGTCAAACGGCGCATTCGAGACAGCGCACAGTAAACAGTGCAGGAAGAGAGCGGCTGAGCAAGAGAGCGCATAGCGTCGCACAAGCATGCGCAGTACAAATTCATAAATATTGAAAATAATTCATATTCTTATGAAGATTTTTAAGTAAATTCTAATTTTAAACGTAAAAAATGTAGCAGTTGTTTCATTAGAAGAAAGTGTTTTTTACAAACCATTGTTTTGTAGGAAATACATTTAGATAAGATAATGCTACTATGTTTTTAGTGATGGGCACTTAATTTGAGAACTCTGGAGATGTTTTTGATTAGAGCAAACACACAAAATGACAACTGACTATTAGCTAATAGAGTACTAAAATTTCGTAATTGCAGTATGCATTAGACAAGTAATATGCGGCCATCCATCATGATGCCAGCCCGGACTTTGATGCTGCTTTTTGTTGCCAGTGTCGCTTAGCGTTGACCAAGGCGCGTACACACTGAAACATCACTCATTGTCACAAACACAGAACCACACACAGAGCTCACATTATGTGTGTGCCACAAAGCGGAAATGCTTTGTGGCAGCTCCAAATGAAAGCATTTCCCTTTTCCAGCTAGTGCAAAAAAGTGCCCATAACATGGATTCAAATTTTCGCCACTACCAGTTGGTTTTGCTTCTCATAATACGAGTATGTATATGCCATTTTCGGTTTGCCGGCCTTGGCTTTGTTTCAACTTGAGCTACCAATGACAAATTCACTTGTCACACAACACAATTGCGGTGAATGATAGTCACCCACTAAATTCCCTGAATGTGGAAAAACATTCTACGAAAGGAGACGAGCTATCCAACAGATGTCGGCAAAATGTGAGTGACAATTCTATTAGTGGCGAATTGAACTGGACCGGCTGGAGTCAGGCAAGCCATGGAAGGCCAATCCAAGTGGTGGTGGGGCACGCAAACGAGCCATTAACACCCGTCATAACTGGGGCTATAAACAAGGGGTCCTGTGACACAATCCCAGAATAACTATGTTCGGTTTATACTGTGATGAGATTGTGATGTCACCGAGCTTTGTTGTTCTTCTTCAACACCAAATTCTGATCATACCTTAGCGATTATTATACCCATGTCAAAAGGTTTATATGAGGTGTTTCATCACTAATATCATAATAAACTTTCTATCTTTTTTGGCTACTATAACTAGACCAATAACTATATTCTTATCTCAGTGTTCGAATCGCATAAACGATCACCCTTTAGGGCTCTATGGATTGGCCATAACATGTCGGTTTTCTGTTCCCTTTCCTACCCCCACCCTTTTAGTTGGCAGAGTGATTTACGCACAGGCGTAGGGCAAATTAATTGCCACTAATCAAGTGATTTGAATTTTTCATGCGCGAGCCTCGTAAAAGGGGTTCCCGTGTTCTTCTTAAAGTTCTCGTTAGGAGGCGGCCTACGGCAATTTATGGCGTTATATAGCAACACTAATTGCACGCAAGCGCGGGCGCTGATTAATTGCTGTCAAAAATGGGATTGGGATGAGACTCGGGAAGCGAGGACTCCCTTCTCCCACATGTTTATTGATTTTCTTCCCACACCAGCACACACGCGCAGATACGTGGCTGATAAATGTAACTAAACGGCAGAATTTATATCCCGCCCACGAGCAAAACAATAGGGGGAAATTAAAGAAAATGGTCAGAGAAGCACGCCCGAAATTCTGTGGGCCAAGAAGCTAATTTATTGCAAGCTGCTCCAAACGAATTGTGACCCCTGGCATATGCCACTTTCAGCTTACAGCCTGAGACGTCTGCGGACTGGCATCTTCATTTGGGGGTTTGATTTTTAGAGATCTGGGCAAACTGTCGAAATACTCGAAGCGGCAAGATCCATTCCCGGTTGAGATATTTGCGGTTTGTGCGTAGATACGATTGGGTAGGCAGGGAGCAGCAATATGTTTTGGATTAGTACAAGGTCCTCCGCACTTACATACCATATAAATACCAGTACTATGTACATATCTCTGACCACGCTCATTTGCATATCGCTGCTGCCACTTTTTCATGGCGTTAATTATTCCAACTTCCAGATGGTTAAATACAAATTAAACGCATTTCAACAGCTAATAAAATTTAGTGGTCTCACGTAATATTTATTTATTTATGGCTGGTCATAAATCCAATTGCTAAAATAATCAAAAGTCATCTGAAATAAATTAAACGCCCATGCCGCAGGCCTCTGTCCTTCAGGCCGCCACAGATAGCCGCGATAGCCATAGCGAACAGAGCGAGATGGCTAAAGCACTTAATGAGGCACGAAAAACAATTTGACAAAAGCTGCGGGCGCCAGCCGAGTAAAATTATCATAAAGAATGCATGAAATTTGCAATTAATAGAGCAAACAGTGGGCTAAAAGCGAATGGGGAGGGCAGTTCCGACTGCTGAATGGTGTAATTAATTGAAGTGCAAATAAACAAGGCATCGAAACAGAAGTAACCGGAAATGGACGCCCCATTTGTGTCTGCTTTTGCGGGGCATTGTTTAGACCACATTCTAGTTGTGGTCCATTTCAATGGAACAAAGTGTGTCGGTCTGCCAGTCACTCTCGCTCATACAGCCAGCCAGTCAGTCAGTCAGTCAGTCAGCCAGTCAGTCAATCAGTCAGTCAGGTCCTTTCTCCCGAACTCACATTCACACATATTTGAATAATGAAATTACCTGGCATGCTTTCAGCGTTGCGTTGACTTTTGCTTCAGTTTTTGTCTGTTTGTGAGGGGTTTTTTTTTTCTCTCCGAACGGCATAAAAAGAACAAAGCACAAAACAAACTACCGATACACACTCAACACACACAGATACTGCAAGGATATGGACGATGGTAGGGACTTGCCATGGGCCGCATCCGCACCACTCCCCTTCTCGATTGCGGCTTTGCTTTGTGCCAACGAACGTCAATGGCTTTGTGTTTATGGCTCTGTATTTGTGTAGAAGAGTGGGTTTTGTGTGTGTATTGCGGAATTTTTCACAATTTAATTTTTCAATAGAACACGGAACAAAGGGATTCTGGCTGCTTGCCCGGAGAAGCGAGCTGAAAACTAATTTTCTTGCATTTACATCGACACGAGCGACAACAATATTATATTTGCTGTCAATAACAATGTTCGAAAATATTTACATACATATATCAATACACAACAATATTAAGATAATATTCCCCAATCAGTTCCGCTATGATTAATGAATTATTACCCTTAAATCTAAACCTGTCCCTTAACCGATCCCTATCTGAGGTAACTTTATGTACATGGCTCTAACAGATGGCCAACGAAGTCGTAATCGATTCCCATTTGGAATGCGTGCATGTGTAGAAAGTTAAGGACTAACAATGAAGATGGCACAAGACGTACATACTGCTCCGCATGGCATAAATGATCCCAATAATGAATGTTGTAGACCTTCCATGGCCATATCGCCCTGACATTGTTATGAGTACACCGCACAGAGCCCACAGCCGCTGGCGATTCTACAGCATGAGACGACTCTGCTACTGCTCCAATAAATTCGATTAGATTCACCCACACAAATACACCCACCAACCAAGCCCCACACTCGAGTTGAATTATTGATTCGTCCTTCGGTTCGCATAACTCCATTAATAATTTCTCAATGGCATTTAAAAAGCGGGAAAAAGAGAACGAGAGGGAAACTGGCTACAATGGGTAAACGAGAGCCGCGGATAGCCGTGAGAATGAGAATGAAAATTTCACCGGCTTTAAGTCTGGTTAAATGCCATCGACAGCCACGTCCGCACGTGACAATTTGTATATGGGTTTCTCTCTTTCGCTTTGGACAGTAAATGAATTTCCAACGAAACTCATCTGACATCGTAAACAATCAGGGGAAGAAATATTGCGGCTGTGCGAAATTAAAGAAAAATAAAAACAACAACAAAAATAAAATCTGAAATCCCATACGACCGATACAAACGAAGGGTTTCAAAAAAAAAAAAAAAGAAACCGCAAGTCTAAATAAAATGGCCGCCCCGGAAACGGAAAAGGAAATCAGTCGCATTTAAATTTGTCGGGGTGGCGTGAGAAAGGAAAAGAGAAAACGTAGTTGCGTTACCAGTGAGCAAATTAGCTTTGAGAGTGCCAAAGAAGAGGTGTGGCAGTGACAGAGGAGGGTCCCTAACTGCCAATTGGCATGAAAATTCATGCAAAATCAAAGCAAATTAAAGTGAGAACTCCGAAACGAGAGTCACGAAGTCAGCGAAGCGAGACGATGGAGGGCGTTCCGGATAAAAAGAAACTCCAGGAAACCAGAAGCATGTCGCACACACCCAGACCAAGCCAGAGAATGACAGTGCATAGGAGTGGAAAAGAGGGACCACAGTCGGCTCCTGCCCCACAATTTATAACGTAAAACACATAAATTTCGAATTTGTCACAAGAAATGTTTGCTGTTAGCCGCTTTAACGGTATTTTGGTGCAGGCAAATGCAAATAAATCACCGCACCCACAAGGAGTGGAATCCAAAAGCTACTCGTACGCGTATAGGCGACAGACACACAGCAAGAGAGGCAGCTGCGACCAACGCGCCGTATGTTGAACTTGAACTTCCCGGGGACTTACGGCACAATTTTGTCCAAGTTTATCTGCCTGGGGCCGGAGTGTATCAAAATGCATTAAAGCGATACATATTGATATTAAACAGTCAAAGAAAACACCAACAATCGCATTAGGTATTCGGTGAAAGAACATTGAACCAAGCGCTGGCGAGCGTTACTCTAATAAAGTGATTAAGCCTAATGAGGCTTAGACACTAAATGCTTAATCTTCTTCGAAATACAGTTGTTAAATAATATCAATCATTTATTAAACTATTCTCATGAATACTAAATTTTAATTACACTCGACCGTACATTGTACATACATACATATGTATATAAATGTGTATATAATATGTACGTATATATTGTGTATAATTTATAGCTAGCCTAATTTATATGCAACCCAAATGGGGGATCAAAATTCATTAAAACAGATTATTGAACAAATACCTTGATAGAGTTTATGGAAAGAATAACAGAATATTTTATACAATTTATGAGTATGCACACACGGCAACAAATAAAGATTTTCGTTTTGAAATCAGCCAGGAACATTTACAACAATTGTGATTAAAAAGTGTTTTTTAACTATGTATATTTTAGCCATTTCAATCTCGGCTAAAGCGCGGGACGGGACTTGTTTTAAAACTATTGATCAACAATGAAAATTGGGTAAATGACCGCCTTTAACTTAATATAGAATTGTTACAATCATATTCCCAATCGATTTAATATTTTTTTTTATATTTCATATTTAAATTAACAAAATTTTTATTTAAATTAAATAGTTTTCGTACTTCAATCAAATTTCAAATATTTAATTTCATTTAATATGCAATATTTAAGATAATTTGTATTTCAAAATAAATATTTTCAAATTAAGTTATAATAGTATTCAAAATAAAAAATAAAAGTATTAATGTTAAACTACAAATTTATTATACCATATTTCTTTTAGAGTGTTTTATATTTAGATTTAATATGTGCATACTTTTTTTGAAGCCCCAGCAGCTGGGCGGGCAAATAGTCGGAATGTAGTTTGAATTGCTTTTGGCCAGCTTATTCTATTTTATTAAATTTGGTATGCTGCTCCGGTCAGTTCCGAAACGAACTTGTTAACTGAAAGATGTGGAGGAAAGCGGGAGGAAAGTGTGGGTGCCCGTTTCCCCATCTAGAGATATGCAGTGCCAGCTGCAGTTGTCCACAATGGGATACCCAACTACAACTTTATAGAATATATCTATGTATGTACGTAGGTTCTGCTGCCAGCTCCAAGTCCGCATGGAATGGAATTGCATTTGCAATTTGCCACACGTTGCATTCTTTGTACATTTTGTGCACACATATTGTATGTACACACTGTCCTACCTGGATTTGGGCCATAAGCCAGCGATGGCAATCGTTTGACGGGCAATGTAATTAAAATGAAATTTGCTGCGGCAATACAGGGAAATACATTCAATTATCGGTGGCAGAATTCGTGAATGGCATTTATGTTGCGTTTCAATTGAAATTCGATTAAATCTCTCAAATATTTAATTAAATTCATTTGTTTTTCTCCAGAACGAAACATTTTGACGAGTGTGTAATGAAATTTTCCAGCCACAGCTCTTAATTTCGAATGAATGCGGCCAGCTCAGCTCTGCAGATATCTACAATATATTCAATCAATTTATTCACTTTAAAGTTGAAAGAGTTGGCAATGTTTAAATTAAGTATACGCCATGTTCACAACGGCAGCACAATGCAAAATGGCGTAAAATTGCTTCCAAAATAAACAAAGAAAAGGCAAAATATACAAAATAAGCACTTTTAACTTTGATGTTTGATTTCGGAGCAATTTGCAAACTCAAACGATCCCAAAAACACAACGTATTCCACCGCTGATGAACCAACTGAACCATCCGATGAACACCCGAGAGTAGCAACCAAAAGAGCAACAATGTGTAGTATACAATGCATATATATAATACAGCAGCTTTCCATTTATTAACTTTTTCTTGAACAACTTTGTTGCTTTATGTGTGTTCTGCTGGCATCAAGCGCAGGGCAGGGCATGGCAGTACGCTGCCAGCCGCCAGCCGCCAGCAGGTTGAAGGCTGAAATTTATGAAATTTGTAGGGACTTACGCAGTCCAGACCAAGGACCAATAAATCATTTAATGTTATCCCTGGGCACAGTCCCAGGACACAGCCATCGAGCAGGTGAGGTCGGCTGGAGCTGTCGGTGATGCGCAGGAGCCACCTGATGTTCGCTTTTAACGGTTTCCGGCTGGCCCCAAAATATTGTCTGAAATTTCCGGTGCCCAATGCTTCGATGATGATGTTCTCCATGATGCCGATGAAGATGGCGATATTTATGGGTTTATCAAAGTAAAATGTATGGGACTTTCGCTCGACTTTCTCCCTAAATTATTCAATTAGCAGTTGACGACAAGCGGGAGAGGCAGAGGGACCGGGAACCGTTGGCTCCGCTCCATTTCCCTAGTCAATCAATAAGTCGGGAGCATCTGCTTATCGGGCCGAAGCAGGCGGGGTCACTAAAGCATGACCTTCAAACATCCTTTCACACATTTTCCTCCATTTACGCCCTGCTCTTTCCTTTTTTAAATGCCTCACATTAAGTATAAAAAAATGTAATAGGTTTCCTTTATGGGTCGCACGCTTGGACGCTGCGCCGCTCAGGTTTGCTCCTCCTGCCCATTCTCTGCCACACAGAGAGACAGCAATAGCTCCTGACCCAAAAAAAGGGGGGGTGGCAGGATGGTTGATACAAATTTCAACATTTTATGACAAAAAACCATCCAGCCAGCGTCAGTACCATAGCAGTGCGCCAGCATTTCAATCGATAAGCAGTTTGAAGCCTTTCAGATTTCAATTGTTTCGCCCTCCTTTATTGTCCCTGGCAAATTTTTTATGATAACCAAATCCATTTCAATGCCATCAAAAATGAATGAAATGGTTTAAGAGCGGAGAATATGCCAAATGGTATGCATTGGAGCTCATAAATGGATAAAACGAAGGAAATGGTAGGGGCAGAATGAGGCAGGCAACGCAATGATTATAAATGCAAATGCATCCAGTCCCAGAGCAGACATAAAATGGCCAACTAAAAGCAGAAAACCAAACTTGGCTATATTCGGCCTCCACTCTCCTGTCCCCTCTCCCCTTTAACGCAAACTTTCCCTGCATATTTGGTTATTTTCATGACTTTTAAGTGGGCAGAGGGACAACAACCCGAAACGTCGCCAAGTGGCCGGACCTCGACTCAAATAATTTATTAATGCACAAATGCCGCTGCCAACTTTTGAATTTTAATTTTTTGGGCATATAGCGGAGGCCGGAAACGCGGCAAAGCCAAAGGAAACACGTCGAAGGCCGGAGCAGAGGACGCGGAAATAATGCAAGAGGCCAAATAAAATGGCCAAAGGCACATTTAAGATGAATAAGCTTAAGTTTCAGTGGCCCCTCACCAAAGCTCTGCGTTATATTAAAGGAAAAATATACGAAAATATTTGAATTTAAAATAGCTAATTAAATCTATTATGTACGGATCGATAACCATTTCAAATGGAATGATTGAATTTTAATGGTGGTTTTAAAATTTTTGTGGAACTAGTTTTATCTTGCATTCATTCTGAGTAGTTGCTACCCTTGACCCACCACACAAACTTTCTTTGCCCGAGCAGATATATTTTTAGAGCAGATTCCTTTATTTCCCAGTAGTAGACTTGGGTTGAATTAATTTCTATTCTAAACTCTTATATGCACCAAAATTTAAAATGTGGGAAATAAACTCCCAGGTGTAATTTTCATCACATTTCTATGACCATTCAATAATATTCGCCATTAAATCAAGACTTTAATCAGCGATGCCATTTGGGACTCCATTATTATGGGCAAGCTCCAAGACGTGAAGTACTTTCACAATCGAGCTTTGGTCTTGTTAAATCGTCTAATTAAAAGACATACTGCCTCCTTGAGTCACAGATTTAAAGAGCGAGAAAAAGCCAGAGGGGTGAAGTGCGAGAAAAAGTGAGAGGACAAAACGAGGAGATCTCATGGCTAATCCTCAGCTACTTATGGGCCAGGCTTCAACGTCTTTGGTTTCTCTTTTGCTGGTTTTTAGAGCTTTGTGCTCCCTCGACACGGTTTATGGCCCAAGGCTCTTGAAATTAGCGCGTCGGACAGCCAAGGCCGAGATCCCACCCACAGCCCAAGCTGTCGTATTGATTTTTTGTCGCTTTTTTTTCCGTTTTTGGGCAAAACTCTGTCAGGAGGGCCTGTCCTGGCCTGCCATCATAATTGAGGGCACAATCTCAGACGCGCGGCGTTAATTAATTTTTATTGCCTTTAAAGAAAATATATTTTATACCATTTGCCGGCGGCAGTTGAATTTATGCGTTTTCTCTGACAGACGGGGGCCTTAAAGGAAATGAAATTCATTAGAAAACAAGTTCATGTCCAACTTTCAGCAAACTCCTGATTTATTTCCCGTTCACCACTCAACTCTTGTCGTCGTTTCGTTGGAAAATTTGCCTGGCTAAAACAGTGGCAAAGTGAAATTGGATTGTGTTCATATCCTTTGGATTTTGGCGACGTGTCAAGGACGAGTTAAATTTGTACAAAATTCCAACTGCCATGCCGAAAAAAAACAAAAAAACCTTAAAACTCGAGGACAAGTTTTCGTGCAACTTTGTTGTTAGATTAAAAGCATTTTCCGACAAAATGCGAAAGTTCTCTCTGTCTCTGCCTCTGGCTCTGCTTCTGCCTCTGTTCTGTATATGTGTGTGCGTGTATGTGCGTGTGTGTAGATGATTGTGTATCTGTGTGCCCATGAGGGCGTGTGGCGGAAAGAGCCAGAAAGTCGCATTGGTTGACTAACAAAATAGAAGTGGTGACTAGATGAAGCAAACCACTGCCGCCGGCAATAAAAATCTATTACATTTTGTCAGACACAACTTTGATTTTACGAACTGTCAAACTACACGGATATATTCGAGCACAGACATGCCCACAGACACTCGTACCTTCCTGTGTTTCTATTCCTTTGGCTGCCATCAAATAAAACCCAACGCTTGAGAGTTTTCTGTCAAGCGAAAAACTTATGCAATGGTTTTTTTTTTTATTTTATGATGCCACACCAAAGTACTTTGACGAGACTCCTTCACGTCTGGCACATACAAACTATATACATACATAATGTAATAAATATTAGCCACGCCTCACGAGATATCAGTTTCGTTTTTGTTCTGCCTTCCCGCCTTGAGGCAACATCAAAGGAAAATATTTTCATCGAAAAATCCCTACATTGAATATTTTATCGTCTAATAACACGAATATATCCGCATACGTGCAGCACTCCCTTTTCATGATAAGTTTTCATCTTTTTTTAAAGACCAGATTTATATGAATTTCCATAAAATTGCATTTAAATAGTCAGTAAAAGTAAATCACCTGTAAAATGCTCGTTAAACAGCGAATTTGAAAAGATTATTTTCTTCATGCACGCATCAGAATTAAATTCGATGTACAAATTGTAAGGAATAAATGGATGAAACGTCAAACAAAACATGAAAAATGGCACGCGAAAAAAATGTGAAAAACTTTGACGTTGGGGAATAATTTGTAGACCATTTACTGGGATTATGGATAAAAGCGAAAACTTTTTAATTTCTTCGTGATGCTGGAAAAAAATGAATTATCATTCAGCGCTGATGTGCCCCATGCCCCATAATGCTGAAGGAGATGCCAAAGGAGGCTTGGGGCAATCGCTCACTTGGGTACGATTGCAGAGCCATCATGTGCAGGGAGCGGAAAATCACATGAAAATGCCAACTTGAGGGACCCAATGGGGAAACTTTGCTCAGCATTTATGTGCAAATTTTGAGTTAATTAGTTTGATTTCATGCTCCAAGTGTCAAGCAACCAACTACGGATTGCCAATGCCATTTGCCAACTCATTAAAACTTCCCCAAGTTGCCGCAAGTTCCACAGCTCTCAGCTCCCATCGAGTGAATGGTAAACGATTTCTGTCCAAACAAAACAAAACAAAAAATTCCATGGCATTCCTTTGTGGGGCTCTCTGCGCTATCCTCTGGGGTCCATTATATATAGAAATCGATTGTAGGTTAAATTATATGCAAATGGCTTGACAAGGTCAGCTGCTGCTGGGCCGCAGCTTTGATCAATTAGTGCCGCCTTGCTTTAAGTTTACTAAACTGTGAAATTTTAATTAAAAGCGAACAAACTTGGCCTGATTTTTGATGGGCTTAGCATAAGAAAATTATGAGATAAAAGGATTTAATTTAAAGTTTCAGCAATGGGTAATTACACTTCATTGTTCTTTAAGCTGCTTTGACGGTTTTAGCTGGTTTTAAACAAAGCATTTAATATTAAAGAACTATAAAATTAACCCGCTGGCATGAGGAAAAGGCATATATGTAGTTGATAGATACTCACAGAAGTGATGGACATTTCATTTGGCGCTGACAAAACCCAAACAACGCTTTTCCCAATTAGCATCGCTCGCAATTTCACACTTTCCTGTGACGACAGGACATGCCTCGAACAACACGAACAACTGAATCAGAAAGAAAACTACATGACAGCCATGTAAATGCGATATGTAACATGTAATTTCATTGGGCGGGCTTGGGGGGGGCTGACAATGACAATGAAACTGAAAATGGAATGGCGAATCATCACAATGACGATGATGGCGATGTGGAGGCTGATGCTGTGGACAAGAATGTGTATAATTGTGTGCTCATGTCAATGTCAAAGTATGGGTGCGGGTACGGAGAGACCAACATGTCTCTCTCTCTGATTAGTGCGGCTCAGGCGACAGCAACAATCAATATTAATGCATGTCAGCATTCAGAAATGTTTCTGGGTGTGTAGGCAGCAAGGACATGGCCATAATTATGAACCCATCAACGCAATAGTTGGCTTTTGCTGGCTCTGTTAATATTTCTCGTTGCCGCGTTGATTCTATTCACGAAGCTCCCCTAACCGTTAGGAGGGAATGTGGAAGAGACCGAACCCACCATCATCAGCATCAAATTGTCGCCTGGGAACAATTTGTGCGAAACTTGGCTGGCATTCTCGGTTCTCTCGGTCTCGGTGTCCCCGAGCACCGTTCCCTCGAGCTGACAATAAATATTTTTGCTTTGCTGTCAAAATGAAAATCAATACGCACAGGAAATGCTTACATATTTGAAGACCAGCATTCGTACATACATACACAATGCCACAAAGACCAATCTGTAGTTTGCAAATTCATTTCGAATTTCTATGAAAATTTTCAGATATTGTGACCACTAAATTGCACGCATACACGCACACAACCTCAAATGAGTTATGCATAAATGAAATGAATTTCAGTGACGTCATCCGGCTATATGTACATATGTATTAAAGTAGGTACATACAAACACACACACACACTGAAAGGAAAGCCTCAAATCGCATTTCAAATTTTATGCCAAGGCATTTCGAGTGTAAATGTGTCCAGGGCCACAAATTGTGGCCAGTCATCTGGGAAGCGGAAGGAAGCCAGAAGGCGGCACAATTAAGTGCTGACAATAAACAATCCTATGAATAATAAGTAGAGCGTAATTGAGAGGATTTTATATGGGGAAAAACACCTAAGTATGAGGATAAATTAAACGAGAAATTATTGCCAAGCAGCAAAGTAAATAAAATATAATAAATATACTAATAAATAATAATAATATATTAAAATAAAATAATATAAAAATCTAGAATTCTCGAAAAATCCTTAAAGAATATATATAAAAAATAAACACAAACAGATATTACAAAATGGAAGTACAAAATCGACTAGAAAAGTGACCCTTAAGGATGCAGCTTAAAAGATTACAGAGCAAATCTTTCGGAAATTCAATTTGATAGTTCAAAAACTTGTACTGCACTATAAATTTCGCTCACTTTTAGCATAACTTTCAGCTTGACTTTTTTGTGCAATCCTTGGAAAATTCATTGTAGGGAAAATTCAGAGAGGAAAACAAACTTGTTTATAACAAAGGGAGACACAAAAAACAAGCCAAAATATAAATCAAGAGAAGCGCTTAGATATGCGAAACGGCAAAAAATAAAGCTAAACAAAAATAAAACTTCAAACTAATGAAAACACTTTCATTGACGGCAGCACACGAATGGACCGAACTCAGCTGGAAAAAGAACTGAGTAAGAAACAAAAGCCAGAAAGTAAGAGGACTGAAATACAGAAAACTGTACCGTTTCCATGGAGTAGAAACAATCTGATTTTGGGGAAGATCTCACCTAAGCACTGTCCCACCCAGCTGTCAGTCTGCGGTCTGCGGATGCCTTTTGCTACTGCCTTGAACAAAACCCAACTCAATTTTCAATACGATAGGACAAAATTGAGAAAAATGGAAGGACGCTTGAAAGTGGAGGAGGAACGAGAACGAACAAAAGGCAAAAGTAATTTCAGCAGCACTAAATCTGTGGCATATTACACAATACACACTACACAGGAATGGCCAGAGCTGTGAAGAGAAATCTGATCCACTTAGTTGCCAAGAAAAAGCAATAAATTCTTATGAAAACAGTTGAGGAGCTGCGACACGTCCCTGTGCAAAATGAATTGAACTTTTGGTCAACGTGGAAATTGCACTAATATTTGGGCCTGCCATTACATGGGCTGGGGGGTGGCCGGGGGGCTCCTCCGTTGTAGCGGCGTATCGTCCCCGATTGGTGGCAGATGAGCCTACGGGGTCAGGCCAGAACAAACAAGTTCCTATGGCTTTTCGGATATTTATGAGTGTGAGCGGGGCAAAAACTTCACAAAGGCGAAACCGAAATCAAATAAACCCATGCGATAGGCTCTGAATGAAAATAAAGTGCGAACTGGCTGTGTGTTGGTGTGCGCCTGTAAGTGTGTATGGAGCACGAGTCCCACAAGGACACTTGGACAACACTGAGCACATAAATTTTGGCCCAAATTTGCCGGCTGCTGCTGGAAAGCTTTAATGCCAGAAAACGCGTCGGCACCGAACAGATTGAGGCTGACCAGATGGAGGCGAAGGCGGTCTTGGAACCAGTCAGTGCTGTGCTCGAGCCGAGCCGAGCAGTCATTTCCCCTGGCAAGGACATGGCCTGGCAGTAATTGAAATTCAGTGTTGTGTCACGACACAAAACTTAAACAAAACAGGACGGCAGAACAAGAAGTCAGCGCCAGGCCACGGCTAAAACATTAGATTACCTCTCCCGGGCCGGGTTCCATCAAAGTTTTCCAAAACCACTGACCTGACTGTTGCTTTTCCAAAATTCTCAGTGCGGTGTGTGCCAGTGTGTGTGTGTGTGTGTGTGTGTTTGAGTGCTTTGCACGGGCTTTAGAAACCTTTTGTTGATGCAATAAAATGGTGAAAGCCAAAGCCAGAACAGTAAGTCGACATGCAAAAAGGATACATGTTGTAAAAAGCGCATAAACTTGGCCAAAAGTGTCAAACAAAGAGCACACACCCCCGCCACCTGTACGGTCTGAGGGGGACTGGCTAAGGGCAGGGGGAAGGTGAAAGTTAAGGTGGAAAATGTGGTGCATGGGGCAAGGCCAGAGGGTGAAGCTGGGGCTGAGGCCAAACAAAAGGTAGGCGAAATTGAAGCCGACTTGATGGGCTGTAAATGGCAAACTTTTCTTTTCGCTTTTCCACATTTTTTTGCCCACTCCCCACCCTTCCAGGTGCTAAAACTTTATCAGCATATGCGTGTGCTCCGTGTGTGTGTGTGTGTGTGTGGCAGACAGAGACAGTGATAGGGGGAGGGGCAGGATGAAAGTGAGATAGCGAGAAGGAGGCGTGCTGAAGTGTCTATCTATTGTACGAGTAGAGTCCTCAATGCTGTGCCTTATCTTTGCATTTGAATTAGTCTTCTGCACATAAACAAACGAAATTGAATTTTCCCCACAACATTTTTGTAGCAAGAGCAAACAGTTTAGCAGGCAGGCGCAGGGGGAGGCTTTTCTAAGAAGTTTTCTCATATATATTTAGAGGCCTAAAGGGCATGGGCGTTCCAGGAATTCTATTAACGATACAAGGCTACAGTTGTAGCTATGTTTTTTCTACATCGAAAGGCATTTTGAGATGAAAATTTATTAAGATTTTTTCAAAACTGTTCTTAGAAAATATTTAATGTGTTTAGCAGTAATCGCAGTTCAGCTTTAGCTTTCCGACTCTCATTTACCTAAGTAAATATTTAAGTTTAAATATTTAAGTTGACTGTGAATCTCTACAAGTTTGCCCTTCAAATTGCTCGTTCTGGCATTAAAGTTGGCAAAGAACGAAAAGTCCACTCATCGTCTTCTCCGCCGTAGTGCCACAGTCGGGGCTTCCTAATGAAAGCCAGCCAGAAACTAACAAACTGTCGTTATTTCTTTCAATTTTCTTGGCATCCAAGAAAGTTCCTTGAACGCTTCACCGGGCCCAGGCTCGGGCCCAGGCTCGGGCGCAAGCCTTTAAAGCCATCACACAACGAAAGTTTTTGGCAAATGTTCTTGGCTTCTTGTTGAGGGGCGGAACGTGTTTTTCGGGCCATGTAAATACGAGGAGGAATGTCTATGAGCAGCCACGATGCGTGTCCTGTTTTGGCAGCAACTTGTGTGCCTGCAGGACATTTCATTTCAGCGCACTCAGCTCCGTTTTCGGCCGGGGCCAGCTTTAGAGGCAAACACTTGACAAGGCAAAAATGCTGATTTTATTTTGTGTGCCACATTGTCACATGGTAATCAGGGCGATGTAAGCGATAATATGGGAGGCACGCGCCTGAGAAAATAGACCGAAGAGCCCTTATAAGCAAAAGGCTCAGCATCTACATACAAATCAGAAAGACACTATCCAACAAGACATTTGTCGATCGATCCTTGACTGGGCTTCTATGCAAATGTAATTGCGGAATACTCCACACTGCTATGTCACTTAAGATTACTGAGCATTCAGTCATTTTGTACATGCCTGAGCATTGAAGTCTTAGAGTCTTAAAGTATGCAGTCTTGAGTATTAGCTCGTAAGTCTGCCTTCGCCAGTGATTGTCGCCTAAGCCGCGAGTCAGAAGCCTCAAATCCCTGTTCATAATCAAATTGTTTGTTGCACAGTACTGAAGTTGTTATCCCCGTTGGCGCGTTGCCTGGCAGCATTCCTTTTAAGGGCTTGCCCATGATATGAAGTGAATTCCATTTGCATGTTGAATCCCCCAGTGACCCACTTTGGAGAGCGCGCACCGAGTGGCGCCGAAAAGTGCGCTACGCTAAATTAAAACCGTCAACACCTGCCACCTCAGAGCAAGTTGGCCAGAGAGCATATCAGAGTACCGGTGGGGAGGCACTGCAACTGCAACTGCAACTGACATTTGTACGAGTTTTGGTTGGTAGCTCTGCTCGTTGGAATTGGTCGTTTATAATGCAATTTAAGTTTCTATTGAAAGCTGGAGAATGTGA
This sequence comes from Drosophila tristis, assembly GCA_018150885.1. Lineage (NCBI taxonomy): Eukaryota > Metazoa > Arthropoda > Insecta > Diptera > Drosophilidae > Drosophila > Drosophila tristis. The sequence continues at coordinate 13,931,989 of JAECWT010000002.1, forward strand.
GCGGAAGTGAGAGTGAGAGTCAGTGTGTGTTTGTGTTTGTGGGGTTTGACGGGTTTGTGTGAACATTTAATTAAACAAATTGCCGGCAGTAGCAGCAGCAGCGCTGACAAGTTTAGCAAACATGGAAAAGGAAACATGACAGGGACGGGATCAACTTTACGACAGAGTCAGAAGTCAAATGCCACAGCTGATGGCGTTGATGAGCCAGACACACATGCATCCATGCAAACGGAAACGTTCCACCACATTGGGAGACTCTGTCAGACACTTTCAGCACTGGCATGGTAATTACTTTCCACATGGCCGCTCGTAGCCAGACAATCAAAAACTTTTGCCACCAAACAAGTTTTTCCGTGCACACAAAAAACATTCAACACGAAAATAATAATTTCGAAAAGTTTTTCGAAAACATTCTGCACCAGTTGCCAGTGCAGTCTACAATCCAGTCTACAGTCCAGCGGCCTGTTCCCGGGTGTTGATTGAATTCAACCCAAAACTTTGTTCTCCAAATTGAATGAGGCATGTGGCAGGGATTCTCTGCTATTAAATTTTATAGCAAAGTCAGTGGCAGCCATTCAACGTTACACAGGCCAGTGCAAAAGTTTTCGATTGCATAACTGCCCGGACGAGGCGAGACGAGACGAGCAACAAGCCTCGTCAGGGGCATGGAAATGCTGAACAGCAATCATGAATATGCATGCGATGATGATGAAGATGCTGGCCCTATGTACGAGTATCTATGTGAGTGTGTGTGTATAGGCATCTCTCTCTCTCTCTGTATTTATACATTCTGTGTGTGTGTGTTTTCCAACAACTCTTTCCCCAGTCACAAGATGGTGCCACTGAAGAGGGTTGCACCTCATTCAAGACTTGAGCTTATGCGTGCATCCATATATACCTGTGTGTGTATGTGTGTGTGTGGGAGAGAAAGCTACAAAAAATACAGAAGCGAATGCGGAAGGTGGATGGTGAAACAGGTTGGTATTTAAAGTGCTAAACGCCTTGGGGACCAGGCAGAGAGGCAGGTGAGTGAAAAGCAAACACTTCCACATCAGGCAACAGCTCACGGGTTTTGCCTTCTGTTCACATGTGTCGTCGGGTCTTATCCCCCATGGATTATCCTTGTCATTTAGTAAATTTTCTAAAGGCAGGCAGTTTGATCCTTCCAGCCCACGTGCTCCCCCAATGCTAATGCCTCAAGTTGCTCTCAATCGATTGGATACAGGCAAAAAATACAAAATTTCACAGTTTAATGTCGATGAAGGCATAGCTAATAGGTGGGATATAAAAACGGTTGAAGATAGTGTTTTGCATTTTACTACAAGCTCTTTTAGGTGTCACAGCGCGTGGCACAATTATCAACAATGCATGTCCTGCTAGTACTTTCGCTGGTGTACCTTGCACTTGCGCCGACCACAATGCATCCTCGAGCAATGGACGCAGCAGTTGCGCCCATACATAAAATTAAAATTGTAGAAAAACAAACAATTTGATTTAAAACGTTTTGTTCAAAAATCTGTAAGTAAACAATTCGAAATGCAATTCAGAATAAAGTGGAAGCTTGAGGGCTAATAGAAATTATTGTTATGGCTGCCATGAAAATGTGAAGAACAAAAAACATCTTTAAGCCGTCTGAGGGTGGTCGTAAATATGTCAGAGCCAAAAACCATCTTATCTCGAGCTGGGAAACTGTTCTAGCACGGAGATTTAATCGAAACCTTCAAGCCAAACTATACCACAACCAATTACTTTTAAACTTTCAAGTGAACTTTGTTTGCGCTTGGACAGAGCTCTCTCTCTGCCTCTCCCCGGTGGACTCACTCACATGGACATGTGCTGTCGGGTGGCAGCTCCATGGTGTGTGCCTCTTTAGGCAGAGCGCCAGGTGAGCCTGGCTAATTGAAACATTTCAACTCAAACAACTGTGCGCGCTATATGGGTGGGGAAATACTAGTAGTAGCTGTATTTACTTGCACGGTTGACACTGTTGCCTGCCAGGACTGGTGGCAATCACACTGATAATCCATTTTTAATAGACTCTCAACCGTTGTCAGCACTTGTGAGTGGAAATTGTACAATCAGGTGGCAGGGACGCGCCTGGGAAGCAGCAGGAGCGGCAGCCAGATGTTTTTGTAAAGGCAAGCAACGAGCATGACAATCTCGCTAACAGCCATTTGAAATTTCCGCTGGCTGTTGGGTACATGGCTGGAGGCAATGGTTGGCAATGGAATTGGAATAGGAGTGGAAAGGGGATACGGGAAGTGAGTTGGATAAATCCCAGCCCACTTGGAAAGGATTGCGAGTGAAGCGTGGGCGGCTAATTGCCTAAATCTATCCCACATGGCCCACACAAGCTGGCAATTTGTAGGTCGGGTCTTTAATTAGCTGGCTAACAGGCTGTCGTCTAATTAATGAAAGAGCCACGCGGCAGTGGCGCAAGCACAAGCACAAGCCCAAGTTGAGGCCGTAACAGTAGCTGTAACGGTAGCAGCAAGTTTGGGTTCGGCGGCAGCTTGCCACCAAATTGTATGAACAACATTTGCATAATGTGGCCACAGTCAAAGCCAAAGGCTCTGAAGGAGAATGGCATGTGGCAGGTGGCATTCGGCAGGCTTGGCGGCGACTGCATGTCGGTGTGTATCTACTTCCAGCCTCAAGGATCGGCGCAGTGCAGTCCTTTGCATTTTTAATCAATGGCTTTAACCTAACCCTCCAGCCCTGCCTCACTCAATCAGCAGAAAGTGAACGCGCGTGGCATGAATAAATTAAAACGATTTCGTGCCACATTTTTTCTCAAAGATTTATTACAAAGAGCCACCGCTCTCGAGTGGCGCTCCTCCTCCGACCTTTCTCTGCTGCTGCCTCTTGCTGCTGCTGCTGCTGCTGATGAGGATGATTATGCTGCTTCTTATTGCTTTTTCTTCACTTTTTCTTCTTTTTTTTTGGCTGCTGCCAAAGATTGTTGCATATCAAATAGCGCCTAAGTGCTGGGCGTGTGCCTTCGAAGAGACGTGTGGCAGGCGGCGCCTGGTGCGTCCCACGCAAACAAATCAAATCAGAATCGAAGACTCTGGCGAGTTGAGTCGAGTCGAGGCGTCGTGCTTTTCGGCATTTTACGGCCTCGACTCCATTTATTTAAATTCAATTTTATATTAGCGGCACTCACTTTCGCCTTTATTGCCAAAGGAATGACTTACAAAGTGGATTTGAAGGCGCCCATAAACGCTGGGCAGAGAAAGTTAGCCAGAAAGCAGGCAAGGGATGCCCATTCAGCTGAGGAATCCAAGCAGATGACAGGGAATTAAACAACGTCCTTCAATGTTTTCTCTAGTTTCCTCTTTGTATATAAATCGACCGGTGGCTACCTGCAGGCTGTGCCACTCTCCGTAGGTCGACTCGTTGCTCGTGCTAGTCATCTCTCTATCAGTGTCAGACCCGTAACGTTGCCTGTCGAATGCACTAAAAATACTAATAAAAGTGTCCTTGGAATATGGGAGTATGTATAGGCAATACGACGCTAAGAGAGTGCGGCAGAGGGCACTCACTAAAAGCAGCTTGAGTGGCTTTTTGTGCGCCATTTAATTGACAGGCGTCGCAGCTGCCCTCCGAAATGCAGACCTGCCTCATTAAATTATGAATTGAGCTGCAAGGCAAATTAAATTTCCAGCCACAGTAGGAATTGTATATATATGGTATGTACGTGCATTTTTAATTTTCATGTATTAAGAGCTCTCCTGATGTTCCAGTTAAAAGTTAAAAATGCTCGCTCTTAATTGCAAATTCTGCAAATCACTTTGCAGCATGCCTTAAATGGTTAAGCGTCTAATTAATTAAAAGTGAACAACAAAGAGCCAGCAATTGTTTCATTCTATTTTCTTTTTGCTTTCAGCTGGAAAAACCCAAACAAAGCAGAGGGATAGAAATACGCCAGGACGTATGCAACGTTCTTTTTTTTGTGTTGTGTTTTTTTGTTTTGTTTTTAATATCAGCATGGCAAAGCCACTAATGAAAGTTGCTCTTGTTGTGGTTTGTCTGTTGTGGTAATTTCGGTTGGGGATGTCCAGCAATGTTCAAAGTTGAAATAAAATGTGGAAGGAGAAAGAAATGAGAGTCAAACAGCACATGAGGAACAAAGTCTGGCATTTAATGCTGGCATAGTTTCACATTCTTTTGAATGCAACCTGCATATATGTACAATAATACAATAATAATACAATAATAAATGCATTCCGTAACAGTAAAAATTCATTCACTCCGAGTGGATTCTCCACTCTGGAATTTAACACAGAAAGCTCGTAGAAATTGTCCACAGCTCAGGCACAGTATAAATATTTTAGCTGGCTCAAGGATAGCCTTCATGTGGGTCGACTATATATGTATATCACTTGTCTTATTTGCAATATGAAACATTATTAGACCTCAATGTCGTCGGACATGACCAACAAACCTTGTCAGCATTTGGGGGATAATAAAACAAACCCAAAGGCAGGGCTAACGAAGGCTAGACAATTGACAGACGGACATGCAGGGGGAACAGAGGGACAGACAGACAGACAGGCGAACAGCCAGACAGATGGCGGAGAGAGTCGAGAAGTTAGTCACACTTTCACTTCTGACCTCATCCAAGTACGAGTATCTGGGTTCTTCGTGTCTGGCGAGTAAACAAAATCAAAGTGCACTCTCATGCTCAAGAGACCCGGACACGTCGAATCAGCCAGGGTCACGCACACACAAACACAATGGTGGCTCGCCCACACACCTCACAGATACACAGATACAAATACAAATACACAGATATGTACTTCCATTCTTCTATAGTGGAAATTCCACCGACTGATGCTAATAAAGCGCTGCACACACTTTTGGGAGCACCAGCAGCACCTGCTGAAAAAGTGCTTTCCTGGTTTAATTTAAAATAATTACCGCCAAAAGCTACGGCAAAACTATGCAGGAATTTCGTGCGCTTGTATGTGTGTGTGTGTGGGTATCTGTGTGTACGTGAAATTTATGTGTGGCGTGTCAGTGTTCGGGTAAAATTTGTTGGCCATGTGCGCGTTATGTTGAAATTAATGAGCCAGTCCATTGCTCTACTTCATTGCCACGAGGACGCGTGGCGACAACGGCGGCAAGACTACACTGAGCGCCAGAGAACACACAACAAAGAGAGAGAGAGAGAGAGAGAGAGTGGGAGTGGGAGTGGAAGACAGAAGGAGTGAATGGAATAGATGGTGATGAAGTCGCACAGACAAAAGCGGAAACAAGCACAACCAGCAGCTTCCGGCCAATGTAAATAAGGCACTAACCGAAAAACCCGCTGGCAAAAGATATGCATGATTACACACACACACACACACACACACAGAGGCAGCCACAACGCAAACACACACAGACACTCACACATGCAGCTGGCGCTGGCATTTCGCTGCCACTCTGCCACGGACTCAACTTCAACTCATTCGCCAGGCAACCGAGCTCAATGATATTTCTGCGCATTTCCAAGCGCGACTTGCTACGACTTTGCCCCAAAACGACATTCTGTATTTATAGCCCACAACAACAACAACAATAACAACAGCAGACAAACACAAACACACACACACAACACATCTACACTGCAAGAAAACATCGAATTCAAAATTTACTTCGCCATGCATTGGTAACCTAAGAATACAAATAACCAAAACACAAATAGAAAATACATATTTTTCGGATATTTTACTTAATAATTCCTTAATTACTTAATTATTTCTTAATTAATTCTTAATTATTTCTTATTTATTTCAAATATTTCTTTTAGTGCACTTTTTGTATATTAAGCGCCAGAGCTGTGTGTTATTAATGGCCCTTGCTTTTGTTTGTTAAATTGTTAATACTGCCACATTTACGCGCCTGCAATTCACATGGCCATTGCATTGCCGCCACCGCTCCAGCTACCGTTTCCACTTCCACTTCCGCTTCTATCTCTGTCTCTCTTTCTCCTTCTCCCGCTCCCTGCACTTTGAGCCGAGCGAACGCGGTCAACGGCATAATGAGCTTCTCTGTTTTATTTATTTGCTGCTGCTGCTGCTGCTGTTTCGTTGGCTGCTTCCTTTATGCTGTTTAATCCTTTTCCTCTTCGGCATGTGAAAAGAGCTTATGACGAAGGTGAAGACCGGGGTGGGCCCGGGGTGGGCCCGGGGTGGACCCGGGGTGGTCCCGGGGTGGTCCCGGGGCTTAAGGCCAAAGGCTAGGGATGAGGTTGCTTTTTGTGTCCTTGCCGACCAGCTACACGAAATAAAAATTCTCCATGGAACTGCTTTCAAAAGAAGCAAACTTATTGCATTGACATTTCATTCAATGGGTCAAATCAGCCGAAAATCCCAGCTTAAAGGCCAAAAGAATCGGGTTTAATGTCAGCTACCATTTAATTCTGGCCCTTAAGCGAATGGACAGAAATGTTTTGGCTACTCTGCGGATTGGATGGGTGGCAATATCTTCCCCAATCTTTTGTAAAATATATTTAATTCATTACAATCATACTGGAACGTAGAACGCCTTTGGACTGTGAATTACTCGCTGGAGGAATACTTTGAAATATAATTTCTGAAATTCCATCATATTTAAACCCCTAAATGAGACGTTTCGCGTTCATTTCGTAGAAATAATTCGCAGTTTTGTCAACCTCTGAAGCTCGCAGAAAGCTTCTTAAAGCATTTCATTTATGAGTTTTTCGAGTTTTTCCACCAGAAGGGAAAGCTTCCTTGCAATGAGAGAGCGCGTTAGAGTAACCCTGGTCCGTGCGCAGCATCCACTGCGCAGCTGTTCAAACTGTCAGCCGGCATTTGGATGCTGGCCCCCACACACACATCACACAAACCACCAGACCGTCGGGTGGCCCACTCCAAGCCGAAGGCCCTGCAACAGGATAAAAGAAGGCAAATCAAAGGTTGCCTGCTCAGTGGATGTTCCATCCTCACAGGCAACGTTCGAGCGGAATTCAAAAAGGAAATAGGAAAACAGCAGCATCTAAGCAAAAGGAAAACAGAGCGAACTTTGCCGCCTTGTGAAAATGCTTAGAATCAGTTGTTAGACACCAAAAGACAAGCGAGTGCTCTGAAGATAAGTGCGCCAACTGGGTGAAGTGATTTAATTAGTTGAAATTGTGAACTGCGCTTGAAAGCCAGCCGAAGATGCGACCCCGAGGCAAGGAAAACAGGCGACTTCTGGTGTTGACGCTGCCGCTGCCGCTGCTGCTACTCCAATTAATCTGCAATTGCCGTGAGGCAGCGGCACTGCCAGATATCATCAAGATTGGTAAGTTGCGGATACGAATGCTTGAGTGGCTGTCACAAAATACCGATGGAATCCCAAATTCCATCCGATTTTACGCATCGCATCTCTACACTGTATCGATTTTTTTCACGTCATAATCAAGAGCGCGTGCCTCTCTATAAATGTTTGTTTGCGGGTGTGTGTGTGTGTGTCTAAAAATACGCGAGTGTGTAAGTATGTATCTGTGTTTTGTTTGTTTTCGTTCTCATACCCGGTGGAGCTCCAGCAGCTCCCCCTTCCCGTTCCCAGTCCCACTGCAACAAAATTATTGGACACATTTGTATTTACATGTCTGTAACATGGCTCTTTACCTTCCTTTATCATTTATCGCCGCAGGTGGGCTCTTCCATCCCTCCGACGACCATCAGGAGCTTGCCTTCCGCCAGGCCGTGGACCGCATCAACGCCGACCGCTCCATTCTGCCGCGCTCCAAGCTTGTGGCCCAAATCGAGCGCATCTCCCCCTTCGACAGCTTCCATGCCGGCAAACGGGGTGAGTTTCAGGCGGTAGGGGGTGAGTGGTGACTGCTGAGTGGTGGGGGTCGCCAGTTGTTGCCTTGCCCTGCTTTTGGCGCCTTGCCCTTTACCTGATGCTTTTTAGCTGCATATTTGATTTGGACATTTTCCCATATCGTCCCTTGTTCTGCTCTGATGATGCGATGTGTTCGCCTTTTGTTTTCTTATTTATGACTTCACTCTAACCCTTTTGCTTTTTTTTTTTTTTTTTTGGTTTCGTCTCATCCGTATGCGTAACCGTATCCGTATTTGATTTGTGATTTATGTTATGTTAATTGACGCCTTGGGAGCCGCAACTCTCTTGTCTGCAACTCCATTACGGACAATTGATGCAACTTGATGGCATTGTTGCACATTTCAGGCGCCCACATAAATCATGCATAATTTATGGCAGCACTAATTGTCAACAGGCAGGGTAATAGGAGTCCGAATTCAATCAAAACAACTAATATTTAATACTCTAAAAATAAGTTTGAATTATGCATGTGATAATTGCTGGATAAGGTGAACATTTAAGTATAAAAATTGTTTTGATTTTCCATGCATTTTCCCTGCATTTTCCCCCCTATTACTGCAAGTTCTCTGGTACTAAAACTATTAGCTTTATAAGCTTAAAATTACGTTAATGGCAGGCAGCATCACAATCAAGTCAACATCATCATGGGGGAGCAATCTGAGATGTTTGATAATAAACTCAGCAAATTTTCAGTATTCAATTTCCAGTTTAATATATCGACGAAAAGCAGAAGGAAGCGAAAAGTTTAAGCATTGAAGATAAGTCGTAAAGCGGAAGACAACGGAGAACGTAAAGGGAGCGCCCCCAACTGTCGAATATTCTGTGATAAATGAGACACAAACGACGCTGAAGGTTGCCCAATACTCATGGCCAAAAAATACCTTGCGGCCCATTAAGAGAAGCCAAAGTAAAACACTTTTCAGCACGACAGTAACGAGCCGGGCCGGGCCGTTCCGGGCCGGGCCAGGCCAGTCCGGGCTGAGCTAAGCCATTCCCCCACATATCCACACCACATCGCACATACAAAGAGACGCACACACACACACACACACACACATGTGCCCAGAGGATGTTAACCGCATCACCGACTCGAAGCATCGAAGTGCACCTGCAGCAGCCGCACCTGCACTTACACGTGCTTAGTGGGTTTGATGAGGCAAAGGATGCTGACAGACGTGAGGGTGGATTTTAGTGGATGGGGAGAGAGTTGAAAGGAAACGCCAAAAAGGCAAAATGAAATTATGTCATACTCAAGTGCATTTTAAATATGCGAACGAGGCTAACTGAACATTACCCTAGCCCCAAGCACATTACTGCGCTGCTACTTTGGGTTCTTTTTGTAAGTTGCTTTCCTTTTTTTTGTGTGCCTTCTTTTTTTGTGCAAGTCGATGGCGAATCCGTGGGCCCCTGAGTCAACTCATAGCCTGAGATTATCTTCCCCCACAATACAGATGCTTGTAGCTCAGCTGAATAAGATTGGATTGGGGATTGGGGACTGGAGAATGGAGCATGGAGAATGGCAAACGAATGAGAATGAGAATGGAAACTGAACCAAGCCAGCATATTACTTGAAAATCAATTTTTGTGACTTTTAAGCTCTTTGGGGGATTTGTGTTTCACTCAATTTGCCATAAGGAAAAACTACAAAGTTTGCTCCACGCAGAACATGTGTTCTGCAATCAAAGTACGAGTACGAGGACGAGTACGAGGACGAGTGCGAGTCTGTGGTTGATACAATTTCTCAGTGGTTTGGCTTGATTGTCAATTTGGAATTGTTCGAAAGGGAGGTGCACTGGGCATGGGCATGGGAATTAGCACGATAATGATGTTTCCAAATGTAAGCAGCCAGCCAGCCAACTGCTTACAACTGTCTCAATATTTCCAACCTACTGCTACTGCTACTCCTACTGCTACTCCTACTGCTACTCCTACTGCTACTCCAACTTCTATTCGTTCTCCTTCTATTTAGACCAAGTGCACTTTTGTTTGTCTTTCAGTTTGCGGTTTATTGAACATTGGTGTCGCTGCCATATTCGGACCACAATCCTCGCATACCGCCAGCCATGTACAGAGCATTTGTGACAACATGGAAGTAAGTATGAGGCTGAATGTGTGTGTCTGTGTGTTTTTGTGTGTGTGGGAATGTGAATGAAGCAGCTGGAATGCAATTGCTTACAAAAGTAGGATAATGGCAATAGTAGAACCCTCTAAAAGACAGTCGCCGCCGCTCTGCCCTCCCACTCATTGTAGATACCACATTTGGAGAATCGCTGGGACTACCGACTGCGGCGGGAGAGTTGCCTGGTGAACCTTTATCCGCATCCTAATACACTCTCAAAGGTATGCATATGCAGCCTGCCACTGGCACTGCCACTGCCACTTCCACTTCTATTTACACTTCCACTTGCATCGTTGTGCTTGAATTAAGGCTTATGTGGATATCGTACGGCATTGGGGCTGGAAGACATTCACCATAATCTACGAGAACAATGACGGCATCGTGCGATTGCAGGAGCTGCTCAAGGCACACGGCATGACACCGTTTCCTATTACAGTGCGCCAGCTAAGCGACAGTGGGGATTACCGGTACGTGAAAAATATACTTACAATATTTACATGCCCCACATAACATGCCCCTATGCACCTATGCAAACACCCCCACCCACACACAGTCCTCTGCTGAAGCAAATCAAGAACTCAGCCGAGGCCCACATTGTCCTGGACTGTTCCACGGAACGCATTCACGAGGTACTCAAGCAGGCGCAGCAGATTGGCATGATGAGCGACTACCATAGCTATCTGGTTACATCGCTGGACCTGCACACCGTCAACCTGGATGAGTTTCGCTATGGCGGCACGAATATTACCGGGTTTCGGCTCATCAACGACAAGATCGTCTCGGATGTGGTGCGCCAGTGGAGCATCGATGAGAAGGGCCTGCTGCGATCGGCCAATCTGACCACGGTGCGCTCGGAGACGGCGCTGATGTACGATGCGGTGCATCTGTTTGCCAAGGCACTGCACGATCTGGACACCTCGCAGCAGATCGACATTCATCCGATCAGCTGCGACGGCCAGAGCACCTGGCAGCACGGCTTCAGCCTGATCAACTACATGAAGATCGTCGAGATGAAGGGCCTCACCAATGTGATCAAGTTCGATCATCAGGGCTTTCGCACCGACTTCATGCTGGACATTGTGGAGCTGACACCAGCGGGCATACGCAAGATCGGCACCTGGAACTCCACGCTGCCCGACGGCATCAACTTTACGCGCACCTTCAGCCAAAAGCAGCAGGAAATCGAGGCGAATCTGAAGAACAAAACGCTGGTGGTGACCACCATACTGGTAATGCTATAGCCCCACTTGCCTGCCTGCCATGATGCATTCCATTAACTGTTTATCCTTGGATCTTTCTGTGCAGAGCAATCCGTATTGCATGCGCAAGGAATCGGCGGTGCCGCTCAGTGGCAACGATCAGTTCGAGGGCTATGCAGTGGATCTCATCCATGAGATCTCCAAGTCTCTAGGTTTCAACTACAAAATACAACTGGTGCCCGATGGCAGCTACGGCAGCTTAAATAAGCTAACGGGGTAAGAAATGCTAATTGGCAGCCAAGAGTACCCTAAATTAAATCCTTAATCCCCACTGCAGAGAATGGAATGGCATGATACGGGACCTGCTGGAGCAGCGTGCAGATCTGGCCATAGCGGATCTCACCATCACATTTGAGCGGGAACAAGCGGTGGACTTTACCACACCCTTCATGAATCTGGGCGTATCCATTCTGTACCGCAAACCCATCAAGCAGCCGCCCAACTTGTTCTCCTTTCTGTCGCCCCTGTCGCTGGACGTTTGGATCTATATGGCCACAGCCTATTTGGGTGTCTCAGTGCTGCTCTTCATTCTGGCCAAGTACGTTGAAGTACTTCCTTTTTTTTAGTTGCTACAAAAAAGGGTTTCTATTACATAGATTCACGCCGTACGAGTGGCCAGCCTACACCGATGCCCATGGCGAAAAGGTGGAGAGCCAGTTCACGCTGCTCAACTGCATGTGGTTTGCCATTGGATCGCTGATGCAACAAGGCTGCGACTTTCTACCCAAGTAAGGAATGAGCCACTTAACTTGGTTTCTTGGCTTGAGCTAATTAATTTGAAATGTTTTTCAGGGCTTTATCCACTCGCATGGTGGCGGGCATTTGGTGGTTCTTCACCCTGATTATGATCTCCTCGTACACTGCCAATTTGGCTGCCTTCTTGACTGTGGAACGCATGGACTCGCCCATCGAGAGTGCCGAGGACTTGGCCAAGCAGACGCGAATTAAATACGGCGCCCTCAAGGGCGGCAGCACAGCGGCTTTCTTTAGGGTAAGTGCGCGAAATAGTTAATCCAAAGATCAAGAATATATTTGCATTGCAATTGACAGGACTCGAAGATCTCCACATATCAGCGCATGTGGTCGTTCATGGAATCAGCTCGTCCCTCCGTCTTCACAGCCAGCAATGGCGAAGGCGTTGAGCGCGTGGCCAAGGGCAAAGGTGCGTCTAAATAAACTAAACTGAGCTTTAAATACACCCCTCATATATATGTCTTCAGGTTCGTATGCATTTCTGATGGAGTCCACATCCATTGAGTATGTGACCGAACGCAATTGCGAATTGACGCAAGTGGGCGGCATGTTGGACACCAAAAGCTATGGCATTGCCACACCACCAAGTGAGTCGCGAAAAATGGACACAGACACATCCCGGGGTGCATTAATCTTTATTTGCGTATATTTAGATTCACCTTACCGCACGGCCATCAACAGTGTCATACTGAAGCTGCAGGAGGAGGGAAAGCTGCACATACTGAAAACCAAATGGTGGAAGGAGAAACGCGGCGGTGGCAAGTGCCGCGTGGAAACCTCCAAGTCATCATCGGCGGCCAACGAACTGGGCCTGGCCAATGTGGGTGGTGTTTTTGTGGTGCTAATGGGCGGCATGGGCGTGGCCTGTGTCATAGCTGTCTGCGAGTTTGTATGGAAGTCACGCAAGGTCGCTGTCGAGGAGCGTCTCAGTGCGATTCTCAATGAATGAGAAAAGTCATAAACCCGGGATGAATGGGTTTAAAGCAGCTGAAGCAAAATCGAGTACGAGTATGGGCAATGGAACTCCAATCAAAAATGCAAGTAAAAGTGGAAAATGCGCAATCCCATAGAGAGCATAAATCAAGAACAATTCGATTTAATACTCGTATGTATGTATGTCGCCCGTTGTCGCTATCCCACGCAGTCGTAGTACTTAGATTTTCGATATATTCAATATTTTTGGGAATTACATATGTAGTCTGTACGCTGCCACAAGGAGAGCCACCCACGAATGTTTGCAAGAAATCAAGAAATAAAATAAAACAAGCAAACAAACCAAGCAAACCAAACCAAACCAAACCAAACAAGCAAAAATATATACACTAAAACTGCATACATATGACAGATATATACACATGTATGCATGTATATTAATTCGTATTTATGTATATTTATACAGGTTATACCTACTTATACTCCCTTTTCGTATAATACGCGTAATAATCATATATACATAAACTAAAAGCAAAACAAAAAGAAAACACTAAAGGAACCACAACGCAACAACGCAACAACTTACAACAAATCGAAATCGAATCGTATTGCATTTATATTTGAAAGCATTTTTGGGAATTGACCTATAGAAGTAATTGTAGCTAAATTATATATACACACATGCATACACACACACACACACACACACACACACACTTCAGAAAAGGATATATATACAAAGCCCATAATCCAGACAACAAGATCAGCGTATTCGTATCTCCCCTTAGGATGTCTGGACACAATTTACACCAGCAAACAAACAAAACAAAAAACGATGATAAAATTCCGATATTTTCAACGGACCTTAGTCGGTAGAACTAACCTAAGTGAACTGTAACTTTTAGCTTAGACATATACAATACCCATCCATCCCCCTCCCCTTTCTAAGTAGTTCCCCTCCCCCACCTCTAACTGTCCTCATCCTCAAGTTATTGTAAGATTGTAAAATGTAATTATCGCGCATACAGGCAATTATGACAACAACAACAACAAAAAAACAAAACAATTTCATAAAATTACTTATAATTAAATAAAGCAAGTTAACAAAAAAATATCATCACCAAAAAATCTTTATACGACTCCCCGCCTCCCAATCACCAATTGGATATGGATACCCAATCTGATGAACACCTGCGACCAATTGAACGTTGCTTGATGTGTGTGTGCCTGTCCGACGCCTAACCGCAAACCGTCAATCATTGCCTTCAGCCGATTCCCAGTTCACTTTCTCCCCCGCAATGAATTTTTCATGGGCCCTGCACGCGCTGCCCACGGCTGTGGCACTGCTGGGGCAGTGCTGCATGCAGTCGTCCAATCGCCAGGGTTTTTAATTGGAATTTGTGTTATCAGAAAGAGGTTACCTCGTTGGCTGGGCTGTCTTGCCGCTCGCAGTTGCCTTTCAGCTATCCTGGCGGCATGAGGTCATCGGCTTGTCTTCTGCTCCTTTTCGGATTTCAGCTCTACGGCTTTTCGGTCCCCGTCGCGGCCAATGACTTTTCCTCATTTCTGAGTGCCAATGCATCACTGGGTGAGTTCTGTTTAAGCCGTAGTTCAAGCCCAGTCTCCACTAATCCCGCTGTGTTTAGCTGTTGTGGTGGACCATGAGTACATGACCAGACACGGCCAGAATATTATGGCCCATTTCGAGAAAATCCTCAGCGACATCGTGCGAGAGAACATGAAGCATGGAGGCATCAATGTGCGATACTTTCGCTGGAATGCGGTCCGTTTAAAAAAGGGTGAGAACTGAGATTGATCTGTGGCACACTCTTGCTCTATGTGTGTGTGTACATATATCGCAGATTTTCTGGCTGCCATTACGGTGTCGGACTGTGCAAACACCTGGAACTTCTACAGAAGCACACAGGAGACGTCAGTGCTGCTGATTGCCATCACAGACTCCGATTGTCCACGTTTGCCCATAAATAAAGCTTTGATGGTGAGCCATACGTTTTCTCTACACATTCTCAGGCAATGCAATCCCGTTGGCTTTGTTTCGTAGGTGCCATTGGTGGAGCACGGCGATGAATTGCCGCAGATCGTACTCGATGCCAAGGTGCAACAGATTCTCAATTGGAAGACGGCAGTAGTGCTGGTGGATCAGTCCATAAGTGGGTACTTATGATGAGTCTCTCAAATGCTCCAGCAATGAAATCAAATTTAACTTTCAGTGGACGAGAACTCCGAGCTGATCAAGTCCGTAGTGCACGAGAGCACCACCAATCACATAGCGCCAATATCATTGATTCTCTACAAGATTGACGACTCGCTACGGGGCCAGAATAAACGTGCGGCACTGCGTCATGCGCTCTCCCACTTTGCGCCAATTAATCACGAGCAGAAGCAGCAACAGTTCCTCGTTGTGTCCAAATATTACGAGGACATCATAGAGATTGGCGAGACAATGAACATGTTCCATGTGGGCAATCAGTGGATGTTCTTTGTGCTGGATAATACGCGTCAGAGCTTCGATGTCAGCACAGTGACCATCAATCTGGCGGAGGGAGCCAATATAGCCTTTGCCCTGAATGAAACGAAGACCGAGTGCATGGACACGCTCAACTGCACGATATCCGAGGTAAGTCTGGCTCTGGTGACGGCCATTTCCCAGATGACGATCGAGGAGCAGTCCATATACGGTGAGATCTCCGATGAGGAGTGGGAGTCCATACGTTCCACCAAGCAGGAAAGACAGAACGAGATTCTAGAGTACATGAAGGTAATGCTCAGGGGTTTTTTTGTCATGTATTAACATGCTCAATACATACCGAATGTTTGGCAGGATTACCTCAAGACCAACAGCAAGTGCGCCAGCTGTGCCCGCTGGAGATTCGAGACAGCCATCACCTGGGGTAAGAGCCAGGAGAACCGACAATTTCGCACAGGTGAGTCCAGTCCAGTCTAAGCTGCTGCCATAGGTGTTCATCAGCTGGTACTCTTAGCGCCCACGAGGGATGCCAGGAACCAGAACTTTGAGTTTGTCAATTTTGGCTACTGGAGCCCACTGCTGGGATTCGTTTGCCACGAGCTAACATTCCCACACATCGCGCAGCACTTCCGTAATATCACCATGGACATTGTGACGATGCACGTGAGAGACTTTGCATGAGGAATATAATCCGTGTGTCCGTAATATATTGGTTTCAATTTGCGCGTAGAACCCACCCTGGCAAATACTCACCAAGAACAGCCAAGGAGTCATTGTCGAACACAAGGGCATTGTCTTGGAGATACTGAAGGAGCTGAGTCGTGCCCTGAACTTTAGCTATTACCTGCACGAGGCAACATCCTACGAGGATGCGTATTCCCTCAGCCAGAACACGAACGAAAGCGTAAGTGAAAGACCCCTCGCCCGCCCCAGGCCCACCCTGTTTGCAGCAGTTTCGACTCAGCGGCTTGCTTTCTTTCAAAGGACGAACTGTTGGGTTCAATGACCTTTGGCATACCCTATCGCGTGGTGGAAATGGTTCAGGGCAATCAATTCTTCATGGCCGCAGTGGCCGCCACCGTTGAGGACGCCGATAAGAAGCCGTTCAATTACACCAAGCCGGTGAGCGTGCAGAAGTACTCCTTCATCACCCGCCAGCCGGATGAGGTGTCACGCATCTATCTGTTTACGGCGCCGTTTACCACAGAGACCTGGGGATGCCTGGTGGGCATCATCTTGCTGACGGCACCCATGCTGTATGCCATCAATCGCCTAGCGCCGCTGCAAGAGCTCCAAATCCACGGTCTCTCATCGGTCAAGAGCTGCTTCTGGTACATCTTTGGGGCGCTGCTCCAGCAGGGTGAGTAAATCAACTCAAAAACAAAAACCATCACACATCTCTGGATATGGGACAGGTGGCATGTACCTGCCAAGAGCGGACAGCGGACGACTGGTGGTGGGCTTCTGGTGGATTGTGGTGATTGTGCTGGTGACCACGTACTGCGGCAACCTAGTGGCTTTCCTCACGTTTCCCAAGTTCCAGCCGGGCGTTGACTATCTGAATCAGCTGCAGCGCCACAACGAAATCACACAATATGGCCTACGAAACGGAACCTTTTTCGAGAAGTACGTGCAAAGAACGACGCGCGAGGACTTCAAACACTATTTGGCCAGGGCGATTATCTACAACAATGGCCAGGCCGAAGATATTGAAGCGGTGAAGCGTGGCGAGCGCATCAACATCGATTGGCGCATCAATCTGCAGCTGGTTGTGCAGCAGCACTTTGAGCGGGACAAGGAGTGCCGATTCGCCCTGGGCAAGGAGAGCTTTGTGGACGAGCAGATAGCCATGATTATGCCCTCGCAGAGCGCTTACTTGCACCTGATCAATCAGCACATAGATCGAATGTTTCGCATGGGTTTCATCGAGCGCTGGCACAGAACCAATCTGCCCAGCGCGGACAAGTGCAATGGCAGGAGCATCCTCAGACAGATCACGAATCACAAGGTGAACATGGATGACATGCAGGGCTGCTTTCTGGTGCTGCTGCTTGGCTTTGTGGTGGCTCTATTCGTTGGCTGCATCGAGTACTGGTTCTATCGCCTCTACGTCCAAAGCGAGAGTCGCAAGCCGACCGTTTTCACCAATTGAGAAACATTACACGGACGAGTGGCGTCGGGTTACAACTTGAAAATTTGTAAAATAGTTTGTTTAATTCTCGAAAATTACTTTATGAACATCATTATGCATTAAACGATAGCGACTTGTTCATCATCCCAGAGACACGGGATTCACACTTTACGTGGAGTTGGCGTTGGGGCCACGACGACGGCCGAAGCCCTGGACAAAGTTCACGAAGCGGCGATTGTACTGGATCCTGCGCTTGGCGCGGCCGGTCTTCTTCTTCTTCTTCTCCTGCTTCTCCACCTTGGGGGTCTGTCCCTTGACCTTACCGGCACGAGCCAGAGAGCCGTGCACCTTACCACCAAGCATCGGAATGTTGATGTCCAGCTCGAAGGAGCTGAGTGCGGTCACGGGCGTCTCGTTGGCCAGAGTGGTGCCCTCGCAGTTGAGGCTCACCTCCTCGGCGTTGAAGCCATGCAGCTGGGCGAGCTGGTTCTGCATTCCGAGAAACAACAATTAGGTTAGGGTTGTGCTTCTACTGCTCTTGTTGTTGTAGCTGACAATTCGCCGTCGGTACTCACCTTGACTCCAGCGATGGTGGCATCCTGGGACACCTCCAAAGCCTCAATGGTTTCAAATCCACGTACGAAAAGCTGCATCTTGACGCGATCTGCAACCGAACGGCGATAGAGAGACAAATTAGTTTCCATTGTAGCAGAGGCGTAGCAAAGCGAAACACGTGTGCCGATTCAATCACTAATTTTAACAGTTCTCATGCGTTGAGACTTTGGCATTTCATGCTCCGCACATTCAGTGCACACTCGATCACACATTTTCACCAAATTTGTTATTGAATATCCATTTTTTCCATATTATTTAGCAAAAAATTATTCTCTCACCTTGTCACTCGGTGTGCGGAATCGAAAAAGAAAGATGGCGAGGCAGAGTTGCATTTGGTGGGTGGCAGGGCTGCAGAAATATACCGAATATAACGTCTCAAATTCACAATATACCAAATATACCATCACCTGGTATTTAAATCAACCGCACCACAGTGGGCGCAGTTGTATGGAAGAAGGCGACAAAAATAGTTATACTTTACATACGGGTCTATAATTTTCACACCACATTATTGAATTACCAGAATACTATTTGGAAAATTTTGGGAGTGGTTATAAGCCCATACGTCCTTCACAAGCCATTTCTATACATATTTAATAAAAAACGAATTTATTATTCCTTAAAATACTACAGGAGAAAAATAGTTAAAGGTAATTTATTGTTCAAATAAATCAAAAACAGACTCTGTTAGTAAAGTTTTCTTTTTACATGGTAATTTTCTTAATCCACTTATGAGAGGGTCCGAACTAAGAATCAATCTGTTGATAAGGTCAGTATTTGTTGTGACCCGCGACTCATCGACCTCAGATATTTTGCCTATTATCCGTTGCCTCGTTCTTTTAGACGATTCGATGAATTCTGACTTCGGACGACAGCGATTTTTAGCTTCATTCAAATTTTCAGAATTTTTCAATACGCTGAAGCTCTTTACTGTCTCAAGCCAAACCGAATGCCTCTGCAGAACTACCTTCTTCGTACGGTTGCAGCTTTTCCACAGCTTGCATATTTTTTTACAAACAGCATTGGCACAAGCTAATAATTTTCCTTGATCTGGAACATATCCTCTAGTTTCCAATTCCAGCTGTATTAAATATACAACTAATTAAACTTTTTCCGCATTACTGCATTTTTGAGAGCACCACGCATCAAAAAAAAACTGTGCAGGATGTTACATTGAAAAAAAATTCCTATACCAGTTAAAACGAAGAGAGAAATAGTGTAAATTATAAATTAAACATATAAATTTGACATTTAAAACACAAATAAACAATAACAAACACATAAAAGAGCAATTACTACAAAAAAAAACAAATAACACTCAAATATACCAGTTGCACTCCAATCGACATATTGTACCGAAAAGGCAGCTAAAGGCAGATAGTTCTGGTTTTATTTTGATCTTAAGATATGCATCTATGATCAAAACAAATATGAATCTGGGAATCGGTGGGGAACACAACTAAAAGCTTAAGAGAAGTTATAACTGGAAATCGAAAAACACTCAGAAAAGACAATTTGGTTATTTTTGATTTTTTGACGACACAAAACAATCTACAAATAGTTGGTTGGTTTTAATTAAGCTTTATACCGGTATGAACGATATCCATATTACTTCAAAGTTATTGGCGTTTATTTTAAATACGTTTTTCAAGTTAAAAGATGGGGTTTACTTTCTGAAAAATCAAAACGCAATGAACTGCCGACCACGTGGCTTAACTTTAAGGGGTATTTTTGCATACAGCGAATGGTCACACTGAAAAACTTTGGATTCAAAAAGCCAATTTATCTATAAGTTTATCAAAGTGATTAAAATTGTCAAATTTCGATTTCGGTTTTTTTATTTTTGTCGTATGGGAGCGCCCACTGTGCGCACGTTTCTATGCCGATAGTTTTCAAATGCAGCCCTAAAAACAAGTAATGGCAATAACAAATAGTTCCCGCCTAGACATATTTAAAATCATGCCAGACCAGTAAAAATCGTGTGGAAACTGCAAATCAATCAAATTTCTTCCACACAATACATCATCACTACTGCAGCAAATGGATCAGGGTATAATTTACAGCCAATAGTTTGGAATGTTTTGAAAAAACCAGCGATACTATCGTAATAGTATCGGGCTCGATAGTAGCGGCTAGCAGCAAAACATCGATACTATCGATAGTGGCCTCGATAGACACCTCTACGGCCGACGCCGCTTCGTTTTCCTAAAAATTCAATTTGCTTTGCCTTGCAATAATTTAGCAAGCGTATCAATTAGAGTACAGCAAGTAAACAAACATGAGGCCCAGCCAAGCATTCGAGATGAGTGCCGTCAGTGAGAAGCTAATGTGCAATATATGGACTCTGCGTCGGCCAGAATAGACAGGCACAAAAGTGCGCCAAAAACCCTAGGACAACCAATACCGCAGCTGGCGGACTAGTGCTATAATCACCTGTGCTGCATTCATTCAAAGGAACAACTCATGTACTCGAGCATCGCACAGCCAGCAAATATATCCTGGCAAGCGCTATCCCAACTCTTGAAAGGATTGTGGAAACGCCTGTATTCGCCCAAATCGCCATATCTAGCGCTGCCAGCGCCCCCTCCAAAGCCAGCAGGTACAACGCAGTACGAACAACAGAAAGCAGAAGAGGTAAGATAGCGGAAAATCAACGCAAAGTAAGCCTTACCATTCATGATAGCTGGCCAAAAGAGCGGCTACCTGCCCGATATCCATGGCACAAACAGAGCACCACACATGCACACACACACACGAACAAAAAATCGGGTGAACGGCTGATTTGCAACAAACACGCGCGCAGCAGTGCTGCCACTTCGTATTGGAAAGAGTGGTAATAGCATTTTGCGTGTTCTACGATTGAAATGAATCGTGAAACTGCAGCTGCATTTCGATCCGTTTAAACAAATGCCGCTTTATACTATATACAAAATAAAAACAAAAACAACAATATATATATATTGTTTGCGTGCACAATTTTCCGACGAGTTGGCAGCTCTGCTGCCTTCGGCAAACCAATATGGCAGCTCTTGGCCTCAGACGTGGTGAATTTAATAACCAAGTGACGTGAATTTATTGAAAAAAAAACACAATTTGCGTAGAAAGGATTGCAATTATCCCAGCGATCGGTGGCTATTGAGTTGCACCAAATAGTAAAGCCACCCCCCGAGGGTAGAGTTGCGAAATCCGGCCGTGGGCAAACAAAATTGTCCAACACACGCTTCCACAAGCAGCTGCGTAAATTGGACGCGCTGCTGGGTCAAAGGCAATACAACAAAAATCAATTTCGCGCTGCTTTTCTGGCTTTCTAAGAGTGTCTCCGCGTGCTAAAACCAATAGCCAGAGTTGAAAGGTAGTTTCTGCATATAGTTTAAGTTTCTCCGAAATGTTTGCATTGCCTACCACCCACCCCTCCCCCCCCAAAAATGTGTGCATTGTGGGCTGATTTCCCCACACGAACAGCATTGCAATTTATATATGTACATAGGTGTGTGTGTGTGTGTGCGAGTGTGAACGGGTGTATGTGCATGTACATGGCGTGCCAGCTGTATTTCCCCCACTCTACTCACCTTTGCACGGGGTCTCGATGGAGGGAGGGGAGGCGGTGGCAGGCAGCTGCCAAACACTTTTTTTGCTTTGTCCAATTTACATCACAGTATCATTTGCCTCAAAATTCAATCTGATAGATATTTGTACTATATCCGGATTCGAATCTCGATTTTTAAAGATGCCCAGAACACGAAGACGCCACCATTCAAGGGATCGCTCCTCGGCCGGCACACGAGACAAGCGGAGACGACTCGACACTGCCGACCATTCGCCACCCATGCCAGAAGCACCGTCGCCGTAAGTTCTATTCCATCTCTCTCGAGCGAGAGTCAGTTTGGTTGTTGTGTTAGGTGGCGATCGTTGGCATATTTCAATTATTATTTCCAATTTTCATAAACAGGCCGCGCATTACCAAGACACATCACACCAGGTCCGCGGCCAAGCGAAGGAGGCACGAGCTAGATGCAAAGAACGCCATACCCATTCCCAAGGAGCCCACGTAAGTTTTTATTTTGTTTTGTGTTTGATTGTCGTGGTATTTGACCTTTTAGACTACTGAATATTAGATTTTCTCTTGTCTGAGTAGTTTTAGTTGCAAAGGGATTTCTGCCAAAGTTTTGAAGGAATCTTCTCTCCTATAACCGTTTGTTGTTGCCATGAATTGGTCATTTATTTGGATTATATTTGAATAATATGCCAAGATCGCCTGTAAGATCTGTTGAGATCTCTGTGCTCATATTTTTTGTGTATTTTCTACATATATGAGACAATCTTTGTTTCACTTTCTTGAGCGTACTTATGTGTTCTTCTATAGTTAATTTTCTTTAATCATCTCTTTTCTGCTTCCAAAAAAACCTACAAAAAAAAGAGTACCAAAAATTGTTTCACACAAAATATGATTGGGGAAAAGTGTTTCCCGGAAGATATAAGTTTATCTGCGGTCGAACAGGGTCCACTTACCGATCCACGGGTATTCCCAAGCAGTCATCATTGCTGAGCCATGGCTATTTCCAGGGTGTCGGTGTCAGTGGCAGTGTCCAATCCAGTCAGAGTGTCCTGCCCACGCAGCTTTTGTTGGTTGGTGGTGGCGGTGGGGACTCCTTGGACTCGCTTTCTTTCAATGGCTTGTAGGCAGTCGTGTATTTAATGGCCAAGCAGCAGCAGCAGTCATGGCCTGTAAGACAAATTAACATTTGTCCATAAAAGGCAAGTGAAATTTGTGCTTGTTCCTGGACAGTCGGACAGTCAGCCTGTAGCTGGGGGCCAAGTGTGATGGGAGAGTCATCCTCTTCAGTCGGCTTACTGTAAATTAAGTCAGATTCAGATTCAGCGATTTCTTTGTGCGTTTGACCCCCTTCGGAGGCGGACTTGGGACGTATGGGATTGCAGTAGGGTGAGGAGACGGCAGTGCCGATCCTGGAGGGGTGGGGTGCTGTGTCGCCCGTCCATTGCTGCTGCATTTCCTTGCCTTAATTTATGCGCCTGCGTATTTAAAGCGTATTTGCATATTACTCAAAACAACGCGCAGACAACGCAGTGAGGCGCAACGATGTTGTCGCATTTATTATTGTTTAATGCACTTGGCTTGGCCTTTTTAGGAATTACCACAGATAAAGAGCAGCATCCAGCATCCAACCACTCTCCCACCCCCGCCACAGGGGAGTTGTCTCATTTAACAATTTATCTGCCACTAGCAGCAACAGACACCAGCCACAGTTGCTTTCTTTGTGCGATAAAATGACGTTTTTCATGCGCGCCACTCGGCATTGTTTATTAACCTTTTGAATTTTGCAATAAAACACGCTTAATAAGTGTTCTTGAACCAAAGAGAGAGCGAGAGAGAGTGAGATCGGCAGTCGGCAGATTAATTGCCAAAGTCTGGTCACTGTTTTGTTCCTGCTGCCTGCTGCAACGCGGAAGTATCCCAAAAATGTCTCAAAATGCAGCCCAAATATGAAAAGTCACAACAGAATCTGTCCATGTGGAAATAGTCTGAGATGTTCTTCCGCTTTTCGCATTTTATTGCTTTTGATTAATTCTCAATTTCAATCAGTTTCTTATGTAAATTGTTACAAAAAGAAATTCGTATCACGCATTGCGCTCGCTTTGCGGCGAAGGCGAGTCAGTCTCTGTTACGGCGAATTCAGCGTCAGAGACTGAGAGCCAACACCACCAGCATACATGCTCGATCGATCAACTGTAAACTGGAAATGTGTGCATGTGTGTGTGTGTTTGTGTTTGTGTGAGCAGCGAAGTCGAGCAGCGGGCCCCAACCGACACTTGTTCGCTGCGAACATATCCCCAACGAAATCAAACCGAAAACTTGCACGCGAATGAATGGAGGTGCTTGCTGCTGCCTTCTTCGGTCGTCGTCGTCGTCGCCGCCGCTGTGCAACCCCAACAGAAAAGTGTTTTATATAGAAAATATAAAAAACAGTAAGGCCTCAAGCTCTCAAGAATCGGCTAAAATATTGTTCATAATCTTTGACAAATGCAGCTGTCAAGTGTGTGTTTCTGTGTGCACTGCATATTGAGTGGCCCAACGAATAATCGCGTGTGATTTGTGTACTGTGCATCCTGGGCAAAATAAAATTTCAATATTTCGCCCCATGGAATTTTTAATTTAAAAACAACAACAAACACTCGTCATATTTAGTGATCCCCCTAAGGCTGTGCACACACTTCTGGGAACAACTCGGGCTACTTTTGGGTTAACTAAGGTCCGATAAGATATCGCAGTAACTATGACGATCCGTCTTATCGGAGAGCAGAGTGTCGTAGCGAGCCTCAAGCGTAGGAGATTGGAACGTAGTTGCAGTTGGGCGACTGAGACCGAGACCGGACGTGTTTTGATTGTGTTGTTTTATTGTTTATTGTGCAAGGGATTTTGCACGCATTTCCGATAGATATTCATTACTCACACCATGGCTCGTGGGGGTCTCCACGCGTCGCCGTTTGACTCAGCACAGCCTCTGCGCAACAAGTTGTTTTAGTTTGATCCAACATTTGTTCGCAACTGTTTTTTGTACCCTTGAAGAAAGAATAGAAGGGGAAGAGGTTTTGTGTTTTGAACAGATGTCTGTAGTTCCAGAAAAGAAGGGAACTGAACGGAACCCTTGTGTTTGGGCTAAAAGAAGTTTACAAAAAGAAAACGCTAACAAAAATAAGTAAAATAAACATAAATGAGAAAGAAAAATCCAAAAGGGTATCCCAAATGCTTCAGCGTTTCTTTCATTTTGGTGCTCTGGCGGACCAAGACTTGTGTTTCCTTTTTGAATCAGGTTAAAAAAGTAAAAATTGTGAAAACTGGTCGGAGGAAGAGGAGAAGACAAGAAAGAGGAGGTAGAGTAGGAGGAGGACCTGTTGGCCAGTTCGGTGTGCTGTCTGCCTGGGTCTTTGTGCTGCAGACACTTTCTACTAACGTATTTCTCTTGGCACTGGCTGTGGCATTGCATAAAGCATTAACTGGTTAGGCGGTTCGGCCGGTGGGGCCTTTTGGGGATGCGGATTCCGGTCTGGGGGTCTTATCAATGAACTTGCCAATTGGATTTGGGTGCGGGCTAAAATTGCTGCCAAGGTTCAGGGTTATTTTCGACCAGCAGCTAATTCAATTGTTGGCCGGGCCCTACCCTCCGCTTACTGCTGAAGCAACAGAAATGAGAAATGCGGCCAAGAAGAAGTCGCATAAATGCAGGGCCCAGAGTCTCGCCCCCAAAGGAGGCCACTCAGCAATGGGGGGGTGGGTGTTTTGTTTGGGCGCATTGAAAATGTGTTAATTACAGCGAAAAAAAGTCAAGGCACGGGCCGAGGGATCGTCGGATCTCGGCTGTGCCTCTGGCTCTGTCTCTGGCTGGGGTGTAGTACGTTGGGGACAGGCGGAGTGTGTGCACAGCATTCGGAATTAGATCTAAAACACAATCTCAACTCAATTAATTTAAGCAGCTGGATGCCGCGGAAATGCCAAACAAATGATAACGATAAAGATATAGTAGTAAAGATAAAGATATAGAGAGACGATCTACATACAAAGCGCACGCGTTTAAAGTAAATGCTTCCCAGAGCAGCTTAAATTTCAACGCCCAACACATCGAACTGTGGAAAGATCAACTAAAATTACGAATAATAAAAACCGAGAAAAGCGAACGAAACAAATAAGAAAAAATAACAACAAATTGAAGAAAAAACAACAGCTAACAAAATGCCTATCGTGGGACAGCAATACGGCAACGGCTTTCGGCCATATAGCTCCTTTCGAGTGCCGCGCGGCAGTTGCAGCAACAACAATAGTCCCAATGGCCAAGTGGCAGGATCTGTGGCCTCCTCCCAGCCACTGAGCAGCAATGGAGCCAACATTAACACACGCGTGATGGTGAAATCAGCGCCAGGTGCTGGAGTACCAGGCGCAAATAGGAGCAAAAACACAGCAGCCTCATCCTCGTCCTCATCATCCTCGATTCACCAGCAGGGAGTGGCAGCCCCAGCAGGAGGCGGTGGTGGCAACTTCGTACGCCAACAGCCATGGCGCAGCAGCTACTGCAGCATCAGCAACAACCGCCACAAAGTGCAGCAGGAGGGGAGCTCTAATCCCAATCCACACCAGCAAAGATTGGGAGTGAACAGCAGCACATTCAAACCGCTGACACCGAAACTCATTCGCAGAATTGAAACCACCTGTTCGTCCGCCACGTTGCGGCATGGCAAGGCGAGGGCACCGCAGCCACCGAGCAGCGCCCAGCAGCAGCCACCGCCACCACGTCCTGGACCCACGCCCAGCACTGCCAGAAAACAGTATCAGTCAGCAGCAGTTCCCAGCCAGATGGGGACACCCACGAGCCAGAAGCGCACCCACCAGACGGCGGGCAAATCCGCCAAGGAGAACTGCCCAGGGGCGCGCCTCACGCAGCGCTCCAGCAAGAACTATCCGGCACCGCAGCCACCGACAGGCACAGCCGGGCGCAGCAGGCAAACCACCAATGATCTCACAGCAGGACGAGGAGCAGGAGGAGGAGGAGTCGTTGCCACTCCTCTGGCACAGCGTAGGCAGCTGCCGGCCACGCCCAAGCTGAGCTTGAAGCAGCGCAATGGGTGCACCACCACCACCAGCAATGGTGCTGGCGGCGGCAGCTCCTCGACCGGCTCCAGCGACTCCCACGACTCGCCGCGACTGAAGAAGGCCTTCTCGAACAAGTTCCCCCAGGGCCTGCCCTTCGAAGAGGAGTTCTATGGCAGCAATCGCAATCGCTCCTACTCGCAATCCTCCAGCAATTATAGTTTCTACAGCTCTGTGGGCGCTGCCACCACACCGCACGACGATGATGACGACTACGGCGACGGATACGAGGATGTGGAGGACATTCATGCCGACGAGTTCCAGCGCAAGCCGGCCACCGATGAGTCGCTCTACGTGGACTTCTCCAAACTGGTTCAGAGCCGCCAGCAGCGGCAGTATGTGCCAGCCAGCTCCTGGATCCGGGCATCGCCCGAGCACAGCAGCAGCAGCTGTCAGCTGACTCCCGCCCAGCAGAGGCGCAAGAGCACCAAGTACGCCCGCTCCATGCACGAGTATCTCTACAGTGATGACCACCAGAGCGTGGCCCAGTCAAAGCATCGCCTTTCGGTGGTGGACGAGCCCGAGGATGGGTACTACAGCTATGCGGCGGGCACTCCCGAACCCGAGACGACGAGTCCATCCACTCCCCGGACGGACATCTATGTGGCAGCTGCCTCGTGGGCTCCCAAGCCGCTCTATCCCGACCGCGTGCTGTTGCCATCGTCAGATGGGAACAACAACAGCAACAATCACAGAAACACATGCCACAACAAGCAGCAGCATCAGCAGCCACAGCAACAGCAGCAGCGCCGTCGGTCCGAGCACTTGGGGTCCACGACGTGTGAGTATAAGTGAGTGTCTCTTCAGCATTTAGCATACGGCATACGTCAAGCGGTATGCGGAAACTGGAGCCTAGGCCTTGAGTGGTGTGGTACACGTCCACTCCTCTTCTCTCCAGCTGCTGACTAAGCGTTCTGTCCGCACTTCATTTTTAAGTCCAATCCCCCCATGCCTCCTTCTACAATTTATTTCTCGTTGTTTTTGTATTTCTTGGCGCTGTGCCGCTACGATTCGGTTCAAGATCTCTCTCCCAAATTTGGTCAAGCACACCGCCCCTACTTATGAACGATCTGTGTGTGTGTGCGCTCTGTGTATGAGTGCGGTTCTGTCCAAATAGTCGGACGACGACGACGACTCATTAGGCAACTCAAGCGCCGGGTTGTGCAACTGCTGCTGCTGCTGCGAGAGTTTTCAGCAGCGATCCACAGGGCATTCTCCATTTGTTGACTTAGGGTTTGTGCCCCAAGAGTTTTGGCCTCATTTTAAAAGAACTTTCTAGCTATCCCTCCGCTGATGCTTGAGTAAGTGCCAGTTTTTCGGATGAGTAATTCCATTACACGGTGGAAACTTTATGCTCGGCAAACATTTAACACTTTTTCACACATCTAATCTAAATTAATTTTGATAGAGGAAGTTTGTATATTTTTGATAAAAGTTGATTTTATGTGATAGATAAACCCGTTCTTAAAATTGAAACCTGTTTTTATGCACTTAATTCTTTACCCTTGAAGTTTTAAAATTAAAAAAGATTAGTTAGCCGTTTGAAATGCACAGAAGAAAGGATCTGTTACACCCCCAAAGGCACTCCCTTCCAGTGCTTCTAGGTGTATGCTTCACTCCCTTCCAGTGCTTCTAGGTGTATGCTTCGAGAACTGGCGCCAGAGCACACAAGAAGGCTGAAAAATAGTTTCAATGGCCGAGGCTCGGTCCCGAGAAGCAAAAACAATATGTGGTACATGCAGTTTCTATGAACAAATGCCACAGATTACTGTCAAATATTTCAAATAACAAATGATTAGGTTTATTGTATAACCTCTTAGATTGCATAGATACAAACTGGGTACGAGGTAAACTGATGCCGCTACTTCCAACGTCAGGACTGGTTGATTTTCTCGCTTCAAGGGTATTTCAAAATTCGTATCATCGGAGCGTAACCTTCCTTTATGGCTGTCTGGTTGACAACTTCAGTATTTAGTGTATTTTTTTAAAGAACTTTTAATTGCCAATATCCTTTGGGGACATTCCTCAGCTTATATTTTGTTGTTGCCTTTTGCAATTATGTCAGCAGCTGCCAGCTACCAGCTACCTGTTAATGGGACAAATAGGGCCTGGCCTGTCCGCTGATGGGAGGGGCCGTCGGGGCAGACGGACTTCTGTTAAGCCGATAATGTCTTTTGGCTTTGAATTTTGTCGCGTTTTTTGTTTGCATTTTATTTGCCTCTGTATATTTTTTTTTGTTGGAGCTCTCGAGTTCATTTATCTGACGTTTATCACGATCTAAAACCGGACCTGTCTCCGCAGACCCATATACGAACATAATCGATGCTGCTACCGCCATCAGAACAGCGGCTAGCCATAAAGCTTAGATCTTGAGCTTACATTCAGCAATCAGCAGCGTTCTCGAGCAGTTTCCGACAGCCAGCAGCAGACAGTCCCCCACAATGAAAACCATAAATAAATCAAAATAAAAAATATAAAAACCAAAGTAAATAATGGATGCAGCTCCGGACGCTGTTAAATGTTTATGCGAAATGATTTTAATGCATTTTATTGACTTCCTATAAACAGTCAGAGCCCGAAAGGTGATTGACTACTCGGAATAACGAAACCCCAACCCCAAATGCCCCGAACAAACTCTCGGATAAATCAACGTCAAGAGAGAACGAGGGAGAGCGGTGCTTCTAGACTTGATTTAAATCGAAGCGAAAAATTCCGAACGCTTCCTTTTTCGTATTTAAGAGGGGCTTAGAGGGTGGGGGGCCATTGGCATATTTAATTTTTGGCCTGTTGTTGAATTCGCTTTAACTGTTGTTTGTTTTCGTTAACAGTAATGGCCGGCACACACACCGTAGGAGGAGGAGGAGGAGGTAGCTGAGCAGGGAGGAGGAGTAGCTCTCTCTCTGTCTCGGGGTAAATTACATTACGTTCATTGAACCTCGAGGCCCGATCCGACGAACCCCAATCCGTTCCGAGATCTCTCTATCCCCCTCTCTCGTTGACTGACGGATCCGAAGCGACTTTGAGTCAAGCTTTTGAGACATCAGACATTACTTGAACCTGACATGACCATCAGCTGTGCGTGTGTGTGTGTGTGTGTGTGGAAAGTCGCTTCCTCTGTCCATGGGATGGCTGCTCCTCGTTATAGGAGTGGTGTCTGTCTCCCCCTCTCGAACAAAGGCATCATCTGCTTTATTTGCAGTGCTCATCTTTCTGTTTGAAGTGCTTATTGATGATGTCTGTTTTTGCTGTGTGGCAACCAATGACCTTGCAATTGGCCAACATCAACCCAATGATCTCCTCCTGCCACAGCCACTGACAAGTGCCCCGCATTCGGATAGCTGCCACCCAAATGGATTTGCATAATCCACAGCTGTGTTTGGGCCGGGGCCGGGCCGTTGGGCTGTTAACATACTTGGCCACTTACTCATTCTTTTTGTTCATAAAAACTTATAACAATATTTGTAACGTAACGGAATTTCTTTTGTCAGTTAAGGAGCTGCGCGACAATCATTTGCATGCCCCAAAGACCACATACGCTCACCCCGCCGTATAGTATACCTGTTCTCGAATCGAATGGAAGCCAAAAATTCCGGTTTCTCATTATGTTTCAGTTGAACGCCAGAAATATACGCAGAAATAAACGTATACGTATTTATAGTACTGACCTCTGTCGCCTAATCAATGAGCAGCCAAGAAGAATCGAACAAAGACTAAGAGTCGCATATAAAGTTAGTTATTCAAGTTCTATAAATCAGGTATGGCACATCTTCTAAGATCTCTTCTAAGGCGAACGGGAAAGAAAAGATAAATGATAGATCTTAGATGAGCCACCAAAACCCCGAGCTTCTTTAGAATAATTATTCTATAATGGGATTAATGGTGAAATGGAGTTTTATTAATGGATAAATTACAAGAAATTATTTAATATATTCACAACAAATCCCCAGCTGTTTCTGCCTGCATACTGCTGCAGAGCCGCCTAGAACTAAGGATCGTTTAGAACCAAATGGATAAGGAGGGGAAATATTCAGGAATAGAAAATATGTACGTTGGAAAATAGGGAATATCTCAAAGATATTTATTTAAAACAAGAAAAATATTTTTAATTCTTATTGTTCCCCAAAATGCGAAAATAATAAGGAAACATATCGAGGAAATCTCATCTGATGTGAGCTGTCAATCACCAGCTAAATATTTATTGAGCTAGTAGCACATATTTGGCATGTTCAATAACCAGACCCTGAAAGATCAGCCGCTCTTTGTGTTCGTTTGAGTTTGTTGATCCGAAATGGGAAATATATTTCGGATAACTCACTCGATGAACTGTCAATCCAACGCAAAGATACACAGCTATTGAGCTAGTATTAGTGTGGGTCATAAATATGGTTCATAAACCCTCGAAGGCTTGAACCTTGAACTATTTATTTCTCTGTAGCATTTTTTCGGGGCTATTCAACCTCTAGCGAGGCTTTATTTTGTTACTTTGAATTTTCAAAGTGACGCATTACTTCTTCACTTCAATGGTAGCGAAAATTGGTATCCAATTGTTAACGCTTTTTTTTATGGCATTTGTACTTTTGCCTGGTCTTTAAATGTTTAATTTGTATAAGCACAAAACACCGACAGAGGGACTGGGCGGGCGATGATGGAGGGGAAACTTCACATATGTGCGCTACGCTTTTGCTTAATGTATTTATGGCAATTTCAGGGTCAAAGCAAACAGCGCCGCACCACAAAAAAAAAAGCACAACCGATGCGATGGAGAGGGAAAAATCTCCTACGGAGCCCCTGCCCTTCCCACCCGCAGCAAAATGTTTGTCGGCGGTGCAGGCAGCGGCCACAGCCACAAGCTCTCTGGTGGGTTTAAAGTGTCTCAGTCTCAACCTCAGCTGCGGTTCGGTTCGGTGTGCTCTATGTAAATCATGACAAAAAAAAAACAGCAACAAATAAACTGGTTTTCGAATGATTAATTTCATAATTCAATAACACAGCACAAATCTTTGTATAAGAAACTATTTTCTGTGTATGGCTCTGAGATAGTATTCTGATTTTCCGAGTCTCCAAATGGCATTTCAAACCAGAGATGGAAATGTACATACCTAATGGATAGTTCTGCATTGATTCTTTTTAAACTTTTATTCTATACTTTTACTTTTTTGTAGTATTCCTATGGAATTTTTTCGTTTGTTGGATTTGGTCTCTATCTCACCTGTTAGATCTCCATGCGCAAACAATATATTTAACGTTTATTTGCAAGAAAAAAATAAGGTGGAAAGGTGTTGGTACAAATTGCCAGCCATTAAGGAAGTTGGTCAAGACATTGAATGATGTTTGTCTTTTGTTTAATTGCATTGCATTTGGCATTAATTTCGAGAGGGGAAATGTTGCTTGCACAAAACAAGAATCGGTCAAGGTCGGCGTCGGCACAATCAAGGAAATGATGTGCCATGATAACAGCAGAAAATGAGAAATGGGGTTGGGCCTGGCCATATAAATGTTGTATCATCCTTACGCCTGTAGAAAAATCAAGGCCAGCAATTAAAATGACACAACATAGAAACAAAGCAAAGGTATCTGTGAGCTGGCAGCTGGCCCGCCTCAAGGGCGGGCAGTCCTTTGTGTGATAAAACGCTGTGCAAATATGGGTGCGATTTTTTCATTTCCGATCATATTGGATCTTCATTTTGTAGAACGAACGCTGTGTCAGTCACCCCTGGGAACCTCTTCATGGAGTCTATCCAACATTGTAGCCATATCTTATCATGGGACTGGACTGTCATAACTTATTACCACTCAAAGGCAATAAAACACTCGAATTCCTACAATCACCGTCTGATCGTGATGATAATCGGTGTTACACCCTGAACAGCATAACATAAGTAACTAGGGAGGGCTTTATCTTATGCCGGGAAAGTGCTTCATGGAAATTTATCTTATCTGTTTATCTTATCTGTTTCGATTTCATATCAGAATTTTCCCGGCCAGACAAGCCCTTTTATAACCCTATAACTCTTTTGTTTACTTTATTTTTATTTCTTCAAGTTCTTTTGGGTCAAACGTGGCTTTCGGTTTGTTCAGTTGCCTTGAGCGTAATATTTTATTGAGCCAATTATCTCTAACACACAGACATGTGCTCAGGAACACAGAAAACTCTGTCTAAAAATGATCCGACCCAAATTGGGTGGCTATTATGAACTTGGTTTGCCATTCGCTTCCTACTTCCCGCACAAGTGTGAACACTCTTTTCCACTCTGTCCAAAATCGAAACTGAAATCGGATTCTGAATCATTAATATCCAATTATAGTTTGCCATAAAAGTTGTTCTAATTTGCACGCAGCGTGTCATTAATCAAACTGCTGAAAGAACATGCTCGCTCCCATAGAGATATTCCTTTTATTAACTACCGTAAGCCAGCACAGCCCCATAAAGGGGCTTCTCGACAGACGCCAGTCAAAGATCACTTTGTCTGTCAGCTGCTTTTTCGATTTTTGGCCCAAAGACACAGCAACAAGAGGTAACATAGAGGTAGAGGTAGAGTCTGTTTCAAGCCTACAGCACACTGGCCGCTCCACTCCACTCTCGATCTGCGTGTGTGTTCAAGTTGATATCTTGAAGTGTGCGCAGGCGTTTTGAGCTTTTGTCATGGCGTTGTACGAGTAATTGGTAGACATACACAGCACATATAGCTAGGGTCAGAAGAATAGGGATATTCCGCTAAAAATCCCTTAAAAATTTGTAACTTTTTGAGGTGTTTTGATGGTCATATGCATTATGGAGGCAGCTCTTTGAATTTGGGAGTAGCTCAACAACAACAATTCAAGTAGGGCAGTCTCTTTATGGAGTCTATCCAATTTTGTAGCCATATCTCATCGTCTTTCCCATGGGAATGTCCAATCACGCACACGACATGTATTTTGTTTTGAATTCTTTTTTATGAAAGCTAGCGTAACGGAATTTTAATAGAAGAATTTGTGGTTAATTCAGTTTAAATAAATGCCCTTATCTTTTACAATTCTATACAGATAATGCTTCCGCTCCAATGCTCCAATTTGGTATTCCTTATTCGTATTCTATTATTTATCTGAGGGAATAACTTACAAAATATTCGTTACTATTAGTACGACCGCTGCTGTAAATAGCTGTATCTGTAGCTGCATCTGTATGCAGGCCTCTGATATATGTGGATCTCGGATCGTACTTGTAGTCAAAGTCACTTTCAGCTTCACTGTCGGCTGCTGCCCGCCATTCCGCTCCGCTCTGTTCGCTCTGTGTTCAGTTCTGCTTCCACCATAATTTGTGCCCAAATTTAGAGACCCAACCGATAGATAGATTTTTTTTTTGGGGGCCACGTGGGCGACATGAAACCGACAAAAACTTTCGTAATCGCTCCAATGGAAGTTGTTGCCTTATTAGCATATGGCTCTGGGCTCCGACTTCTTGTTAATGTGAATATAAGAGAATATCCGAGGCGGCACAGCACAGCCACTGCATAGGTCAGTTATCTTCCGATCAGCTGATTCATCAGCCAGCTAAGATCTCTGGCTGCTGCTGCTGCTGCTGCTGCTACTGCTGCCCACCCGCATCTCGATTCGAATCGATTGGAACCATGAGATTTTGTTTTGTTGTGTCTGGTCTGTCTGGGGGTGTGGTGTGGATGTAACATGAACATGAGCATGAGAGCGCTACGCTCTGGCTACCTCTGTTGCCGATGCTATTGACACAGTTTCTGGCCTCGATCGCTGCTGCTGTTGGGTTCACCTTCTCGTGGTAGTACTTTGTGGATTGTGTCATTTCCCCAGACCAGATGAAGTACTCTCAAAGGCATTTAGCCAAAGGTGGGCTGCCGCTAGATAGCCAGCCAGCCAGCCAGCCAGCCAGCGAGCGAGCCAGAGCCAGGTAGCCATCCGGGCCAAGTTGATTAACTTGATTGGTAACGCAAAACTTATTCGCCAACACACGTCTCACAGCTGGGCCCAAGAATCCGATCGCGAGGAGACGTGCGACGACGGGTTGTGGCAAGGCGAGTGTAGAGCGTGGAGCGGCTTAGCGCGCACGCTGCTAAGTAGCTTTCCATGTAGACGACGGCCGGCTACGACTGACTGACTGACTGTCCGACTGCCTGCCTGCCTGCCTGCCTGCCTGCCGGTTGTCCAATTCTTCTAATTCCCTGACTTGGTGTCACTTGGGCGTTGCTCCAAGGACGGCCGGCCATTCATCCGCACTCGGCCGCACATCAAGTGTTAAGTAATGCTCGGACCACACTCCATATTAATCATATTTCCCTCTCTCTCTCGTCTTGCAGTTTTGATGACAGCATTTCCTCCCGCCGGCGAAAGGAGCGTTCAAAGCGTTCGCATCGCAAATCTCCCGCCACGGGCCGGCGGCAGCATCAGAAATATCGATACAGGGACGAGACCTCGCACTCGAGCTCCCGTCGCCGGCATCGCGATCGGCCCAAGGATGAGCGCGACAGCGGGCGCAGCAACAATCGACAGTTGTCGTTGGCTAAGGTAAAAACTTTTCATTTTATCATCACACGGCATACACACACACACACACACTCACATACATATCGAAACAACAATGAAAATTGTAGGGACACAGGGCAACAAAAAAGAACAAATAAATACACAAACAGAAGAAAAACTAAAGAGATGAAAAATCAAAATTAACACCAAACGAAAAATCAAAACAAAATGGTAAAAGAACAAATTAACGACAAGACAACTGACAGAAAAACTCTAACCTGCAGATAGACTGACTATATGCTCCCCTCTAACCCACAGATACTTTATATGTACCTCTATCCTACAGATACACTTTATTTTGCCCCTCTATTGTACCGATATATGTACCTAGCTAGCCAATGCATTTCATTGGCCGGCATTTACCCTTGTGTCTTGTCTGTCTTCTCTCTGACAAAACGAAAACCAAAACTTTGTTCCTCGATGATAGATCGCTGATCAGTTGATAAATTACCGCTATACCATAAGATACGCCATACTCGATACGATACGATACGATACGCGATGCGATGCTGTTCTTTAAGCGATATCTGGAAAAGTCCCAGCAGGTGGCCGATCACTTTGAGAACTCGCGGATACCGTGCTATATCAAAATGCGTGAGCTGCCGGCAGCGCCGTGCAACGATCACTGCCGTGATCTACTGTTTAAAAGCTCCGCATTGCGCTATATGCCGTATACGGAGGATTGGATTGTTGTCGAGTATTTTGCGGATCACGACAGTGATTATCTTGTAAGCTAAGCCCCAGCCCTGCATCCGAAAGCTCTTTCCATAATATAATACTCTCTCTCTCTGCTCTGCTCTGTTCTGGTCTGTTCTGTGTGCTCTGTTATCGATCGATCGATGGCTGTTCCTCCGACTGTTTGCCAATCGCCTCCGCCTCTGCCTGTTGACTAACTTAATCGCTCGCCTTGCCTCACATGTTGCCTGCTTTACGAAATAATTCATTATAAACATACATACATACACTTGATTCTCGATTACATGTCGAGTGCTTTTCGGATTGCTATCAGACGATCGCGGGACGCCATTGCAGCACTCGCAGAGGCAGAGACACTCAAACGGAGGCGGCTCATTCTTATCTATGCGGCATTCTGTGTGTGTGCTAAATTTGTCATCAGATTTGTCACTTGCTCTTGCTCTTGTGCGGCTGCTACAGTGGATGCACTCCCAATGCCCAGTGGCAATGCCAATGCAGCAGCAGCAGTCAGTGTTTGTAGAATGACTGGGATGCAGTTGGATTGCACTTGAGTCCATCATCTATCCGCCATGAGTAGTGTGAGTGTGCGAGAGGCCTGATAACAATACATGGAATTTCTGGAAAATCTTTTATTGTGCCCGTTCAAATCAATTGATTCGAGGAGAAATAGTGTCTGGGGTTAAATATTGTATTTATCGCGTATGTCAGTGGCCACTAAAGATCCAAGAATATCTATGGTTGGAGCAGTGAACTACAGATGTCAGGAAAACCATGAGGAGTTTATATAATATTCCATTGAATATTTTTATATGTTGGCACGATCCATGAAGATGTACGAGACACTGCAGTATACTGCAGAGATAAAGAACTTCCCAGTGGGCAATACACAATCCCCTCCATGTTCATGGAATATGTCAAACATATTCTAGCAAGAAAAATGTCTAGAGAAGTTCCCAAACACGTAGAAATTAAGCAATGTCTAAACTCCCAACATGAAAACAATATCTATCTATAGCTCTACAAAAGGAAATTCACTTGAAAACCCGCCTAGAAGATTCATCATGGTTTGGCATGGAATGGTATTATTATAAGAATAAAAGATATTCCGACTAGCTGATAAGATAGTGCCGTCTGGGAATAATTCTTTCAATGTGATGAAAATTTAGCAACAATGCTAACCAGCAATTAAGAATTCGCTTAATTAAGCGAACAATCTTTATAGTTTTCATTCACTGTGGCGGCACACTTCTCTGTCTACGTGTCTGTCTCCGTCTCCCTGCTCCTCCTCCTCCCCCTTATCTGTGTCTCCGTCTCTGTTCTAGTTATATATTTTCGTTGATCAATTGATCATTTGACATTAACTCGTTGTTCTGTTCTGTTCTGTTCGTACTGGTACTGTGGTATTACTGCTCTGCTCAGTTGCCCATTCCGCCGCCAATTAAGTGGGGGCTGCGCTGAGTAACGCGCATAGAATTTCCACCCAGTCCCCCCTCGACTCGGCAAGATCTCGCCAAGATTCAGTTCTTTCGACAATTGGAGCAGGAGCAGATCATCCGCCATGCGGCAAAGGCGACGAAGGCGAAGAATGGCTTCGACCAGGATGAGAACGAGGATGAGGACGCCTACTACAATGGGTATGATGATGATGATGATTGTGTGGCAATCACCCGTTGCCTGATGCTCAAGCGGCAGCGTAATCACTTCGATCTGGTGGCACTGTGCGATATGCCCGTGGATCGATATGCCGGCGACAATTGGATACTCGAGGAGTACTTTGTGGATCACACGGATGACTATCTCGTGAGTGGAGGAGAAGTGGCTGCTACTGCTGTCTGTCTGTCTGCCTGCCCGAGTCTGTGTTGTGTGTTGTGTGTTGCATGCATGCATGCAAGTTGTGTGTGTCTCTGTCCCTTCTCCCCATCAGTCTGGCTGTCTCTCTTTGTGACTCGTGTGCCTAGTGCCTCGTGCCACTGCGCATGTCATGCCGCCACACAGCTGATGATGCGCGCGCAGCTTCTCTTCTAAACACTTTTTGTCTTTTTGTTGTGCGGTGCCCTGCGCCGCCGCCATTGGAAAATTATAAATAAAGTTTTTTCTTTCTTCGCTGCGTGTTTTTTCGGTTTTCGGTTGGGAATTTTCAAATTTGAGAAAACCGAAACAGATTCAAATCTTCGTTTGTTGGCAGCAGAGTGTCGTCCGTGTTGCCTGCCGACATCAACCGTGTGGTCTGGTCGTCGTGGATTGTCGATTGTCGGATCGTCTTTTGGCCAGTGGTCTACCAAAACGTGTAACAACGGTACGCTGGGAGCATATCTTGCCGCTTGTATATATCTTTGTATATATGTACATGGGTATATATTGTAGCTCGCTCTCTCGTTTTAATCGTTTCCTTTCGCGAACTTTGTTTATCCGTGTTGTTGGGAATTAAATAAAAAGATATATAAAGATACATTTACTATGCATA
This sequence comes from Drosophila tristis, assembly GCA_018150885.1. NCBI lineage: Eukaryota > Metazoa > Arthropoda > Insecta > Diptera > Drosophilidae > Drosophila > Drosophila tristis. Next base: position 13,970,477 of record JAECWT010000002.1, read on the forward strand.
ATTCCTGTAAAGATATATATGCAAAACTAACAAGAAACGACAGAAACAACGCAAAATTGAAACAATTATTGGGCTTTAGAGGGCTACAACGTGACATAATACGAACAAAACAAAAAAACTACGAAAATTTAAGTGTTTTAAAAATAAAATCGAAAACAGCAACAACATCAAAAGAAATATATAAAAAGTGTTAACAAAAAACCAAACGAATATGATAAATATGAGAGGCAAAATGTTGAATGGGAAAAGAAACACCCAGAAGTGCAGTGCAGAAAATCACACAAACAGATTTTAATTGAATGAACTTTGCACTTTGCCAACAAAGTTTTTGCAGATATTTCTTCTTTGGCCAAATGGGGAGGGGAATAGATACAGATACTAGTGCAACCGCATAGATAGAGATTGATGAGGCAGAAACAAATGAGAAATGGATGCAGAAGGAATCGAAACAAATGAGAAATGAATAAAGCAGGAGAGGAAGGAGGAGGAGGAGCAGCAGCAGCAGCAGCAGCAGCGGCCAAGCAAATCAAAACAAAAACTCAAAACTAACAAACACACACACGAGAGAAGGAGAGTGAGAGAGAGAGAGAGAGAGAGAGGGGGAAATCAGATGAGAAACGGTACACAAAATGGAGCACACACGTGTATGGGTGTGTGCCATATACATAGTATATATGTACATATATGTTCTGTATATATACTGTATATGCGCCACACAGATCAGCGGGGATTATTCATCAGGCTGATGCCAGCCTGCCACATCATCATCATCATCATCATGATCATGGTGATCTTTGCTGCTGCTGCCACAGAGCCTCTGTGTTCCTCCTTCTGCACATGTCCCCCCTGTTCGTTCTTTCTATAATTTTCTCTCTATTGCTATTTTTGTAATGCTTGCATTTATATTTAGTGCCACAACAAAATTTATATGGCGAAAAATATACTCAAGACACAAAACATGTACAGGCGTCCACGAGTACATAATAATACCATACTTTTTGGACATTTGCACATGTGTTGAAAAGCAGTCAACAGTGGGATAGAACTGTTGTTTGTTCCCTTAGTTTTGCCCATGTATACACAATGTGTGTGGCTCTTCTGTGTGTGCAGTTGATTGTACAGTGAAAAACGTTTGAGAGAAACGCTCCAAAGATCTCTAAAGATCAGAGGAAGAGAAAAAGTAAAAATGATGAAACTAATTTAAAAATGCAATCAATGTGCAAACACTGCAATTATCACAGATCAGAGATGCACCAAATGCAAATTATAAAGAGATCATCAGATCGTTCACACCTCTGATAGAGTCTTCACTGTAAACAGGAGCGGGTTGGGGGGGGTACACTGGGCCCCACTGGCGTCACACGTACTGTGTCTTGTGTACTACGTATGATGCCTGGTCCGGTTCGGTCCGGTCCGGCGGCTGCGCCAATTTACGTGCGTCGTCGTCTATTTGTTAAAAATAAAAACCGATTTTCGAACAGAACACAGAACCGAACCCCAGCGAGATATCACACATTAGTAGGTCTAGAGATCGGCCAAAGATCTCCAGGGATCTCCGCTATAGTATATGCATGATATATGTGGGGCAAGGTGTAGGGGCAGAGATGCAGAAGAGAAGTCTTCTCATCTGTGAAGGCGGCGCCGCGATCAATGAGCTCATTGCTGTTTACGAATTGTAATTTTAAGGTATATAAATATATAGATATGTATACGATGTATACCCAAACAAATGTACAGTGGCAGAACCATGAGAAGGATTTAGACCAGGCGGTGCGAAGGCATTTTTGAATGTGGTAGCAGTCATATTTGCCTTATCAGCGAAACTCTAGTCGAGCAGCCAATACACACGTCATGCAAACGACATGTATGTTGTTTTCTTTTTTCCTATTATCGGGCATTCTCTTTTGCATTAGACATAGACAGAAGCTACAGGGAAAAGCTTCACTGTATGTCTTACTCTCTCTCTCTCTCTCTCGCTCTGAAGATTGGTGTAAACCAGAGCTGCTATATATTCAAATAATTCGGATGTAGTATATTTGGGGTGCCCAGAGGGAGCACAGGGACACGGCGATCACTGACGATCATTAGATCAATTAATAAGACAAGTCGTAAGGCGCTTGCCAAAATGCCAATGAGACATTGACATTGAGCGTACGAGATCCGTTCCGTTCCGATTCAATCCGTTGCGATTCGATTGTCGAGCAGCAGCCACAGGTTTCCTTTGTGGCCAGCGCCAGCTGCCTCGCGAGTCTCGTCCAAGTAGTCGATCGAACGCTATCCAACGCAGTCCGTGGGAAATCGACCGAATCGACCGCCAGTGAACGATTAGGTAACAGAAGAATTCCCATTCTTTTTTTTTTATTCGCTGTACACCCGAAGAGGCACCCACCACGAGAGCACACTGGACCAAGAGTCAAGCAAAGTCAGAGCCACCGCCAGCCACAGGCAGAAGAATGTCTAACGAACTAAGCGAAATGATCGCCCTCGGGTGTCCGGATCTTACGTCCAAGAACGAGCTGATCCTCAACACGGAGCGGCGTCTCAGCATCAAGCAGATGACGGCCACAGATTTGTCCAATATTCGGGCCGCAGCCGCTGCCGAGGCTGTGGCCCAGGCCCGAGCCCAGGCCGAAACAGAGGCACGAGCCATTGCCGAGGAACAGGTGCGCTTGGCACAGGCCGCAGAGATCAAGGCCAGGGCACGGGCCGCCCTTGAGGTGCAGGCACAGCTGCAGCGGGTCATGGAGAGCGAGAAGCGCAGGCAGCACGAAAAAGAGGAGCGGGAACAGCAGCAGGCCAATGAGGAGGAGGAGGAGGATGAGCCCGGCCCGGGTAAGGGCTCGCTGCCACCAAATGCCGCACCACGCGATCGCGTCACTTCGCTGCCCAACGAGCTGGACGATGGTGAGGCTCAGGGCACCTCCAAGGAGTCCTCCCCCGAGAAGAGCAACTCGCACCTGGCCGACTCCATTGAGCTGCTGCGCATGCAGCGTGCGGCACGCGACGTCCGCTCCAATCGCAACAGAGAGCGCTCCATGTCGCCCGAAGAGAGGAATCGCGAGCGCAGCCTTGCCCCCGATCGGCTCCAGAGTTCGGCGAGCCTGAGCAGCATCGATTCGACCAGCGTCAGTGTCAGTGCCTCGGCTTCCAAGGCGACCAGCCGTCGGGGCAGCACCTCCAGTGCGGCCAACGAGCCCGCGGCTGTACCTTCGGGGCTCGTGGCCCCCAATTCAACAACAAAGTTTCCGCTCACGAAAACTGTGTCGGCACCCAACATGATGAATCGCCGTCGCAGCAGCCTGACGGCGCTCTTTCCGGGTCCCTCGCCCCTGGTCGCACCCGAGCCCTCGCTCCACACCAATCCACAGCCAGTGCCAGAGTCACAGTCCCAACAGCCCGAGGAGGAAGTGCGTGACGCGCCCAGGTTGATGATACGCAGAAGGACACCGCCGCCCGTGGGGGCCAATCTGGGTGTGAATCTGAAACGGGTCACCGCACCCAGTGGCTCCGTTACCATTAAGCCAAAAGAGTCACCCATGCTGGGGGTAGTCCTGCGGAAGGTGGAAAAGAAAGTTGTGGCCCAGAAGAGCATCCTGGACGATGACAAGCCACTGTATCACTTCTCCATTGTGCGCAGCGATCACAAGGAGCATGTGCCGGCGCAGAAGCCGCTGCCAAAGCCCGCACCGGCCGCAAAGCCCAGTCCCGGTGGCATCCTCACGGGCCCACAGGTGGTACGCACCGCAAGGCAACCAGTGCCCGTGAAGCCGCAGCGCCCACAGATGGGTGTGCCCATCACCATCACGAAGATCCAGGGCGACAAGATCATTATAATCAAGAAGATCATTGTGCCGAAGAACAGTAAGATACCGGAGCAGTATCTACAGGTTGGTGCCCACGATCCTCCTCATGGTGCTCGTCTCGTCGTGATTGCTCTGTGGTGTGCTGTTCGGTGTCTCGTCTCTGTGGTTTCCCGTTGCCCGTCTAGTTTCGTCTCTCCCCATTTTCTGTGTTCTGTTTGAAAACTATTTAGACTAAGAGTTTACCTCGACTGTTGCTACTCTCTCGATCACTCAAACAATCACGCACACACACATGCCAGAACATAAATGCAGATCGGATGCTGTAAGATTTGGGTGCCATCAATGGGTAGATTCAGTGGGATACGGATTGGTGTCATTTAATTAATCCGCTTGACTCGTTCGCTTCGAATGGTGGAGATTCTCCGCCGATCCACTCGGTATGCTCCCATAAGAGTATGGACTGAATGGCCATTCGAATTGTCATTCGCTGCTGAACGTGGAATATTTTTGCCATAAACGAACAGACTTACTGCGCACGAGTGGCACGAAGGAATCACAGCCCTTCGCCACTGCCATTCACGAGTGAATGTAGGAAAATATAACACATAGAATTTGAATTTAAGGGCACTTTGATATTAAATGGCATCCTATCCAGTTCTTGTAGTGACTTAAGGAGTGATTGCTCCCCTATGTAGTTCTCTCTCTCTCGCGGCAATCTCTATCTCTGCAAGGGTTTAACCTATCTGTACTATACCAAAAATATTCAGTGGAAAGCTGCAATAAAAGTCAAAGCAAAGCGGAATAAAAGCTGATAATAATTGATTAACAGCCAAAAGCAAATAAACATAAACAAAAGCAAAAGCAAATCCCACGCGACTTGAAAACGATTTAACAGTAGAACCTAAATGAGTGAAGATGTTGCTAGCCAGACGACATCCTCCGCAGTTGCAGTGCCACCAACGCAAAGCCCCTCAAAGCCAAGCCCCAGCCCAGTCCCAATCCCAACGACTATTGCGGCTACACTGAGAGCCAGGGAGGAGAGTTCCAGGGAATCTCTGCCACCAGCCAGCAGCATGCAGCAGGCGGCCGCTCCTCCGAAGCCCACACCCACGCCACCGGCGAGCGGGCAGCAATTCTTTCAGCAGGTGGTCTCCCCACAGTTTGCATCGGTGCTGTCGTCCAGCATACCGGAGACCAAGTGCGCCGTGCGGTCGCCCATCTCCTCGCCGTTGGCCATCCGCAAGAATCGGCCCCTGCTGCCGGCGAGTCCCAAGTCGACGCCGCCGCTGCCACGGAAGCATCATCCGTTGGCCTACAATGCGGCCACGGGGACAATCAGCTCCTCCGGCACGGCGCTGCCGGCGCGCCTAATGGCCACAATTGCCTCGAGTCCCGCCTCGAGCATCTCGCTGTCGTCCTCCTCATCGCCATCGTCATCGCCACCGCCACCAGTGCCGTGTCGGGCGCCCAAGAAGCAGCCGCTGCCTGCTTCGGCTTCGGCTGGTTCTGCAGCTGCCGCTACGGCTGCTACGGAGATCAGTCTGGATAAGCTGCTGAAGCAGCAACAGGAGCTGCAGGAGAAGTCGGCGGCGGCCACGAACAGCGCCAAACTGGACGCCAATTTCTACGATGCAGAGATCGAGATGATGAACAAGTATCTGAAGAGTTTGCCGGACTACAGCGAGCTGGACAGGAAGCTGCACCAGGAGTTCCAGGAGTGCGAGGATCTCTACGACCGCCTGAAGCGACAGCAGCAGCCGCTGGCCAAGTCCAACTCGCAGCAATCGGTAAAGACCACGCCGGTGGGGCCAGCACCAGCAGCAGCAGCAGGCTGCTCCTTTGGATCATCCTCCTCCTCCTCAATGGGTCCACTGTCCAAGTCCTCGTCCATCAACTTTGCCCAGAATCCCAGGGCCCAACAGCAGCAGCAGCCGCCCCTCCGCCTGGCATATCCCTCGATCTTTTCGCAGAACGGAGGGGAGCCCAAGCTGCAGCGCAGCATCTCCAGCTCCAATATGCCCCAGAACGTCAATCCCTTTCGCCCGCTGCCCGGCAAGAACTGCCTGCAGAGCGGCTCCAATCTGTCGCTGAACAAGCAGCTGATGAACGACTTCTGGAGCGAAAACCTCAGTGGTGGTGCTGGTGGCGTTGGCGGCGGCGGCTCTCAGAAGCGGCAGACGCCAAAGCGAACTTTTTGGAACTACGAGAAGATCTGCGGCGCACAGCTGGGGGATGCGGGCCAGCCCTTCAAGGTGGACGCCAAGACGGCCAAGAAGTTGGCCATCTTTGATCCCACTGTGGCGGAGGCGGCCCAAAAGGAGCTGCAGCGACCACAGCAGGCGCCACATGCCCACAAGCTGCAGAAGAACGCCTCGCTGTCGCACCTGGATCTCAAGGTGCGCCAGGCCGTCACCAAGGATGATCTCTATAAGCTCATATGCAATGAGCAGCCACGGTCGCCCGCCACGAATGGGAATCCGAGCGGGAATGGGACACCATTTGTCAGTCGAGTACCCGTCAAGCAGCAGCAACAGCAGCAGATGCCACTGCAACAGCAGCCGCAGCAGGCACTGCCCAAGAGTGTGTCCATGAGCCATGTCCCAGGCGCAGGTCTGCAGCGCACCACCAGCCGCACCCACATACCCTGCTACATGAAGAACTTGCCCTCGCTGAGCAGAAGCACCTCCAATTCGGCGATACTCATGTCGCAGTCTCAACGGAAAGAGGCGCCGCCTCCTCTGGCCAAGCAGCAACCTCCTGCCGCTGCCGCTGCTGCTGCTGCTGTTCCTTCTACTGCTGTGGCCAAGAGCTCCAGCAGCTCCTGTGTGCCCTCGCCACGCTGTGCCGCGGCTTTCTTTCGACGCCCCCAAGAGGCAGCCACACCCTCCTCCATGCAGCAGCAGCCGCAGCAACAGGTGGAGACGTCATCGGCAGGCGGCGGCGGTGATTCGGCATCGCTGGAGCGAAAGTCGGAGAAGAGCAACAGTACGATCAGTACGAGCAGCTTTACGGTGACCAATTGCTGCACCACACATCTGCCGCAGCTCTCAAAGTTCACCTCCTCGTTCCACATTGCCCCATCGACGACGACAAATGCCACGGCAACAACAGCAACAACCTCACAGCAGCCAGCTACAAAGTGAACAACAGCCACAAAGTACCGCAGCAGCAGCAGGAGCAGCAGGGGCAGGGGCAGGGGCATCATCGTCTTCGATGGCTGCCAACATCATCTCAGAGATGCCAACAACAACAACAGGAGCAGCAGCAGCAGCCGCAACGGCAGCCACAAAGCGCCAGAAAGATGTCGAGAACAAGCTAGAGAAATGCCTGAACGACATGCTAAAGTTGAAGAGCAGCAGCAACAGCATCATGTCGCAGTCGCTGACAGCAGCAGCAGGAGGTGGAGGTGGAGGAGAGCAACAGCACAAAGACCCGAAGATCACGGGGGCAACCGTTGGCGAAGGCCCCACGAACGCCAGCAGCAGCAGCAGCGGCAGCGCCAGTGGCGGGAACAAATATGGGGGCGAATCGCAGATACCCGTGCCAGTGCAGCTTTACGACCCGCAGAAGCCGTTGATGCAACAACAGCAGCAGCAGCGGATCTGCTACCCCATTGGAAAGTCCAATTCTACCTCACAGCTACCAATGGGTGGCTATCAGCGATTGTTGCAACAGCAACATCTACAGCAGCAGCAGCAGCAACAACAACAACTGGAACAACAACAGCAGCAATATCCACAGCATAAACGTCCCTTCCTGAACTGGAACACTTTTGCCTGCTCGGCCATGAATGGCTCCAGTGATCCCTTCATGCAGCAGCAGCAGCAACAGCAACATATGTACCCGCAACAGCAGCCACATCTCCCCCACAAGCTGCAGCAATCGTACTCATCCTCCCATGTGGCGGCGGCATCCAAGCAAACGCCCAAGTCCGGCCTGGCTTTATTTCTGCAGAAGAATACCAACAAGGAGAACAAATTTGGGCAGCAGCAGCAACAGCAACAGCAACCATCGCTCCAGCCACCTCCTGGCATGATGCCGCAAATGTATGGCGCCTACCAGGCGCCCTCAACCACAACCTGCCTCCAAACTGAGCTATCCTCACTCTGGGGTCGGCGGCCCCCTGACGCACTCTGTCTCGTTTAGCTCTGCCCAGCGACCCACAGCCATGCAGCAGCAGCAGCAGCAGTTCCACCATCAGCAGCAACACCAGCAGCAGCAGCAATATCCGCCACATTCCAACTTTGGCCTGGGGATGATGAGTCGCAATTACTATAATCTCCCCAAGCAGCAGCAGCAGGAGCGCAAGCCACTGCAGACCTTTGATCCGTATGCCTATCCCAAGCCGAATCAGATGCAGTCATCGGTCAACAAGTACCAGCAACAACAGCAACAGCAGCAGCAGCCGCAGCCAACGCATCCGCATACGCAGCAGAAGCAATTTCTCAATGCTTCCGTTGGGGTTGGGGTTGGGGCTGGAGCAGCGACAGGGGGAGGTGCCGTAGCAGCCGCCGTCGCTGGGCTTCAATATGATCCAAATACAAATACGCAATTGTATTACGCGTCACCATCGTCATCGTCAACGGCGGGCATGCAACCGCAACAACAGCCACCGCAACAGCAGCAGCAACAACAGCAGCAACAGCAGTTGCAACAAAGCAATTCTGTCATATTCAATCACTCAAATCAACAACAGCAACCACACCATCTACAACAACAACAACAACAGGCACCACAATTACACCAACAACAACAACAGCAACAACAAAATGAAATGTCCAAATCCGCATTGGGATTGCACTTTATCGAGGTAGATTCTACATAGATATATGTACTCCACAAATCATACATATTTAGTGTTTTTTCTTTCTTTGTGTGTGTTTTTTGTTGCACTACTAACAGCATACTGCTCGCCCCCTGCCACTGCCACTGCCACACAGCTATCCCTCCCCATACTCAAGAACTTGCCACATAAATAACCAGATGACTCATTCTCGGGCCGATGTGCTTCTCCAAAAAAAGGCCTCTGACGAAGAACATGATGATGTTGATGATGATTCCCATTCCTATTCCCTTTGCCTTCGCCTTTGCCGTTGCCTTTTCTATGGCCCCCAGTGTCTGTCTGTATGTACTTCCTGTACTTTTGGTGGCCTTTCAAGTGTGAAACAGCCACAGCCCCCAAAAACACCTCCCTGATGATGGGGCGCTCTTCGCTTTGCTCTTGGCAGCAGAATCTTGCACCAAAACCATTGCACAATCGACAGACTGAAAGCTAAGGAAAAAAAAAAGGGGGAAATTCAATGTCAATTTCCTTTGGGGGCTGCTCTCTATAAATAGTTAGCGCGGCGGCCACTTAATTTATTGTCTGTTTATTTGGTTGCTATAATATTTTTTTGTTTTTGGCTAATCTTTTAACTGCTTGATGATGCTGCCACTGCCACTGCCGCTGACGCTTCTGCCGATGCTGCTGAGCTGCTGCCGCTGGTTTATTGTTTAAATATTGCCAAACTGAATGTAATTGTTTTAATAACTAAACAACAAAAATTAACACCAAACAATTCGCGGAACGGAACGCGTTTCTAGCGGAGAACAATTTTGTTGTCTAAAAATATGTAACACCAGATGGTAGATGCGATCTCTTGCACGCTCGCTCTCCCCGAACTGCCGCTCTCTTCTCTCCCCTCTCTCTCTATACGACTCTTGGATGCTCTTACTGCCCAGAAACTTCACTAACGAATGGCCCTGTCTGTGACTCACTTTTTGAATGTAAAACTTTGAAGAGGGAAGTGCTCAAAAAGTAAGGGTATCCTACCACTCGTGCCGCTGATTCTTCTCCTGACTGTGTGGCTAGTTTTTCGGTTATTTTTCTTCTGCAGCAAACAATAATAGAAACCACGGGAAGAGGAGGCCTCAGCCCCAACCGCAGCCACACACTCAGTTCTCAGCCGCACAGCTCTCCCGCACGGACGGTTTTTCGCCTTCGCCTTTGCCTCAGCCTCAGCCACAGCCACAGCCAGCAGCAGCTACTTTCGACTCTGACATCGGCGATATTTTCAATCTTTATAATTAGTATTTGTGGCGTGCGCTTTCGTTGATGTTGCGCTGATTTCGGTTTTTGTTTGTTTTCCTCGACCAAATGCTCCGGGGAATCCGGGTGACGTTCCCTCCGAAATCTCCTAAAATTCTCGGATAAATAAATGGCTCAAAGTGCGTGTGTTCCCCCAAAATTCCAACTTAAAGTGCAAATGCAATTGAATGGAATTTGTAAATAGATTTTGTAATTGTCGCTGATCTGAACTGATCTGAACAGTGGATCCGTGGGGGCGACTGCTTCTTCTGTTGTGTGCGTCTATTTCCGTCGAAGCTGCCGCAAAAATCTCTTACAATTTCAATTATTTTTACACATAAATCCGCTCCGCTCTCCGATCCGCTCTGTCTATACTATAGACATATACTCTATATATATTATAATACCATCATATCTACAAGAAAAACACCCGCTCTCTCTATAAACAGCACAACAAAATACCAGAAATTAAAACAATTAAATTAAATCAAATAGACAGAAGAACGAACCCCCTCGATCGATTCTTACTCTCGGTGCTTAAGTATTATCCGGATTGTCGTCATCCGCCGGATGAGAGAGAGAGAGACGACGACCCACGCAGGAACCAATACACAGGGAAAAGTGGCTGCCAATATGGCCACATTTCTGAATCGTTTTCATCGCGATAAAAGCGAAAAGATTTTGCCAAATTCAAGTGAAAATCGAAAAACAGCTGATGGCGAGGCGACGACAACGCAGCAGCAGCAGCAGCAGCCGCCGCGACAGCAGCGGCGGTACATGAGGAGCGCCACCGCTGCCAGCGTCACACAGCTGCTCTCTGAAAGCTGCAACAGTCTGCTGCAGCGCTTTCGACGCAATCCAAGCGAACGACCTGATAATAAACAACAGAATCCACAACAGCAACAACAACAACAGAAACAGAATCCACAGCAGAACCAACGACAACAACAACAGCAAGAGCAACGATGCAACGGCAATCGGTAATCGATGCAAAAGGAAATGAAGCAAAATAAATTTTATAATTTATTTTTAATTTTTGCCTTCTTTTTGCTTTCCTTTCGTCGAAAAATAAACCAACAACAAAACTCGGTCAAAATTCTCTGTCGGCGGCGATCATCATTTATTCATTCTCCTTCTCTATTTTCACTTGAGTTTATTTTCATTTGAATTTCCTCGGTGCCTGATCGGCGTTGATTTGCGGCAGAGTGGTCGTTGTCGACGCGTAATTACGTTTACGTTTTAGTTGCAGCGCAGCCGCCTCGCTCGCATCGCGATACAGACATTAGCCACAATCTTCTTTCGGCCAAAATCATCCTCCTCTCCACCTCCTCCTCGTCAGCGGAGAAGGCCAATTATGTAAACGTTTCGGGTGCGTTTTTAATCGCGTTGAACTTCGCGCCTTCCCGCTCGTTAAACTCTTGGTAGTTCCAGTGTGAAAAAGAAAGAATACCTTTCCATGCACTTCCCATTAGTTCCAGTGTAAAAGCCGCTGCTCTCCCCCCTCCTCACGCGCCAGTAATCGTGCAAAAAAGTGTGAAAAATATTGCCATAAATCAAATCAACAATAAATGCCATTAAAGTGCACTAATTTCCATTGAATTTTGATTTATCATTTTCATTGAGATTATGCCAGTCATAAATCAAGCAAAGAGTCTGTGCTGTGATCCTGCGAGAGTTTTTCCTGTTGAATTGTTAATTTAGAGAAGAGTGTGCAATAGATCTAGGAAAAAGCAAATAGTTGGAGGAGTAGTTACTCCCCCTCATAACGGATTAATGGGAGTAGAAGAATATTATCTCAAGTATATTTTTCTCCTAAGCTTTTGATCGCACAAAAGTTTGGCCAAACACACAGCGTTGCGGTACAGCGCAACCAAAGGCAAAGCTCCCGAAAAGCTTCTGCAGCCTCTCGATCGATCTCTCTTCTAGTAGAACTTTTGAAGAACCGTTTGAAAAAGCATTCACTTAGCTTCCGCTCTCTCTCTCTCTCTCTCTCTTTGTTTAATGCAATTACTCCTTTATTATTTATATTTATATGCGAGCGCGCACGTTTAAAATAAAACGTAAATTGTGTATTACGCTTTGTTCGATTTTTCTTTCGTTATTTTTTTTCTTGAACAACACAGAACTTTTATTGCTCGCACGTTGCGTTCCATCCGCAAGGCAAGAGTTCAAGGCTTTTCTTGTGAAAAGCGCTCGTCTCCCCTCTCCATGCCCCCTCTTCTTGCGCTTCACTTTCGATCGTTTCCCTGTTTTGCTGCGCGCAAGCTGACGGAAATGTATTTATTTTACAATGTACAAAAACGGAATGGAATGCATTCTGAATGAAGCGTGTGAGCGTGTGCGTGTGCGTGATTCGCGTGCGTTTTAAACCGCGCGCACAGCTGGCAAACAAAAGAACAGTTCCTCCTCATCACTATCCACCCACTCGTCTACATATGTTATCTGCTCTTGTCTCTTACACTCTTCGGGGTCTCTCTCTCTCTCTCCTTCTCTCTCTGTCTGTCCGTCTCTTCCGCACACTCTCTCTTGCTCTCTCGCTCTCTGGCTGGCGCGCAAGTGCGCAATATTTTCACACCTTTTCACCAAAAATAAAAACGATTCCTCAATATTTTCATTTTCTTGTGAATGCCTCGCATTTCCTTCATCTTCTTCTCGGTCTCTTTTTGGTCGTCGCATGAATTTTCCGAAAATTTTCCTCAGTTAATTTTTGGTCCGTGTCGTGGCAGCGCGTCCCGTCCGAGAGCCGTTCGTCGCGAGCCCGTCCGTTCGTCGCGTGGAAAACGAAAGAAAAGCAAAAAGAAAAAGAAAGCAATAGGAAAATCCGATCCCATTCCCCCCTTAAAGCCCAGCCGAATCTGAAAACTGTTTGGGATCGATCTCTCCCTGAATTATAGAGCGGCAGCCGCCTTAGTCGAGGAGGATACCAAAGATAGCAGCAGCAGCAACGATCCAATACCAGGACGCAGGAGCGCCTCCAAGACTCCCACGAATGACAGCAACAACAACAACAGCAAAAGCAAGACAAATCCCTCACAGAAGCAAAGCAAACGTCGCCGCAGCTCGGATAAGTCCTCCACCTCCTCCAGTCGGAGACACCAGGAAGGGGAAAGGGAACGGGATAACGCCATGAGCGATCGCCACAGACGTTACTATCCAGGCGGCGGACTGGGCTACCACCCCACCAGCAGCAGTGGAGGTGGGAGTGGCAGCAGCACCGCCGCCATCATGGGTCGCTACCAGAAGAGCTCCACCACAGCGAACGCCCTGGACAGACTGCGCACACACCTCAGTCCCGTGGGCGGCTACTACAAGCCGCTGATACGCGGCCTAGGGGGTGGCCGGCGGGACAGGGATCTGGATGATGTTAGTATCGAATCCATAAACACCCGCAAGAAAGAGCTACAGAGCGGTGTGCAAACCAATGGATGCGACCGGACCCCAGCCAGCCAGCCAACGAGCCAACCAGCCAACCAGCCAGACACATGACTCACTTGTTGGGCATTTCATATTTTGGAATACTTCTGCAGAAGAGAGTGAGATCTTCTCACCTGTCCATGACTCAGAGTCAGACCTAAATCTTTGACAACTGCTTGTGCCTCTGGTAACCTCTGCCGAGTAAATATTGTAAATATTTAATATAGCAACAACAGTGTTTGCTGCAGTGCAGTGGCAACCCCCATTCATTGCCCATTGCCACACATATAGAAAGTTTTCCCTCGCGTATAGAGACTGACAGCTAGATATATATGCTTGTAGCTATCGGAACCCACACGGTCTGCGTTTTATAGCGAGCGTGTTCCTATATAAGCCTCCCCGATATACCTTCTCTATATCTCACAGATTCATTCTGTGCCGTGTGCGTTTGCGTTTACGTTTGTCGAATTTATTTTCGATTCCAACTGCCGCTGGCACTGCCACTGCCTCTGCTATATAGGAAGATATATGCACGTATTTTGGGTCTCGTCTGTGTATCTCTTTCTCTGAGATCTCTAAGATGTGTGTATAATTTTCACGATTTTTTCCTCTGGCATTTTATATACAAATATATGTATAAACTTTGAAGGTCGTCGCGCCGTGGACGTTTTTTGTTTAGATTTTTTTCGCTCAAGGCATTTGAAATGAAAATAAAGGGTATCTCCTTAGGCCACAAGCTCCACGCCTCTCTCTCTCTCTCTGCTGTCACTCTGCGTGCGTGCATGCCCCTTTTCCATGCCGCAAGCAGAGAGAGAGAAAGCCCCCACTTAAATGGCAGTGCGAAATGAAAAGGCCCCCGAAAACACCATAATTAGCCATTGCCGAAAAGGCCGTTTAAATGGTTCCAACATTTGGCTCCCAAGTGCGCGACGCGACTCTTGTCTCTGGGTTTAGGGGTTTTGGGTCTAGGTCTGGCTGGCGTCTGGGGTCTGGCTACTGGCGTGGCGTCTACCGTTTGTCGTTTGGGACTTCTTTTGTGGAGCGTGTGCTCCGCAGACAGAGCGTAAAGAGTGTTTTAGCGCCCGTCGTTACCGTTGGTTTCACACGAGCGCCGCTCTTAAGCACTTTCCCTCTCCATTAACCATTTAATCCGCCCGTTTGAAATCTAAATCCAACTTGTTCGCTTCTCCCTCCGTCTGGTTTTCACTTTGTGTGTGACGCACAGCGTCGGGATTTGCTACTGGACAAAGATAAAACGCCCACCTTCAGCACAGCGGGAGTGGGATCGGGATCGGGAGCTGGCAAGCAGTCGGCCATCTCCCGCCTGGAGAATAAATATTCGGACATACTGGAGCGTACGGCTGGGAGACGTCGCCATGAGGAGGATCGCGACAAGACCCTGGAGCCGGACGACTACGGTGCCAGCAGTGGGCTGATGCGTTCGGCCACTGCCCACCAGTTGGCCAAACCGAAGCTCTCCTCGAGCTCCTTCAATGCCGCCGATCGCAAGGAGCGAACGCCGTACCGCACGAGGGCGCAGCGGCAGCGCGCCGGCTACATGGCCGACTCCAACGACAGTGGCTACCTGACCAGCGGCAATCGGCTGCTGGACGACAACTACCCGGTGGACTACAGCAGTCGGTATGACTACCACGATGCCCTGCGTCTGGGCGGGGCCTCGGGCTACCCCTCCAGCCGCTACGGCCGGCGAGGAGCAGGCGAAGATGAGCCGGCGGCAACAGCAGCACCATTTGGGGGCCGCACGAGTCGCGCCTACGGCCGGAACAAGACCAACGAGAATCTGCTGGCCGCCGAGATAATGGAGAGCGGTCGACAAGCGGCAGCGGCATCCATGGAGGATCGTCCGCTGAATTCGAGAAATCGTTTCGCCCACCGCCGCAAGGAGCAGCCCCCGCCCGAACTGACGGCCGAAGAGCGTGAGATCCTGGCCGACGATCGCTCCTCGGAGGACAATGCGGCCATTCTGATGCTCTTGCGGGAGGACAATCAGTTCCTGGAGGCCAAGAAGTTTGAGGAGCGCATGCGCAAGCGCCGCGAGCTGCGGGAACGTGTCAAGCGCGAGGAGGAAGCGGCCGCGGAGGCCAAGAAGACTGAAGCAGCGGCCGCCTTGGAGCAAGAAGCCATTGCCAAAGCAAAGGAGGCAGCAGCAACAGCAGCGGCAGCAGCAGTGGCAGCGGCTGCCCTGGAGGTGCCAAAGGAGGAGGCGGCACCCAAGAAGAAGTCGCGCAGCAAAAAAGTAACTACAGACGACAGCGATGATGGTGACAGTGGCTCCTCCAGCACGTCGGAGAGTAGCTCTGACGAGGTTGATGGCGACACAGAAACCGAAAGCGCCACCGATTCGGCGACTGGTGTGAAACTAACCCACACAACATGCAACACAGCCACCTCCAGCACAACAGACAAGGCCAACACTCCTCCTCCTCTGTCCACCTCTGTCAATGGCACTACTAGAACTACTCCTCCATTAGCCACCAACACCACCACCACACCATCCACTAGCACTTCTGCTCCTCTCTCCACTAACCACCACTCTCTGCCACACACGGCGGCAGCGGCAGCAGCAGCAACAACAACAGCAACAGCACAAGCAGCAGCAGCAGCAGTTGGCTCTAGCATCACCCACAAGAGCCGCTTTCTGCCCCTCCACTCCTCAGATCGCAATAACAATGACCTGTCCAAATACAAGCCCACAAGCAACCTCCTGACGCACTCGTCCAGCTCCGGAGCTTTGGCCTTTGGCGGTATCGGGGCGCGACTGGCGGCAGCGGATGCGCGTCGCCAGCAGCAGAGATACCAGGGCGCCAGCTCCCGCACCGCTGCTGTGCTTAGCGAATTCGATCGCTACAAGCCCAGTTCCAGTTACCTTCCCGATCCGTACGGCAGCAGCAGCAGCAGTCGCAGGACGAATGGTCTGGCGTCGGGCAGCTCGCTCTATCAGCGGCCCCACCTGGATGCCTACCACCAGCAGCAGCAGCAATCCTCAGCCTCGTCGCACTATCTGCAGCAGCAGCAGCAGGATCACTACCTGCTGTCGAAGAGCGCCACCTCGTCGGCGCTGTTCCACAGGTCACGCATTCCAAAGACACTCTCGACCTTTGTAAGCAGACGTTGTAAAACCCCCCGCCCCCTACCGTCTATTCGATGATGCAGCTTCGTTGAGCTTTGTTTGCGCCGACTGCCCCTAACTGCAACTGCAACTGCTATCCCTCGAACTCAAACCAGTCCCTCTCAAAACTACTCGCCTTTAAACAGACTTACAGATCAATCAACTAACCTCCCAGTGGATCCCAGTGGATCGTGTTCTTGTTGAATGTTGAACTAACAGAGAAATGTTGAGCCTGCCTCTCAAGAGATCGTTTTGTTTTGCATGCAACTAAAACTAAAACCAGGAATACAAACGTAAACGTAAGAGAACAATACAAAACATAACCCTGAACACACACAACACCCATCCGATTTATATACGTAAACCGATCTATAAGGTTGGATAACTATTACCGAGGCATACAAGAAACCTTAAACCTGAACATGACTTACAAACGTATAAAAAAACTATCAGCTTTTATCGATCTTTAAACGGATGCTTTATCAATGTATCATATCCGCATCAACAGCGATTGATTGTTGAGACAGACAATCCAAACACCTTCTCTAAGAGCTATCCCACTTATTTCGATAATTTTTTACATTGGTCGCCTTGCCAAGATCAACATCAGTGTTGAACAACGCATATAAACTCTACTACTTTAAACTTTAAACCCAAAAAGTACTGTGACCCCGAAATCGACTTATAAACTTACAAGATCTTTGACGAAACACTTTCCAGCACTTTATTTGTTCTTTTACCAAAAGAAATATAATAAATAAATACAAAACCCGAAATATCGAAGGGTTTGTGTTGATTTTTTGATTGCCCAATACACAGACACACCCACACACACACACACACACAGCATAAAGATGAAAGTTTCTATATAAACACACATCTTTATATATAGAACTAAATACACACATATATAGACATATATATATATGAAGCGTTATGTATGCCATATGCGTTATATTTATATTTGACATATTTTATGATCTTTGTTGTACTTGTTTTGTTGTTGAATATTAACCATTTTTGAAAAACACACAAATCTCAAAAAAAAAAAAAAAAAAAATTTGTCCGAACTAATTTTCTTATCGAACAAACGAAACGTATTTTTCTCGTGTTTTTTCTGAATATGATGATGTAAATCACAATGATGATGATGATGATGATGATGGGTTTATGATGATGATGTGCGCTCTCAACATGATGATGATGATAATGGATGATGATAATCGATGATGGATTGATTGGATGATTGGATTTGGTTGGTCCCTGTGGGATATTTACAACGGATGTAAATGTGGATGGTAATGCGATTGCTGTCAACGCTGTGGTGCCAACGCTGGATCTTCATCGTCCTGTGGATCTTTGTGGACTATATTGATTGGCCGACTGTGAACGACCGACTATCTGTGGACCCCACCTGCTCCTGCTGGACAATCGGATCGACTATATATATATATCTATTTTTGTTTCTTTTTTCTCTTTCTTTTTTTGTTTCTTTTTCTCTCTTTCAAATTACATACTTATTGCCACACACGCACACACAACGCACTCTCTGTGTACGCGTCTGTATCTGCCACCCACCGATCTGCCACTGCCACTGCCACATCAACAACAACAACAACAACGCCCCCTCGCCCCGCCTTGCAACAACCCACTACCAAATTCGCTCGCAAATGCTCCTCGTCTGCTCCGCCGTCGTTTCGCTACTTTTCAACGGATCAACGAATGTGCCACCCATCAATGCAATGCAATCGCCATCGCCATCCAATGCCACCACCAACCAATCACCTGCACCAACGACAACAACTACTGCAACAACAACAACCACGTCCACGTCGTCTTCGATTGCTCCTCCGCTCCTCGAATGCTCGCTTGCCCAAACAGACAGCCAAGCCCGTCATCCAAGATGATGCTGATGGTCACTTAATTTACCACACCGGAGACATTCTCCACCACAGATGTTCGTGACAATTTTTTGTTTTTAATTTTCCTTCCATATTTATGTTTAGAAAAAGAAAAGAAAAGAAAAGAAAAACACTTCCATAGTCAAAGCCAAAAGCCAAAAAAAGAAACGAAAAAAAAAGAAAAGAAGAAATAACCAAAGAAAAGCAAAACAAAAGGCTATTTCTACTCCTACTCTCTTCTCTACTCGTAACGCTCTTATTAGTTCAAACTCTTTCCATGTTTTCTTTATTATTTGTTAATTATCCAAACACACACAAACACCAACAGAAAGGTCGGAAAATCGAGTCGCGTCGCGTCGCATTGAAATTTTTCACACAATTTTCGCCCGTTACTGTTACTTCCTTCCAAACAATTTGTCTTTGAATTAAACTTTTGTCTCAAACTAAATTTTTTCCCCCCATTTGGAGAAAACTTTCGCTCGCGCGCCGCCGCCCCATCAATTAATAATTAACGAAATAATATTGAAAATGAAAACAAAACTCAAACTCATTTGCGCACACTTTGCTTAGAGTCCTCCGATTCGGTTATTGGGTGTAGACCAGACCTCATCGTATGATTCAGTATTCCGTATTTAGTTACAAGTTACTACAGGTCTAGCTTTAGAACAGACAGTACTACTAACTATCGTTTAACACCAACCACTCTCGATGCAATTGGCTGAGACACTACTACAAAAACGCCTTCCTTTTGCCAAATTTCAGATAAGATCATGGCCACACTCGGCGAGGGCACCTTCGGACGTGTGGTCAAGGTCAAAGACATGGAGCGGTAAGTCAAAGTTTCAAGCGATTCTCTGGCCCCGCCACTAATGCAAGACTCTACCCCTTATCTGCCTTTTCAGTGATTACTGCATGGCCTTAAAGATCATTAAGAATGTGGAAAAGTATCGCGAAGCTGCCAAGCTGGAGATCAACGCCTTGGAGAAGATTGCACAAAAGGATCCGCATTGTGATCAGTGAGTCTGCTATTCTGATATCTGATATTTATAACTGTCTGAGCAATCTGCTAATATGATATTTCTCTCTCCATTGTGCAGCTTGTGCGTGAAAATGATTGACTGGTTTGATTACCATGGACATATGTGCATAGTTTTTGAAATGTTGGGTCTAAGTGTTTTCGATTTTTTGGTAAGTAAATTATAGATTGTAACATATGTATATCTGATCTGTCTAATGCCAATGGTGATTTAGCGAGAGAACAACTACGAGCCATACCCGCTGGACCAAGTGCGCCATATGGCCTATCAATTATGCTACTCTGTGAAATTTTTACATGACAATCGTTTAACGCATACCGATCTCAAGCCGGAGAACATACTGTTTGTCGATTCGGATTACTCGGCTCACTATAATCATAAGATTGTAAGTAAAGCAGCTGCACTTGAATCAACTTGAATCATAAATTATAACACGCTTCTTTATCCAGCAGAACCGGGAGGTTCGACGTGTCAAGAACACGGACGTTCGTCTGATTGACTTCGGCTCGGCCACCTTCGATCATGAGCACCACAGCACAATTGTCTCGACGCGACATTATCGCGCGCCCGAGGTCATACTGGAGCTGGGCTGGTCACAGCCGTGCGATGTCTGGTCCATTGGGTAAGAAGTTTATTAAATACTTGCATCGTTTGCATATTTTATTCAACTTTAATTAAATACTCTTGATAGCTGCATCTTGTTTGAACTTTATCTGGGCATCACACTCTTCCAAACGCACGACAATCGCGAGCATCTGGCCATGATGGAGCGCATCTTGGGACAAATACCATATCGCATGGCACGGTAATACAATGCAGCTCATGCTTTCATATTCTAAAGCGCAGTTCCCTTCACCGAAATCGTCTAATGTGTAGCAACCATACTCTTTATAGCAAAACCAAAACAAAGTACTTCTACCACGGTAAGTTGGATTGGGATGAGAAGTCCAGTGCGGGGCGCTATGTGCGCGACCACTGCAAGCCGTTGTTCCTGTGCCAATTGAGCGACAGCGAGGACCACTGTGAGCTGTTTGGCTTGATCAAGAAGATGCTGGAGTATGAGCCATCATCCCGCATCACGTTAGGTGAGACATCGACACTGCTTTATCATAATATAATATCAATTGTGATGTGTGCTCACCGAAATCTCTTAATTCAATCTTACAGGTGAGGCCCTACGCCATCCCTTCTTTGACAGGCTGCAACCGCACCAGCGGGTTGGTGAAATGAACAGCAAGCAGCCGCTCTCGTCGGGCAGCAGCAGCCGCGAGCGATCGCACAGTCTGTCCAGATGAGAATTACAGCGATTTGGTTATTGTTGACAGGCAACGTTAATCAAGCGTCCAATCATGCAAACATACACAACAACAAAAACACAACGCGACAACAGACGTCCAGGGACAGGAACGTCCTCCTGGAACAGCAGAATCGGAGAGCAAGCGCAGCGACCACAACGGCGAACCCTATTTTAAGTGCTAAAAGTCTTTTACTTCTTAGTTTTGTTAACTTGACTTGTATAGAGATGTTTCTTATACAAAAATCCTACACTGTTTTCTCATATGCAGACATACATATTATACCCCTATTAGCATGCGCACGTTGCTGTGCATCATTCAGAGCTGTGTAGCGCCACGATTGCGCCTGTGCATTGTATCATACCCGCCAATAGTGTTTGTTTTGTAATGATAACCAAATCGTGTATAATATTGATAGTGCGGTGCGTCGTCTCCCCCCCTCCACAACCCGACACCGACACTGCTTGGAAATGAACCAATCAACCAACCAACCAACCTAATTGTAAATGTCATTGAAATGTGCGCACCTCGAGATGGAAGCAGCACAACGACTGCAATGATTAAACGAAGATATACAATTGTAAATGTAAAATAAGAAGTCAGTCGCTAACGCGCTAGTTGAAATGCAAATGCATCATCAGGACCCCATCAGCAGCACCCACCCTGTCATTGGGATCTCGACTAAGTTGTAATTAATTAATACAAAAGTGTACACCATTTACCATTTCGAGAGCGTGATCTGTAAGCTAATTGCAAGCAATTATATCACTCGTACCCCACTCGTAACCACACTCCATTCATGTACCGATGTACATATGTAAGTGTAAAGAGCAATTGTTATGTCGCCCCCCACCCCGCCCCGTATGCATCTACAGCGTTTTGCCTTCGCAGCGCATTTTTTGTAAATTCGGTAGCAGACCAGGGCCCAGAGTCATTTCTCTTAGATTACGAGATGTTTTCAGATGTGTAGAATTATCGCGCCAATCCCTTTTGTTCGTTTTCGTTCTATTATCGAATATCGAAAAATCAACACATACATTTATCCATTACATACTATAATATCGTATGGACCCTAGAGAGAGTATATGTATATCCATATACTAAACATACTTAATTCAAATGATTGTGAGTTAGTTTAATATTACATAAATATTAATTATAAATTACATTATTTGCAATTTAACCAGATCACCAGCCTATAAGATATAAAAAACCAATATTGTCAAGTTACTACAAATTGAAATAAATCTTTACAAAAACAACAATCTATTATTTATCCCTATTGCTATTCATGCTTCCAATCGATCGGGAACGTTTTTGAGATCGGATGATGTATGGCGGAATTAAAGCGATTTAATTAAAAATAACGTGCACCGTGCCCACAATGAGCTGTAACTAATCTAATTTATCTCCAGCAGTTGCGTCGATCTAAGCCTTAGATTCTAAGGTGAACCGCCACCAGCTAGAGTTAGTTCAAGAAATCGCCGATGATCACGGAGGCGCCACTGTGCAACAACAAGCCAGATTATTTTCTTGTCTTCTCCGTTATTTGTGGGCCAATCTGGGCGTGCTATGGCTGCCAGTTTGTGATTACTTGATTACATCCTTGAGTTGAAAGAGTCCTTACTTAGGATCGAAGGTATATGCTCCAGTGATGTATATTGTTATCTCCCCCAGCTTTGTTGGTTGCATAGCAGCAAGCTTTTATAGTTGCATAGCCGCCAGCTCTGATAGTTTCAAAACGGTCACGGCAGATAGTTTTAATATTTTCAAATCAACCAGCTGACATTTTCATGGCAGCCAAAAATAATTAACCATTTCGTTTGTTTGTTTTTCCATTTATTAATTTATTTGTTTTTGTGGTTCCGCTAAGTGTGAATTCGTTTCTTGCATTTTGTTGTACAATTATAATTTTACAATAGTTTCAACTAAATAAATAATAACAATTTATAAATATAATTTCTCTTTATTTGCTTCTTTTCGCGATTTGCTCAGTGTGGTGTGTGTGTGTGTGGTTGTGGTGTGCTTGCATTTGCGTACGACATAAATAATCTGTTGTTTGTTGGGTTTACCGAGCACAAATATGCATGTAGATGAGAAACAGTAGCTGCTTTTGATTCGTTCGTTATTGGTTTTTATATGGATCATCTGTTTAGTAAAGCCAAAGTACATAATTGAGTAATTGTTGGTTATCCAGTGTTGAACTTATTGGCTAAATGTCGTCTTAGGCTACCTATTTATAAAAATAATGGTTAGGTCTACAAATTGCAACGAAAACAAGAACCTATATATGAACCTAAGATCTATACGCAATAAATAAATACTTAACATGTACATCTGCTATGGATAGGGATATATATATATATATATATATATATATATGTATATACAAAACAACTTAAATTCTGCGCCGTAGCGCTGTCTAAGAAGCAACAAAATCTATCGCTCGCTTATGGTTAGAATCTTCCTTTGTAACTCGATTTCGATTAACATTTTCTTGATGCATTATTGTCTATTTCAAATGTGTGGCAGCGCCGCCCGGTGACGCAACTAAGCAGGGAATTCCTGTGGGTCTGTTAAACAATAGAAAACAACCAACTCCAAAGCGACACTCTGTCTCAAGCTGAGCCAGAGGAAGACATCTAACTAAACTGTTTTCCTACTTGTACATAGATACACATTCATATGGAGTAAGTAAATATATACTAAGTATACGGCCAGGCCAAGTCGACCTCCTACTTCCCCCTACTTATGCCCAATAACGAGCGTATAGTTCGCTGTGCTCACTGTCGACGACAACGCCGACAGCGCTGGTCATTTGGCCAGCTTCAGGATCTCCGTCCTGCCACCAGCAGCAAGTTCTGATCCTCCGCTGGCAGTCACTGTCGTGACTGTTGTTCCGGCTGTTCCCATTCCCACTGAAGCGGATGGTGGAGCGGGCGCAATGCGTATGGGCTTGGCTCGCTGCTGCTGCTGCTGCTGCTGATTGAAGAGGCCACTCAGAGTGGCCGCTGTGCTGGCGGTCAGCACCATGCTGCTGGCTCCACTTGTGTTGGCCTGCTGCCGCTTGCTCCGCGCCAGTCCATTTATTTTGTTGTTCGTTGAAGAGGGCTGTGGGTGCGATTGCTGAATTACTGCTACTGCTGCTGCTGCTGCTGCTGCTGCTGGTCCTGCTGCCGGAGGAGAAGCAGCGGATGAGGATGCTGCTGCCGCTGTGGCTACGGATGTGGGTGTCGAGGAGGCTGAAATGTTATCCAACTCAGTCATTGCTTCTTGTATAGCCCGCTCGAGTTGCGAGTTCAGTTTGCGGCTCCTTTGTGGTTTGATGATGGTTGGGGAGCGGAGTGGAGTGGAGTGTTGTGTGTGTGGTTTTGGAGTTTGGGTTTCGGGTTGTGTTTTTATATATATAAATTTTTAATTTTTTTTGTACGAGTTACGAGTGTCGAGTGGTCGTGGTCGTGATGATGATGTTGAGTTGGTTATGCATATAGACACACACACACGCACGCATAGAGCACACAGAGTTATACACGTTGGGGTTGGCAGGGCAGGATATAATTTTGGTTCAGGTTCAGCGCATATCAAAAAAAGAAACGAGAATATTAATTAGCAAATTAAAAGTCGAATACAAAGAGTAAAGTAAATCAAATGTAAATTAATTTAGAATGCTAAAAATAACAAAAGTCTATCTACTTATCCGAGGCTAAATCAATTCTCAAATAAATAAACTACAAAAGTGTCTGAACAAAATATGGATACAAATTGCTAGAACACTAAATGGCAAATGGCAAATGGCAAAATAAAACTCTTGCTATATATCTATAAAAAGTATAAAAATTGCATTCATTTAAAGGAAATATCAAAAATATTTTACGTAATTCATTCTACTTCGAATAATGTTCTAGTCTACGGTGCTGTGGTCCTCTGGTGTTCCCTAATTCTGCTTCCCATCCCTTAGTTTCCCCTTCTGAGTTGTGTTCTCCCACCCACTCAACCGGATGGATGCTCACTTTCTGGTGTCCTTTTGGGCCTTGTGATGCGCCTCCAGACCCTCGGAGAGACTTTGCAACGAGTTGACCGGAATCAGTTCGGAGGTGGAGCGGCCACCGCCGCCGAACCACTGCACCCAGACGTGATCGAACTGCTGCGAGGGCGTGCACACGCCGTCGGGCATCTTGACGATCTTGCCGGGCCAGGCGGGATGGCCCCGCGCCGGACCCCAAATCAGTTCGCCAATTGCAAACGATCGAGGCGGCATCAACGGAGTGGCAGTGGAAGTGTTGCATGTGCCACGGCCAGAGCTGCGCTGTGGACGACGCGATCGTTTCGTTGGTGTGGTCTTGGTCTTGGTCTTGGCCTCCGGCATCGTGGTGGAGGATGTGGCACCAGGCGTTGTTGTTGCTGCTGCTGCTGCTGCTGGCAGGAGCTGCGTTGTGCTGGGCGACTCTACGAAAGGCACACAGAGGCACATAGAGACTTGGGCATGGGTGGACATGGGTGGACATGGGGCTAAATGAAGAGGCGATCCCGGCACCAGAGGAGTAGGAGCAGGAGGATTACAAGCAGGCAGAGCGGAGAGAATTAGAAGCGGTACAAGGCTGGTCATGCAGTGGTCATGGCGCCGAGTGGCGTCAGTGCGGTGTGGATGGTTAGTGTGTTGTGGTGGATGCAGTTAGTGCTGGACATTAGAGGTGCGCTGCTTACGGCGGCCTTACCCTGGTAATCAATGTTAACTACTTTGTGGCTATGGAGGAAGGTGCTGGTGCTGGTGCTGGTGTTGATGTTGTTGTTGTTATGGTGGCTGTTGTTGTTGTAGTGCTGCCCGACTGGCGGCTGTCGGAGGTGCATGAGCGTTGGGCGATGGCCCTGTCCCCCCGCCGCCACATGAGTGGAGCCAGTGGACGACGACGATGATGATGACGATGTAATGGACATGGACATGGGCATGGAAGCAGATGTGGTGTTCGAATGGGAGCTGGAGCTGGAGCTGGCCAGTCGCATACCTTGCCCCATCAGGCTCAACCCGTTCTCGGCCTGCGTCGCCTGCGATGTGATGTGTATCCGTCGAATCTTTGGCTCCGAATGCTTGTACATCCCACTAGGCTGCGTGAACAGATTGCTGCTGTTGCTGTTGCCGAAACCTACAAGAGAGAGTGAATCCATGATTAGATACTGCCTGCCACACGAATGATCAGCAGCTGTACTCACTCCGCTCACAATCTGTGGAAGATGGCGACTGCCGACTCTCGACACTCAGCGGGGAGACAGCGGCATCCGGTTCCGAGCTGGAGACGCATTGCACCTGCCACAAAAAGTTTGTTAAATAAAGATTCAAGAGAGGGAGAGATCACCAAAGAGGAGAGGAGCCACAAACCATATCACTGCCAGTGCTCCGATGGCTGGGAGGTCGCTCCGGACTGCGCGGACTGCATGTGGTGGTGTCTGGCGGACTGGCCGCCGTGCCCTGGCGACCCATCGAGGAGTCCGTCGTCAGATACGTGGTGGCCTGTGCCTGCTGCAGACTGATCTGCTGTGCCTGCTGCTGCTGCTGTTGCTGCTGCTGCTGCTGCGATGGCTGCTGCTGCTGGATCTGAATGGTGGTTGTCGTGGGACTCGCCGACACGAAAGTGGAGCCGCCACCCTGCTGTCCCGTGGGCATCACCAGACCCATGGGCGTGGAGTATATCTGGCCAATGGGACTCAACTGCCCGTTGGCCCCCACAATGTACTGTTGGCCGCCGGCGCCGGGCGAGATGAAGGAGGGCTTGCTCTGCGGTGACGGAGTGCGCAGCATCACGGGCCCCTGGGGCGTCATCAGGCTGGTTGTGGGCATGTTTTGGATCTGCAGCAGGGTGGCGTCTGGGGCCATTACCAGGCCCGCGGGCATCAGCACCTGCTGCCCGATGAGGTTCACCTGCTGCAGGATCTGGCCGTTCTGCAGCAGCAGCTGCTGCGTCTGCTGCGGAGCCGAGGAACTGGCCTTGTTCACCACGATGCCCTGGATGCCGGGACTCAGCTGGAACTGCTGCTGGAACTGTGGTGCCGATGCAGCCGCTGCCGCCGCAGCTGCCGCCTGCTGATGGAGCAGGCCGGGCGCCTGGCTGGGGATGCTGGGCGAGATCTGTGGGGAGAGCGTCTTGGCGGGGGATCCACCACTCGGCGGTGGCGGCGTATGGCACACGGAACTCTTGCGCTTGCGCGGCCGCCGCTTGGCCTCCGGCGAGCTGATGATCAGCGTCTGACCATGCGGTGCCACTGCGCCCGGATGTGGCATGGCCAGCACTTGCTCTAGGTGCTGCTGCTGTGGATGATGCTGCTGCTGCTGCTGCTGGTGGACGATGTAGCCGCCGTTGGGAAGCGTGTTGAGCAACACGGTCTGGCCACCGGCTCCTGCTGCTCCGCCTGAGCTCTGTCCCGCCTGCGAGGTGATGATCTGGTGGTGCAACAGCTTGCCCCCGGAGTTGAGTATCACCGTGTTGCTGCCGCCGCTGCTGGATGTGGCTGCGCCCACTGACGAGGGTTGGCTCACAATGTAGCCGCCGCCCGACTGCGGATGCAGTTCCTGGTGCTGGTGCTGGTGCTGCTGCTGCTGCTGGATGATGCTCGCGCGATGGTGATGCTGCTGCAGATGCGGATTGCCCTGCTTGCTGGGCTGTGGCCCTGGGATGACCAGCAGCTGTCCGGAGGAGGTCATTATCAGCTGACTGCCGCCATTCGTGGCGCCTGCCATTTGACCGGCCATCGCCTGAAGCTGCGCCATTCCGGCCTGGGAGCTGCTCAGCGTGGTGATCGGCCGCCCCGTGATCCCAGTGCCCGCCGTGGTGGTCACAATGCTGCGCGTCATCGTGGCCACTGCATTGCTGCTGGCCACAGCCAGCCTCTGTCCGGCAAGAGTCTGCTGGTTCTGCTGGTTCTGCTGCTGCTGGCGCATCACACGCAGCTGTGGAGCGGAAGCGGTGACCTGGCCCTGCACTTGGCCTTGGGTACGCATTTGCAAGATCTGCGGCTGGGGCTGCTGCTGTGGTTGCTGCTGTTGCTGCTGCTGCTGCTGCGGCTTTGGTGATGGCGAGGGCGTGCTCTTGCCCGAGTCCAGCAGCGAGTCTGTGGGCGAGGACAAGCTCTGTCTGGGACTCTCGTGGCTGGTGGAGATGGCACCCACCTGCTCGGGCCGCTTCTCCACAGCATCCTGCAGCACAGCCGCACTGCTCGAGACGGGCGACTCCTGGGGCGGTGGCACCACCGTGACGCTGGTAATCTGTGGCTTCTGCGGCCGCGCAAAGGCCTGCGTATCCACCTGCAATGTGCGCTGTCCGGGATTCACATTGGAGGACACATTGGCTGCCACCGATTCCGCTTCCCACTTGCCGCCAAAGACCGACAGCCGCCGTATCCTCTGGCGCTGCATCTGCAGTTGCTGAAGTTGCTGCTGCTGTTGTTGCTGCTGCTGCTGGGAGCTGTGCACAACGGGCTCCTGTGGCAGGGCTCTGGCCGTGGATGTGGCCGACACTGTCACGGTTTTGGCTCCCGTGTCCAGGCCCCCACCCAGCGTATTGTGCAGCAGGACTGTCTGCTGCTGCATATAACCGGCGGGATCGTCCTTGAAGTTGGGTTGCTGCTGCTGCTGCTGCTGCAACAGGGTGGCTGCTGCGGGTGGAGGCAGCGTTACGGGTAGAGGCAGGGAAGAAGTTGTTGCTGCTGCTGCTGGCGTCTGCTTTATCACATGTCCTCCGGCTGAGCGCTTGGGGACTCCAATTCCAACTCCAACTCCAGCTCCAGCTCCAGTTGCTCCTATTCCTATTCCGGCTAATGCTTGACTAGTTTGCATTACAGTCGTGGGCGTGGGCGTGGGTGTGGGTGTGGGTGTGGACGTGGCCATTCCATAGGTATGGTTCCGTGCGGGTAATTTGTTATTGCCGTATTTGTGGCAATCAGCTTCTGGAAATGGAGCAACAAATTGAAAAGGCAAAGTCAGTGAAAGGTCAAGACAACATCCTCTCGTTGGTTATGCAAAGCGCCTCGCGTCCTTAAAGTGCCCGCAACGTGTCCCCTGCGTGGGCCACAAACAGCCAACACGGTCCACACCTCTCCTCTAGAGGAGCTCAAAGCAGCAGAAGGATGCCAAGAGGATGCGGCTGGGGCTGGGGCTGGGGCTGGGGCTGGGCTGGGGCAGAATGACGACCCGAATAAAATCAAAACACACACACACACACACACAAAACGTGCTGCTGCGAAAGTCAGATGAAAGTAAAGGGGTTGCCGGGTAGTGGGGACACTCGTGGGGGGTGGGGGCGGCTCCAGTGGTTTTTAAGCAGCGGTAAGGATATAATGAAGGACTTATAATTAAACAGCAAAAAAAAAAAGGACCAGCCCAGCCACTCGACCAATTTACTGACTGCCACTCCTTTCTTTCATACAAATGCAAAAATGAACACGAAAAAGACAAATCCCAAACTTTTGATACCCTGGCAGGCACATATGTACATATGTACAGCTCTTATTTGTAATACTGAATTTTCCAACAACAAACAACTTTCTTGATTGCTGCCACAAACTTTGGGCACTTCTTTGCATTGACATAAAGGATTAAGGATTCAAATGGCATGGCATGTGGCAACGACTAGTGGTATATACTTTGTATACCCTCTGCGTGGCAAGTATCTGTACTATTTTAAATGATATATGCAAATAAGGGCACTGCCAGCCACTGCCCAAAGTTTATCCGCCTTTTGCCGAAATACAAAGCTTGCAAAAAATGTAAAAAAAAAATAAACCAACACTCTGCTGAATCTGTGCACCCAGCTAAACCCAGCCAAAAACCACAGAAAATTTAAATTCATTTGGCAGTAAGCTCGCGGAGGGGGAAAGATTTTTAGCAAATACTTGCCACACACCCCTGCCCCCGCACCGAGGACACCCACGGAGCGCACGGACAGACCACAGCGCCTGACCAACTTCTCCGCCACTCAACTCCTGCCCCTGCCCCTTCCTCTGCCCCTGCCCCTTCCTCTTGAATCCTGCAGCAATGCCACGCGAAAATTTTCTAAATCGTGCAAAACTTTTGCTTTGTGCGGCGTTTTTAATGCGACGCTGATTGGCCCTCGCAATCGCCCACACCCATCATCCATGGGCCATTCCCTGGACGAAGGACCCTCCTGCAATTGCCTGCTGCATACATTGTGGGTGGTGGTGGTGGGGACGTTGGCGGGAAAGGCGTGGCTGGTAGGCGGTTCGAAATGGACGCGCTCTCGGCTAAACTTTCGCCATCAAGTCCCTTTTGTTTCAATTAACCTTTTCATTTGAAAGTTTTTAACATTGTTTGCCGAATGTTTGGCCAACTGCTCAACGTGCCATCCTCTCCTCATTCTCTCCCTCTCTCTGTCTCGCTTCTTCCCTGCCACACCTCCTCTGTCTGTGGCAAGAAGGTGAATGGTGGCTGTGTGTTGGTGTTGGTGTTGGGTGTCGTGTCGCAACCCTTTTCCCGAAATTGGCAACAGTTTTGCAGTTGTTTCCCTTTTTCATCCGGCAAATATCTCAAATGGAAATCAAATTGCTTTGAATTGCTGGAAGAAAAAGCCTTTCAGGAATGCTGTATCCCCCCCATCCCCCCACAGGGCTGCAGCAACGATAAGGACGGAGATTCCCCGCCCGGATGCAAAAGAGAGCAGTGTCAATAGGAACTTTTGTTGTGAAAGCTTCTGGCGTGGTTGAATGGATGATTGAAAGGAGATGGGAGCCTCGCAGCATTCCATTGAAATAATGCACGAATTGAGAGTACCCTTTGGGGGAGAATAGGTACCCTCGCAGAGGAAAGAAAGAGAGGTCCTAGGTCATAGGTTCCTTAGTCCTATCGCAGCGCAATGCACACATTAATTCCGACGCCCTAAGCTCTGTTAAGTGGCGGCACTTGCTGTCCCACAACAAATTCAATTGCCTGGCAATCTCCCACAAACCCCAACCCCCTCCCACCCCAACCGAAAACTGTCCAAAAACTGCCTGAGGCACTTCTCAAGTGAAAATGTTTTCGAGTCTTTAATAAAAATAACATTTATTCAAGGCTTAAAGCGGCTTAAATCACAACAGCAGAAGCAGCACTGGAGGACTGGAGGGGAGTGTAGGGGGGCAAGAAACATCCGAGAAATGTCTTTGAGTAACGCGTTGGTTTGGCGGAACGCGCCAAGTTCCTTTGTCCCTTTCTGGTGCCACACAAAACAGCAGGGAAAATCAAAACAGGCGAAAGGAAAAACAAACAAGGGGCAAAGGCACAGGAGGTAAGGAGTTGGGGCCGATAGCCAGGAGACAAACAGGGAAGCATCCGAAATGCACTTCCTGTCGTGTGGGAGGGACGCCTGCCACTTCCCGCTGCCTGCGCCCCAAAAGCTGTCTTAAGCTTGTTGAACTCTCGCTACCGCTCCTGCTGCTGCTGCTGCTGCTGCTGCTGCTGCTCGTGTGTGTTGTTTGCTGCTGCCCTGCTGCTCTTTAGTTCTCTCCCTGTATCTCTTTCTGAGTTTCTCTCTCGTTCTCAGTTTTCCCCCATGTTTGTTTGCCAGTGTGCATTTTCACTTTATCATTGTCTAGGCATCGTTTTTCACTTGGCAGTAGCAGCAGCAGCAGCAGCCACATCCAACATTGAGCACCTTTTCCACTTGGATCTGTTTGCACTTCCACACACACACACACACACACACACACACACACACACACGCGCACACACCGCCTGAAATGTGTATACATATGTATGTATGGGTATGCTCCATTTTCCCCTTTGGTTCTGCTCTATGGCTGGCTTTTCCTTGGCCTAGCCTTCCGTGCACTTTTCGCACGTATCTACACTAGTTTTCCTTTGCCCTGACCTCATCCTTTCCCTGCGCCCTTCTACCCCATCTACCCCTCTTGTGCATGCTGGCATCGTCTTCGTCCTGTTCATCGTCGTTGCGCCGTCGTGTTCTTTTTTTTTGTATCCTTGCAGCTGCGAAAAAATGCAGGCAGGCAGCCGGCAGCGCACTCACATTTTTTTCTATAGCATACTTTTGTGCTGCCCGGGAAAAACGCTTGCCCGCAGGGGAGCTCTCTGACAGCCCAGGGTTGCCATGGCGCACCAAATAAATGACTAAGGCGTCTCTCGTCTCTGGTCTCTGGTCTGTTCTGTCATTCCGTTGGGGCCATCAAAGGGAAAAGTCATTGCCAAGCAAATCATTTCATTTGAGTGGAGCGCCGCCGCGCCGCGCTGCGAGATTTATCTTTTAAATTTATTTAATCTACTTTTTGCAGCTTTACCATAGCTTTAGTACTGTTCGGGCAAATCGGCTGGCAACCCTGGCTGGCTGCTGCCAATCCTCAAATATTGCCGTTTCGGCTTTCATCGTTCGTCGTTGGTGTTTGTCGTCGCTTAACATTGATTAAGTTGGAAATCTGTTGGTTGGGGGACAGTACTGCTGCCTACCTGACATGGACAGGGGGGGTTCTATACACTCTATAGTCGTGTTTCTTTTGGTCTACATTTATATATATATATATACAATTGTGTACAATATGTATTTGCTCACCTTTGTTGGCCATTTCAGGTGTGGTTGTTATTGTTGCATGGACTGTTGCTGCCGTTGCAGCCGTTGTCGTCGTCGCCGTCGTTCTCATCAGCGTTGAGAACACATCACTGACAGCTGCTGGCCCAGATATGGATACAGATACGGATACGGCGGGCAGCGTATTTGTCGTTGTCGTCGTCGCATCTTTGACACTCTGTTGCTGCTGCTGCTGCTTCTGAGATTCAAGAAATCGCCGCTGGTGCAGGCAAGGTGTCGTCGTCGCTGTTGCTGATTCAACTGTCGCTGCAGCAACTGTTGGCAGCTTCAGTGGCATGTTGGGCACCTGAAACAAAGCAACAAATTGCTTTAATTAGTATAAATGCTGTGCAAAAATCAAATTAGGCGCCGCCGCCGCCACAGCACTGGCCGCCGCTTGATGTCAAATCGAGAATTTAATTAAGCCCCTGAACCCCTCCCCCCGAATGGAATGCCACAAACACACAACACACACACACACACACACCCATCAATCCAATATGCACTCAAAACGTAAACATTTTAACACTGAGGGCTTAGAGCCGAGTGTGGGGGGAGTCGCTGTTCGCCCCCATTAAATTTGCATAGAAAACGTGAGTTGCAACTGCAAACACAATTATTTAAGCGCCGACGATTCCTGGTTCTCGTTTTGCATACCCTCCGCGTACGGGTATGCCTCTAATCGTTCTTCAATATATTCTCAGGCTTACATTATTTGCAACCCCTTTTAGAAGATGCATTGAGTATTTGCTGTAGAACTTGCCGTTGATTGACATTTAATTTAATTTCCCTCAAACACTTTCTCAATTAAGTTGCAAATTGTTTTATCTCAAATCTTTTAATTGCTTGGAGCGTTCATTTATTATCTGAAATTTCCCTTACCATTTTCGTACACATATTCTAAAGAACTTGTTTACTAATGCACATTTTTTTACATCTATCTACGAGTATGTTTCTATTATATTCTATGATTGGCCGTAATTGAAATCGTACACTCTTCTCCGAACAAATTGTATTTATTCAATTATGTTTCTATAATTTTCGTTAATTGCCATTGCCATTGCCATGAAAAATTCAATTTGATCCCAAAACTCGATGTCTCTTCCGTTTCATACACTTTAATTCGATTTGGAAAAGGGTTTTTTTACCCTGTTCTTTTTTTTTATCCTCGCCCCATATACATATGTATTTATCGGATGTAATTTCAATTGAAATTATCCCCAATTCGCAGACAATTTTTATTCAATTTAGTTTGCAAAAAGGGTTTCTAATGGAAGGGCTAGTTGTGGGGGCATTCTGCATGCCCTTCCTTATGTCCTCAATGTTTCCCCTCTAATTTGCAACAATTGAAATCAGATACAATTTCACTGTGTAATTTCCTGCTGCGGGGCAGGCAACATCCACTCTGGTATTCCCTTTAATCATGACCCCCCCCACGATGATGTTTTTCCTGTAATTTGCGTTTAATGAAATTCGATACAAATTCGCTCAAATTTCGAATTGTTGGAGTATCCAAAATACTTGCCAATGATTAGGCGGGTACCCTTTTCCATGGGGTGCCCGGCCATCGTCCTGCAAGCCAATGTGCTTTATAATTTGCGGCAAAAATCTGATACCATACCCCCAACGCGCTCCCTTTATTTGAATTCCCATTTTCAACGGGCGAGGGTTATTTAGGGGTTTAATTTCTCCTGGACTCGACCTTGGCCCCGGGGCTTAGTCGCTGTCCAATTAGCATTTTCGCAACGCAGTGGAGTCCCCGCCGCACCATATCCGAGTGAGTGTACTCCAACGTGTAATCCAATCAAATGCACCAGCAGATCCATCATTATCGGCGCTGAGCAGATCAAAAGACAATCCCTCCCTCGCTCTTGCCGTGGCAGCGCCATGCCGCCATGCCACCATGCACCTGCTGTAAGCGCACGGAATTTATGCAAATGAATCGCCGGCAAAAGGTTTCGATTTGCACGCCTCCGCGTGAAACCCGCCCCATCCCACACCCCACCCTTCTATGGATGATGATGGACGAGGCAGCGCCATCGAGAAACGACGACCCTTTTGGGGAAATGGCCACTTTTTGCGGCACTACAAATCAGTGGCAGGAGGAAAAGTGGAGTGGAGTGGAGTGGTTGTGGCTCACTGGCTCTCTGACAATTGCTTCATTGGCTGGCCAAGCGCTGGATAAACGTGTCGCAACCATTTTGGGTCAACAATTTGTACCGATGCGAGCCTTTTAGGAGACGGAGTACCGCACGCATTCCACAGACCCAAGTTGGTTATTAAACATTAAAATGTTTCACTGACTTCTTTTTTATGGGAGGAAAAACCCAACAGAGCGAACAGAGCGAGCCAAAGGAACGGCCAAAGCAATTGGAGAAGGCGAGGCAATAAAATGGTCCAAGTACCAACTGGATGAAAGCCCTGGGGCATGTGGCATGGGGCAGTAGCAGTAGCAGTAGCAGCAGCAGAAGCAGAAGTAGAGACTGCCCCCAGAGGGAGATCTGGTAGCTCAAGTGCTGAAATTAAATGAATCATTGGCCAGTAAGTAGAAGATAATGAAACGTGAAACTGTAGCTGCTGCTGGAGAGTAATGAAATATCTCGAGGGCATCTCTCAAGGTAATCGTTTGATGGGACGGGGAGCCACGAGCTTCCACTAGTAGTGCCTCTCCGTGGAGTCTCTCTCTCTCTCTACTCTGATTTGAGAGGCCATTAATTTATATTCATTTCTGAAATTTATTAATTGGCCCACGCCTCAACAACGACTAGAAAATAAACCCATTAGGATACTGATCCCCGGATAGTATCCCAGCCCAGTCGCATCCACTTGCAGGAGGAGGCAGCCTCATAAACGACTAAGCTTTTGATTCCCGGTCCCCTCTTCAGAATCTAAAGCTTTGCTTTCATATTGTGTTGCTTTTGTTGCGCAGCCTCAAGTGCTGCTGTTGCTGTTGCTTTTGACTTTGCTGTAGCTGTAGCTGTTGCCGTTGCCGTTTCTGTTGCCATGGCTTTGGTTGCCACTTAGTCAAAGGCAGTTGCCACACAGAAAAGCAAACATAATTTCAACTTTTGAAATGCAATAAAACCGCATCTCATCCCACACAGTCCCAGACACAGTCTTTCGCCCCCTGCTTCTTCCTCCCTTGCTCCTCGCGGCATTGCAAAAGCTAACAAATGTATGTAGAACATTTGCATTTGCCAACTGGGTCGTCGTCGCCGTCGCCGTCATCCTCATCGTGTCGTGTCTCTGGGCTTTGTAAACTATATAAAAAATAATAAATAAAATCAGAGGGAGAAAATATGTGTATGTACTACGCAACTGCAAACTGCAATCAAATGTTGCCATGGCATCAGGGCCCCAAGCTCTCTCGGGTATCTGCTGTATCTGTATCCGTATCTGTATATATCTGTGTATCTGTGTATCTGTTGTATCCCCTGCCCCCCGTCCCGTGCATCCCATTCGGTTGGCCATTCAATGCGAGAGCATTCAAACATAATATCCAAATTTAATTGGCATTTAATGGAAAAATAATTAAGCAAAAGCTGTGCATGTTCTCGACTGCCACTGACAGCAGCAGCAGCACCAGCACCAGCAGCAGAAATTGCAATGGCAGCAGTAACAATGGTTGATCGACTAGATGATGACTCCTTTCAGGCATCTAACAGATGAATAGATACAGAATGATGGAGAGATGGAGAGCTCTCAGAGCAGGAGTATAAACGAGTAGGTGACCAAATAAAAATAAAATTAGAAGCAGGAGTAAATAAATCTCACACCCGAAATTTGGAATTTAGAAAGGATAATAATCGATAAGTCGATTAAAATTTAAGTTTAAATTACCAAATATCGATAAAAGTTATCCAAAAAGTTTAGAAATATCAATAATAAATTGATTGGACAGTTCTACAATCGTGAAATCGAATAAAAATTTTAAAATTACAAAACATCTATTAAAAATTGGTTAATAATTTAAAAAAAAAATCGATAATTCAATGTTAGAGACTGAACCATTTATTTAAGATATTTAAAGGAATAAATGTTCCAATCAGTTCTGGGGAAAAGTGTATTTTCCCTGCTTGAATTGTATGTTTTTTGAATTATTTACAGTTAGAGCCAACTGCTTGCATTTTAGCTGCTTAAGTGGAGGTACACAAAACAACTTGTGTTTATTTTGTTTATTTTGTTTATACAATAATAACGCTATTAAATGCCAAATTATGATGCATGATGCATGATGCATGCTGCATGAATATTCCCTCACCCTTAATTAAAACTGTCACATTTTGTGGACCAAACCGAGCATATCCTTTCGTGACGTGACCCTTTGGCAGAACCCACCAAAATGGTTATTAGCCCAGAAGGCAGGAGACCAGCGAAGCGTTGAAGCGACGCGTTGACACTCGCCACCAAAGCGTGCGGCTAATGAATACCAACAAACAGAAAAATACACTCGCATTAAACGACATACATACATACATACATACATATGTACATATGTACATGTAGTCGTGTTGTTTATATAATGGATAGTTATAAATGAACATAATTGCCGCACTTACATATATAAATGTAGGTATGTGTATTCAATGTGTTCCATAGATGTGAAACATGTATTTTGCATATTTTTGATGTATTAACTGTTTTAGCCGCGGGCATGTGCATAGCAGGTGGGAGTTAAATAAGGGGGGGCCAAGGGGGTTGTCCAAACTGTGTAACACGCAACAAAATGCCAGTGAAAATACCAACAAACATTGCACTTTTCCATGCATAATTGTGGAAATTAAAACCAACTGTGCCGCCAGACAGTATGCAATGCCGTGCAGTGCACACCCCCAACCCAACCCCAGCCCCAGCAGCTCCGTTGCGTGCATGTGTGTGTATGTCCTGGGGGATGGTGGCCATGGTGTCCAGGAGTCGTGCAGTGGGTGTAAGAGGAGGTTGAGGCCAGACCATAGACCGACCGACCGACCGACCATATGCAAACGAGCTGGGCGGCGAGACTTATGCTGGGCTGTGGCTATGTGGCTCTGTGGCACTCTCCGGTGGTTGCAGTCGGCTTTCAGGTGTGAAGCGCATGCACAGGTGCATGAACGGTGTTGGTTTTCATTAACGTCATAATGCCCGACAGCTTTAATCCTTTGCCAAGACTAGGGGATGGACTGTCTCGGTCTTGCAGGTGGCAGTGGGAGTGCCAGTGCCAGTGCCAGTGGTAGTAGAGCTCTCGGACACCGACATGGACACGGGACACACGGAGCACCTCCTCCGGGCAATTGTGCGCGCACACAGGAACAGCAGGAACAGCAGAAACAACAGGAACAAGAACGGAAACTTTGCGGCGCTGCCGGATATGAGTAATCGCTCAGTCACGTCGTGGCATCAGTAAGTCCTTGGCTGCAGCAGGACCAGCGCAACGCTGCAGCAAGATTTTCAACCAAAAAAAAAGAGAGTGGGAGAAAGTCGATAGACTGTGTGTGTGTGTGAATGTGTGGGTGCAATGTGCATGACGCAACCCACAACGGAAATCGCTCAACGTTCGCTTGGAGCGCGCATGCAACGCTCTGGTTAATGGTCGACAGGATGGACCACCTGCCTCATGCCGCCTCTACTGAACGATGTCGATGTCGATGCCATTTCCAACTACCATCAATTGAAATGCAAGAAGCCTTCAAAGCTGCCCCACACACTCACACATACAAAAATCACCCACACACAACAGGACTCGTAAACTCCAGGCAGGACTCTCGCTTCAAAACGGACATTTAGGGAAAATTGAATTGACACAATCCATTTGGGTGGGGCGGTGCGCGGCGAAGCCTTACAACTGTTTAGGTTTTCAGGATATCGATTTGTAGCAAACATTTTTCAGGGCCAACAAAAGTGCCATTACATATGTACATATATACATACATACATACGTACATACTTATACAAAAATTGTGGCTAGCATTAGATGGGACTTTCTACTGTCCAAATCTATGTAGCTATTTCCTTAACCTCCTTCTTTACTTAAATAATTTATTGAAAATACTTAGAAATCTTTTGTGTGTTTGCTTGTTTATTCTTAATCGAATGTGGCCGTTCGCTTTGGAGAAATTTGCTGAGAAACGAATTTGCGAATTAAATTTGGGGGCACAGAAAGACTCCCAATATTTGTCTTGCTGCCAAAAGTCTCTTTGGGCAGCTCTTTGGAAGTGCACATATCCGACAAAAAGGGCAGCAGCACTCCCTCCGTCTCGACAGCTTTATTGAACATTCGATAGCATTCATTTATTGAGCGCAGTGAGAGCTCCCTTTTGGCTCTCTTTTGGCGACAATTCTGGCTTTTAGTTTTCATTTTTTCGACATCTAAAAGTGTTCGCTCAAAAGGACCTTCACTGTACGGAAATCCGTACTCCCATTCTATTGGATTTCCTTCGAATTAGTAAGAGGATTCGCCTACCCCACCTCTCCTTCCCCAGACATAACTCATTCAATTCCAAGAAGTGAAAAGTTTTTCCTAGTTTCTTGCTGCCACTGTGTCAACGTCAACGTTCGCTTCTTGAGGACACATCTTCCAGTTCATTCCCCGTCATGGGTTCATTCCCTCCCAGCTGCTGATGCTGCTGCTGATGCTGCTGCTGCTGCTACTTCTGCTGCTCATTCATCTGTTCCTTTTCTGGTTTTTGGTTCGGGTCCTGGGGTCCCTGCCACCACGCTGTCTGCTCATGGCGCGTACAACATTTAATTTGGACTAATGAAGTTTCTATAAAAACCCAGGCAGCAGCGTTTCTCTCGCACTCCTCGGAAATTCAATTTTTGCCACTAAAAACTGTTCGGAGGGGGCAAAAGGGAAACCAGTAGAGTGAACACTAAACTAAAAGTGGAGTGGAGTGGAGTGGAGTGTGGAATGGTGCGGTGTGGCGTGGTGTGGTGTGGTGTGGCGTGGTGTTATGTGGCAGCAGTGGAGGCAAGTGGTGTGGAATGGAGTCAAGACGAAGCAAAGGAGAGACATGTCTCGAGACAAGACAAGTCTCAGGTCTTCCTGCTCACATTCGAGTGACGTGCAAATTACCCCCGAAAAAAAAAGGAAAGGCAGAAACAAACGACGACTGCAGAAGGGAGCGAGGGAGGTGAGTAGTAGTCGCGTATTTCTCTGAAAGATTAAGATTGAGGCAGGAAGGTTGTTGCATCCCTGCCACCTGCCACCAGCCACCAGCCACCAGCCACCATTGCGCCGCCTAATTGTTTTAGTTGTTGTTCCATGAATATGCTAAATTGTCTGCCACAGTTTTCGTGCTTGCGCCCTCTCTGCAAATGTTTATAAATGCAAATTGGCCGAAAAGTGCAACAGCAGCAGCAGCAAAAACCAGGCAGAATCAGATTGGGGCTGATGGACGCCACTTTCCGGACGTGCTTGGTTGCCTTTCGGTGTGCGTCAGAATTTGGCAATGGGAATGGGAATGGAAATGAAAATGGAAATGGTATTCGGAGGCGACTCCGGGGACAGGCCCTGAATGAATGAATGACAGCACAAACAAGATAGGAGCAGGCGGCTGAATTCCGTACGAGCGAAGCTGATGATACCCTACCTATGGCTGACATATGCCGAACAATTTATCTATTTAGACAATTTATCTTGCTCCCATTGCCACTATTCCTTCTCAGAGATTTATTCTGCGACAAAAGATGCAACACAAGCAATGGGCGTAGAATAAAAGGCCGAAAAATGCAAAAACAAAATACATGTCGTGTGCATGACGAGGAAAATCGCTGTTCGACTGATCGTAAGGGGTTTATTTATTAATTATTATTATTTCTATGCAGCCTATATACGATATTCTATCAGAACTGCTAAAGTGTAATATTCTTTTTTGAGCGATTCTTTCTGTATGTATTACGATCCAGATATTGCTATGTATTTACATTACATACATATCACATGCAAATATCTACACAAAATCACAATACCCTGCTTGAGGGTATACAAATGTAGAGCGATGCGATGCGATCTGGGGTTTACTTTCGTTTTCTGGCCCTGACATGGCCGATAGTAGACGAAGCGGGCTGGCGCACCATGGCGGGGCGGGCAGGGGGCGCACTGCTACAAAGCAGATTGTCCGGCAGGCAACCTTCAGGCACATTCAGGGCAATCAAACCATCCGACTTTGTTATTCCCTGACTTTTGCGTGTGTGCGTCGTAAACAGCAGCCACAAAAACAGAAACAGCAACAGCAACAGCAACAACAATTAATATTGCTTTTATTTTTATTGTAAGCTGTAAATTGTGTGGCAACAATGCCGCTGACATCGTTCGGCGCACGCTGACCTTCTCAAGTTTTGTTTGTTTGCTTTTGTCGGAATGGAATCTGAAT
The DNA here is from genome assembly GCA_018150885.1 of Drosophila tristis. Taxonomy (NCBI): domain Eukaryota; kingdom Metazoa; phylum Arthropoda; class Insecta; order Diptera; family Drosophilidae; genus Drosophila; species Drosophila tristis. Next base: position 14,011,033 of record JAECWT010000002.1, read on the forward strand.
GTAGAGAACTGGGGCCAAAGTTTTATTTGTTTGCTTGAGACCTGCCTGGGACCTGGGACCTGGGACCCGGGACCCAGTACTTTCCCCCGCCGATTCGGAGGCCTGCGCCACTTGCCGCACAATGCTGCTGCGTGCAATGCTCTCGAAATAGAAGTCCATTGGGGACGAGGCAGCCGCAGCAGCTGTTGCGACGAGTCGACTTCTCCCCCTTGGTTTTTTTGTTTTTGCCTGTGGAAAATCAATTTCAATTGTCTCGCACTTATCGGAAAATATACAGAAAACAAATAAAAAACCGATAAAGAACGAGTCAATCTTTTTTTTGTTTTTGTTTTATTTTTTCGGTTTTCATTTGCACTTTTAGCAATTGAGAATTTCAATTGTAAATAATTGTTTAATTATCGACAATTGCAGTGGAATCGCGCATCAAGAACCGAGAACTGCGAACTGCGAACCGCACAGACAACAAAGCATTCTGCGTCATTCCATAAACCGATTTCTGAGTCACAGAAAAATCCAATCTACATATAAAGAATGATTAAAGAGCCGCAGCGAGTGATATAATTACGCTATGATGCACGCCTAATGAGGGACACATTGCCTATACGCAATTCATGGATTACGTATACGCCCATTATGTCTTTTAGTTGTACATTAATCGCATTGGGGCAAAGAAGGCGTCACTTATCGGATTACACACTTTTCTTTCGCTCATGAGAAAAACTTTTCTCTTTCACAGTTTACATTTTTTCTTTTACAAACTTTTCAAATTGGATATCAAATACGAGTACGAGTACATGGAGCCACTCAAAACTAGTTATGTCTCAACTCTAATTGTCTGCCATCATGCCTGCTTCTGCCTCTGTCTCCACTGTTGCTGTTGCTGCTGCTGCGGCTGCTGCTGCTCCATTTGGCCTTTTCAGTTTTAGCCTCAACTTTCCAATCGTAGCCGAAACACTCGAAACTTTGTCTCCTCCGACATCATAATTTGCTGGCTGGCTCTGGCTCTGGCCCAACCTCAAACCAAGCGACTGCCTGCCAGCCTGCCTGCTGCCATACGATACCACGGCTCAATTCTCAATCCAAAACTCCAGCTCCACAGCGCCACAGCCACAGCGCTCCGTAGCTCCATTGAGTGACAGCCGCTTTGTCTAGCTTTCGGGCCAAAAGAGACTTTCACCAAACCGAAGCACACACACTCCCAGAGAGAGAATAAGCGAGAGAGAGAGAGAGAGAAACAGTGACAGAGACAGAACGAAATCCCTAACCTACCACACCTTAAAGCACAAAAGAAAGGCTGCTAAAAGCAGTCAAGACGACAGCATAAAATGGCAATAATCAAAACAAAAATGCGAACAAATCAACGAGCATAGACTTCATTATGTGGGACCATCAATCATGGCCAAAACGAAACGCCAAAGGGGGTAGTGGAGTGGAGTGGCAGCGTGGAGGGAGCAGAGTTGAATGTGCTCCCCCCCAAAAACATGAGACGTGCCACAAAATCACCAATACCACCTACCTAAACCAAAGTTATGGCCAACAGGGCGAACACAGACACACACACACAGAAGACAGTCATCGACTCTTGTGGTCAAAAAAATGTGTGGCACAGACGCAGAGGCATGAGGCAAGAGAGAGACAGACAGACAGACAGAGAGAGAGAGAGAGGACAAGCGCTATGAAGTGTTTAGTAAACAAATTGCGGTCTCCCCTGCCTTTCGATAATACGCATTTTAGATCAGCTTAGCGCACTCAACATGGAGGCTGCACGGGGCATGGACAGCAAAGAGGGGACTCAGAGTGGTGGTAGAGGGGCAAGAGGCGGTTGGAGCCAAGTTATAAGTGCATTGCACCGAAATATCGATTGACGGAGCAGCAGCAGCAGCAGCAGCAGCAGCGGCAGCAGCAGAAGAAGCAGCGCCAACAAAAGACGACAATCAACGCTGCTGGCGCGCGATTTTCACAGTTCCAGGCATTCAACTTAAAATGCGTGTGTGTACACAGAAAGAAAACTTTTGCGCCAGAAATTTTGTTATATTTACTCCGCGTATTTATAGATTTTTGCGTGCGAATTTTATTTAAATTCTCCAAGTGTACAGCACACTCCTCAAAACTTTGGTGGGGAAGCATATTAAAAGGACATTGAATGTGCGCGCGGGGGCGGCCAGGCGCTCGTTGGGCAGGTCAGGGGGGGGGCGTTGGCGCTTGACGGCGGGCATCAACGTCACGCAAAAAAAACCAAAGGGAAACCATAAACTCAAATTAATGACCTCGGCTGATGACTGAAGGAGAGCAGGCCAACGAGAGCGAGGAAGGGAGACAACAGACAAATGCTGAAAGGCGAGGGAGAACGGAGAACAGAAGCCAATAACAAAAGCAAAGCAGAGCAGCAGCAGCAGCAGCAGCTAAAATAATCATAAGAAAAAGACGAAAGACGAATAAGAAGAAGCCGAAGCCAAAGCCAAAGCCGAAGTAGCAGCAACAGAAGCAGAACAACGGCACATGGCCATGTCCAATGTCTGGGTGTGATTTACCGTTAACAGTTTTTTGTTACTGTTGCTGTTGGCTGCTGCTGTTTAAAATTAATCTTATTGCAGGCGATTTCACTGCGATTTACACTGCAGCACCACACATGCATACACTTCTGCATATATGTATACATATATGTATGTATTTATGTATGTTTTAGATAGTATATACAAATTGGAACTGCTCCAGAGAGCCAAGCGGCAGATGGTCACCAATGCCAGGGAGGGGGAGTGCGGGTGGGGGGAATGGAGAGTATCCAACTCTGGGTTTGCTCTGTGATTATGCAGTCGACGTCAACGTCGTGCTGCCATCGTCGTCGTCGTCGTCGTCGTCGTCACAGTCGATTTGTTGTCAAACTGGTTTTACAAATATTTTGCGTTAATCTGGAAGCCCCACTGATGAGAAGGCTCGACGAGGGAGAGGGGTGGTGGTGGTGGAGCTGCAGTTACATTGCAGCAAAGCTCAGTGAAAGTCAGTTGAATGCTGCGCTCTTCCCTAGCGCCCCATCCCCCCAGCCAGTGACTGCCTTCTACCTTTTCTCTCTGTCTCTCCAGCAGCGCGCTCATTCCAGCTAGTTAGCTCAGTGCACACATGCCCTCTCTCTGTCGCTCCTTCCAGCTAGTTAGCTCGGTGCACATTCAATTAGATTTAGCTCTGGCTTCAGTTTTAGCTTTCGGTTTAGCCGTAGCTTTGGCTTTGGCTTTGCCTTCGGCTCCCCTTCCTTCCCCTCGCTCGGCTCATTCATGGCGCTCCTCGGTATTTACAGCCAATTATGAGACAAACAAGTTGAGACCGCTGCCCCGGTTAGAGATGGCAGCGTGATCACAATCAACCGCAATCACGGTATTCTCCCCTTGCCATTATTAATCACCGTCATGGTCTCGGCCGCCGTGCGAGTCAGCGCTCAGGATTCATCCACGACTTTCAATTTCCATGATCATCGTCGGAATTCATTCATTCCATGCCAGCTTTCAATAGATTATCACGGATTAGTGGGGCTTACCTGTGCATTGAAATCGAATAGGTGTTCCGGTCGCAGCGGACAAGGTAGACCGCACTTGCAGGTACCCTGTGTCAGCAGATAGTCCTTGATTTGGAATTGCGTGCGAAGCGTTTTTCCCGTGGGACTGAAATAGAGGAAAACACATGCATATGATATGAGATGGCAAGATACAGGAGTAGGAGAGTGCTCTACATTTACAAGTGCATATTCCAAGTATTCACTATTATTCACTATTTAAACGCACAATTAGTTTTATGGAAATCATGCTATTACCCCAAGGTTACCCTCTGTGCCACCTCTACCATAACAAAACCCACCCCCTCGGGAGTGCAATTAGCCGCACTAACTAACAGAACAGACAACAGACAGGCAGCGGGGCCCAAGCAAAGGCCAACAACAACAACAACAACAGCAACAACAACAGGGCAATGAGCGAGTGTTTGATTAACAGCTCATTAACATAATGGACATTAACATGACAATGTAAGGTGACTCGCTGGTCTGCTCTCTGTTCTTCTTCTCTCTCGCTCTCGCATAAATTAATACCAATCAGAATTGCTCGCTCGCTGTCTGTCTGTCTGTCGAATAAGTGCGACTTGATCGGAGCATAATTCAAACTGGTTTTGTTATTCGCCTTTTATGGTTAATTTATGAGAATTTTTGGTTAACGTTACAGGGCTCCCACGTGTTGTGTTGAGGAATTGCGTGATCGGATGGGGTATACCCCTTTTATAGGGGTAAAATTCGCATGAGAGGCAGTCTTTACAGGGTTTTCCCCTCATCTAGGCCCGCCTCGAAACTCCCCTTTGAAGTGCCATCCCTTAATCCTCATTTCCATCCAAAAGTGGTTTCACTCTCCTTTCACTCTCTGGTTCACAGAGGTTCCCATCTGGCTTTTGTTTTCCATATGCGCATCTTTAAGAACATAAATACAAAATGTGATACAGATACAATTTGGTATACAATCTTAACAATGAAAAGGAATATATTCTCCCCTCGTTATACCAGAGCACACTCCCTAAATGAAACGAAGCGAACAAAGGAGAACAGAACTCCGCACCTCATTCAAAACAACAAAAATAAAACGAGTACAACTACGTCATCCATTCCGTTTCCACAAAACGCGCCTATGCGCCATTAAAAAATTATGAGAAGGCAAAAAAATTGATTTAAATTTTTTGAAATTTAAATACCGACAAAAACAGAAGAAAAAAACCCCAAATGAATCCAGTTATAAGGCTTGCGAAGGGGTCAAAGGGAAGGAGAGGATAAGAGAGGCCTTGGCCAGGGCCAGGTCCAGGTCCAGGGCGGTTTTTCCTTTCTCAATTTTGGTTACCCTTTCCACTCATCGGGTGCCCCTGCTCCTCTTCCCTCCTACTCTGTGGGCCACGCATGACCGCAAATCTGCCGACATAAATGGGTTGTCGCATGTGCGCTGCCAGGGTTTGCAAAAAATAAAGCACAAAAACCCCGACAGGAAGGAACGTTTGCTCTAACGAAGCGGCGGATACTCTTTGGGATTCAATTATGATTAAATTATGAAGAGTTCTTGTTGAATCTGAGTTGTAATTTATTTGGAATGTGTGTGTAAAGAACCTACGTGAGTAGTGCACTGCACTTATAACTTGTAAGAAGATCCTTGTAGCTCTAGGAAAAAAAAAAAAAAAATTAAAACAATGTTTCAGCGTTTGTTGTGCATTTCCTATGCATTTCTTGATTTTTGCGTAGGCCCAGCTGTACCAATATGCCTTTCATTAAATCTATTGATTATGCTTCATTCAGTATGAAAAGATTCCTTAAATAGCCAGAAAGCATAAGGAACCAGTTGAAACGTTTTTGGGGAGGCACACATGCCAAAGATCTGTGAGATCTGTGAGATCGGTAGGACGTGCAGACATGGCTAATATGATTTGGCTATCAATAATATATTAACTTTCTAGGGAGTCTTACATTTCTGCATTGCAAAGATTGTTCCAAGCTCATATTACCCATTAAAAGGGTATAACAAAAAAAAACCAGAATAAAGAACGAAAAAAACAAGAGAGAGAGAGAGAAAGAGACGAGGGGGAAAAAACGGAGCTGCTTATTAATTGTAAAGTGTGAGCACGTTGAAGGAATCAAGGGCGCTGATGATGACGCCGTTCGAGGAGTATCGGAGTCGGAGTCATGGCGTGGCACTCGAGAGACGACGACTGATGCCAGGGCTCAAGTTTTGTTGCTGGGCTTACAGCACTCATGCCCCTGTTACCCATACCCATACCCCTCCTTAGCCATACCCCAGACTGGAACCCATTCTCTCGAACCCCAGTATTCGTATTCGTATGGGAAATCTGAATAATGCATGAAGTGTGAAAGCGGCAAGGGCATTAAATGAAACGACAACGACGACAGCAGCAGGAGCAAAACAGCAGCAACAGGAGCTGGGGGTAGCAGTAGCAACAGCAGCCGCAGCAGCAGCAGCAGAAGAAGAGACTACAACAACAACAACAATATAATTGAGCGACAGCAACATTCAACAACCAGAATCGTGTTACGGGTTAAACGAGTATGCGAATTGTCAATTGAGTGGCCCTTTTAGCCCGTCCTTTTGGCAGAACAGAAGAAGATCCGATTGCGATCCATACAGCAGTAGCTGCAGTTCTTCCCAAGCCTCAATCGAATGGAACCCCACATGACATACCAGAGCCCTCATCATCTTCATCAATGGCTGCAGCAGAGGCAACAGCAGCAACAAACAAAACTGGTTTCTGGTTTGTTTTATTAATTATTTTTAACTACTTAGCAGAGAGAGAGAGAGAGGGGGCCCCATGGTTCGTTCCGAGATTGGAAAAATCGATGGCAAGTCGATTGCCAGGCGGCACGAAGGAGCAGGACCGAGCAACGAGCAACGAGCACCGAGCACCGAAGGGAATCATCATCAACGCCAGCAAAGCTTATGGCTCAATTTGTATGCAGCTGGCGTCGTGGCAAGAGGCAGCTTAAGAGGCATCAGCAGCAGCAGCAGCAGCAGCAGAGCAGCAGTCTCAGCCTCAGCCGATTACTAGCCGCAGGAGGTGGCAGAAGAGCTCGACTAGCTCATTAAATTTGATTCCCTGCCTCACTCTGGGGAACTCTTTTACTCTTTCTTATTTGCTGAAAATGCGCTAATAACCCCCGCTCCCACTCTCTGTCTCTGTTCCTTTAACCACATAAAAGGCGTCGCGTTAACGAGTTAAAATAATTTAATAAATTACACACAAAACGCCAAGTGCCAAAGTCGAGTGGCCAGCCAGCCAGCCAGCCAGCGCCCACTCCCTGGGTCTCTACTTTAAGGCCGTTCGTCTGGGCTCTGGCATGGCGTTGGGCAACTGTGTGAAAAGGTGGAAAAGCTTTACGCCCTGTGTGACCTTGAGTGCACCCTCGAGCCACGAAAAGAGACGCCGCCGACAGCTGCAGACAGAGCCAGAGCAGCGCAGAGCCTATTACTAAATTAATAATCCCATACCAAAAACACAGCAAAAACGGCCACAACTGCGACCTGAGACTTGGCCCAGAGGCGGCGCATGAAACTGTAAAAAATTATGGCACAAAGGCAGTGACAGGAGCGGCGGGATGGACAGACAAGGACACGGGATAGACACACAGGCAATTCCATCCAATCCTTTCACAAGAGTTTATTTGTTGTCTTTGTTGGGCCATGTCCTTGACAGAAGATAGGCAAAAAAGAAAGCCAGACAACAACACACTGAAAGGTTCCCGTATCCAGCAATGAAAAAACAAAAGCAGTTCTTTAGAAAAAGATTGCCGCTGGTCTTATAACGGAAAGATGACAAAATCTGTAATATATTTTAGCTAAGAGGATGAAAAACCCATTCAGTAAAAATCCGAAGTGGATATCTGTAGAATTTTCGGGGGGATTTCCCTCCATTCTCTCCATTTGGAAGGCTCCCTTTTTGTTTTTTCTTATCCAAGTTTGAGTCATGGCCAACGCTTTATATTTGAAACAAGTCAGAACCTTGTGCTTTCCCTCGGGCACCACTTTTCTCACAAGATTGCCAGCGACAAATTTGTGTGGTGGGCGTTGACCAATGTCAACCAGCAACGCAAAGCAAAGCAGCCGGCGGATGGATTCGCAACAAATGCCTAAAAGTGAGTAAAATAAACAAATTTCAAAGGCCCCTGAGTGTCTGTCTGTCTGACTGTCTGTCTTTCTGGCTGTTCGAATGACTGACAATGCAGGCAGCGGAGTGGGAGGCCAACTGCTGATGCAACCTACGCTGAAAGACGCGCTGCTGAAAGGCCGAGAGGGGCAGACAAAGAGGTTTGGTTCGGGTCGGGTCGACAGGCGGCAGTTAGAGGTATCTGTGTACCTCTTGGTAGGGTGCTGCGCGGTGTAAGGAAAATAGGAAAACTGTTTGCTGACTTGCTGCCTCCTCTCTTCTCAGTTGACTGGCAAACTATTCCGCATTCTTTTGCCAGAGGCCTAGCGGGGTGCTGTGCTCCGTGCTCGTACCTCGATCTCCAGCTGCCGTTTCCGATTTATGATTTATAAACGTATGAATGCACGCGTATTATATGCGACGACGACCCAGGGGCACAGTGGGCGGCCTCCTGCTTTTGACTTTGACCTGGTCACAGCCAGTTAGCACTTGAGCAAACATTCAAATGCTTGCCCTGCCCAGCAATTATTGATTTAGTGGACAAATCGGCCCTCCCTGGCTCCGTCAATGCCACAACACATTCCGCTGCAACATTCTTGACATGAAATACTACTGAAGCAAAAACTAAACACGGGGCGCGGGCACGGAAACGGGCACGGGGCACAAGGCCAGGACGAGGACGGGGACGGAAGCTCAACAAAAACGTGGTATTCATGTACATACGTATGTACCTCCTCCCCTGTTCTTCCAGCTGGTTATCTTTTTTCGCAAAAAATAAAAAAAAGAGAAAAGCAAACTCAAAAATTTGCAAGGGGGATAGTTTCGCGGCGCACAGCACACAAAACTTTTGAAGCAAACAGCAGCAAATTCAGGAACCTAGCAACACGCAACGTGGAAATGAACAGCAGCTGCCAAGCCAAAGGGCCAGTGGCAGTGGCAGTGCCAGTGCCAGTGGCTGGATCTGGGTCTGGGGTGGACAATGACAACGCTTGACACACGATGTCATGTCGTCGCAATGGCACCAAGTAAATACCGAGTGCATGGCCAGCGGGCCATGAAAGGCGGCAGCCACGACGACAGCCCAGCGGTGCCGTCAAAGAGTGTCCTGGCAGGGTAATGGCCCAGTGAATACATTTAACTACAGCTAAAGAAGCCGTTGTCTGGCTTTGATAGCTATAGTCGAAACTTTAAATATCCCTGCTGGGGCAGATGATTCTTATGTGATGCCGTTGGAAATCCCTTGATTTTACATTTTATTATGGATTTTCACAGAGTTTTATTGACCAAAGACAAAAGGTTTTTATTTCGTTTTGGCTTAAACTCAAATGAAAACTATTTTACGCGGCATTTAGAATTTGAGGAAACCCTTACCACATGCACCCATTGAAATGTGAAGGCAACCCAGAGGCTTTGCGTAACCTCTGGTCAGAAGTAAAACACTCTTTGGCGAAGAGTTTAGAGCATGGTGGCAAGGTGCCAAATCCACAAGTAAATGGACTGCAGAGGATTAGCTGTGGCTTCTGGAGACGGTTTGTCAGAGACAGACAGAAAGCTTTCAGGCGGCAGGTGAAGAGAGTTATAAAGCATAATACGTAATAATAATGATTGCCGGGCATAATGAAAACCTCTCCAAAGCACAAACAAACAGAGAAACATGACAGAACGAATGAAAGAAAGACTCGTGTGTGTGGTGTGAGTGTGTTCGTGCTCCACAGGAGTTTTCAAACCATAATCTGTGGGGAGGTGCTGCTGCTGCTGCTGTTGCTCCAGGCATGCGATGGTTGGCCTAAACCAACAGATGAATTCCCCCCCAGTTCGCACACTTCACTCCACCACTCACCACTCGCACAACAGCTGCGCGACGAAACTATCCCGTAGAACAAAACAGAACAGAACAGAACACGGACCTAAAAACCAAAACCGAGCCCAGAGTCAAGCCACTCGTGAAGTGCCAGAGCCACTTATAAAATCAACAATTACCCAACAACATCAGGGCCCAGTGCCCAGGGTCTCTGTTTGCTCTCAAGCCCGCCCGAAAAAAAAAAGCTAAAGACCTTCAGGCTATCAAAAGTTTCGTAGTCGCTGAGAGGATTGGGTTGGGGGATATATCCATCTCCACATGTACTCGTACTCTCGTACCTTTCAACATATCTATGTGTAAATATTTGATTTGAGATTGTAATTATGTGTGTGCTGGATGATAATGCCGCCTGTTTCGCCCCTCGCAGATAATTCCAGGTAAACATTTGCCTGAGCATTGCCTTGTGGGGCTGCTGCTGCTTCTGGTTGCAAAAACATCGACTGACATCGACTACTGCAACGCAAACCTTTTTTCATTCCATTTCCATCCCTCCCCCCACCATTTTGGACAGTAGCATTTCCTGTACGAATAGTACATACATTTTTATGGTTTCTCGAATGCGTTTCGACGCCAGACAATAACCAGATTGACTTTTAGCCGGTCGGTGGTGCTGTAAATGTCATGTAACTACCACACAACCAGCCACGACGAGTGGCAGAGTGGCAGGAAGAGACACGACACTACACTACACCACTCTCTTGTAGCTTGATTCTCCCCGTTCGGTTTGTGGGAATTCTGTGTAGAGGGGGTGGACGACTCACCTGATGTAGGCCACTTCATTGTTGCTGGTTAAACGACGCCAGCCTGGAGCCAAATTTCCATTGTAGCTGACATTTTTCCTGTTCATGTTGCTGCTGTTGCTGCTGCTGCTGTTGTTGTTGGTTTTGTTGGCAACATTCTTGGCATAGAGCTGATTGTTCTGACTCATTTGACGCGAGGCAAGTATTGTTGCAGCAGTAGCACTAGTTGCAACCGTCGCCGCTGTCGTTGTTGCTGCTGCTGCTGCTGCAACAATTGCTGTTGTCTTAACTGGCAACTTTATTTGCGCCTGGCGGAGTTTCGTTTGCTGTTGCTGCTGATGTTGGAGGAGTAGTTGGGGACTGCTTGTTGGACAGACAAATATATGCTGCTGACTGTTGCGCTGCTGCTGTTGCAGTTGCTGCTGCTGATGCAGATTTGTTGCTTGCATCATGTTGCCGTTTCCATTGCCATTTACCAAACCAGCTGGTAATATTTGTTGCATCTGCTGCTGCTGTTGTTGTTGCATTGCTGCATTTGTAACGACCCGCGATACAAATTTTGTCTGTTGCTGCTGGAAAAACTGATGATGTTGTTGCTGCGGCTGCTGCTGATGCAGTGGCAACATTTGCTGATGTTGCTTAAACATGTGGATCTGTTGATGCTGTTGCTGCTGCTGCTGTTGGAGGTGCATCTCACTTGCAACTGTCTCAGCACTACCGATCATATTCAATTTGTGCTGATGCTGATGCTGCTGCTGCTGCTGGTGCTGCTGCTGTTGGCCAGCGGATGTGGCAGCCATGATGCTAACAGTAGCCGTCTAAAAGCTACTCCTCCGATTTAGGGCCTGCAAAATAAAAAGGGTTTCAAAGAGATTTGATTATTAGAGGTCATGGAGCTTTGATTGATTCCTAAAACTTAGTTTGTTTCAAAAAAAAAACTCTTTATGTTGTTACTATCTTGTACAAATTTATTTCTTAAAGGATACTAAATAGGAGTTTTCATAGTGTGCTCGGAAATAAATTATCTTTTTGGAAGCTTTGGAAAAACCCATTTGTATAGGGCAAAGTGACCCTGACTCCCCGGCCTCGTATTAAATTGCGTTTTAGCATTAGCTTTGCATTGATTTCCTCTACTATTCTAGTGTGTGTGTGTGAAAATTACAGGGCGACAAAACACACACACGCACAGACAATCTGCACGTTTATACGATGCGTAAATAATGAAGAAGCCAATTGGCCGTTTTGTAGCTGTAAACCTGAGACAAGATGATTGGTTTATGCGTTTACTATGCTCTCTGCGCACGCATGGACGGCCGCACGCACCCATCTCACACCTCACACATTGCAATAAACGGACCCGCATAAACATGGGCAATCAGCTGCCGCCGCACCTCTGCCTCTACCTATATATACCTATGTATGTACATGTACTCGCGCGTATTTCTGCTATCTGCTCACCTTTTAGCGTAGTTTTCGTTTTGCTCATTTGCCAGCATATTAAATTAATTTTGAGTTATTGTGTAAACGAGACGCGGCCGACATGTTCATGTTTTATTTAGTATTTGTTGCTGCTGTTGTTTTTTTAAAAGCACTTAATTTCACTTTTTTTTTTTGTTGTTGGTGTTGTAGGTTGGTAGTATTATTTGGTATTCAATTTTGTTGTTGTATTTCTTGGCTGTAATAATGCGACAACGACTTTTGTATTTTTGCCTTGGGGCCACTTCTGCCTTTATGCCTCAGCTGCTGCGCTGTTTTGTTGTTGTTGTTGTTGTTGTTGTTGTTGTTGCTGTTGCTGTTGTTGTTGCTGTTGCTTTTTATACAATCTGCTCTGCTCATGACTTCATTTGGAATTCAGAAAACGAACGTCGCGGCGCAGTCAACAGCAAAGAGCGAAGAGCAAAGAGCAGAGCGAACAACGCGTAAAAGTAGGTGAATGGAGCATGAAGACGCACACCAGGCCAGGCACAACCAGAGTGGGGGAGTTGGGGGGATGGTATGGTTAATGGAAAGGGTGAGATGTTGATGGAGTGGGGTGGGCAGACCACAACGATTCACCCGCACACACACACACTCTCACTTTGTACGGTTTTTTTTTTGTTTCAGAACAATTTGCATGGTTTCATATGTAAGTATATTTTTGGTGTGTATTAAATACCGAAATTAAAACAAGGCATTTTTTTTAAATTAATGCGTATCTATTTGTGTGGACACCACCTGCCCTCGGGTTATGCTCCAACGATCAGCAGTCAACCAGAGACAAACAACGAAAAGCAACAACAAAGCAGGGAGGGGAGTCGCTGAGGCAGAAGCAGAAGCAGCAGCTGTTTGCCTTGGGCAGTGGGATGAAAACGAATTGGTGGTGTAGCCGTTGGCTAGCAAAGCGATTTGCCTGTGCTTGTTGTTGGCATTAGTATTGGGCAATCGCGAACAAACACACACACGGAGGGAAAACGCGTGCCTATGCTGCGGTTTACTGCTGTTATAATATGTACAAAGTGACCTCAATACGCATTACACTACACAACACACACACTTTATTTGGCAGCTGCATTTCGCTCCCAAAACTTTATTAGGCACAGTGTCGCGAGTCGCGTCGCAGTCAGATTACACCAAATAGCAATTAAATATGAATTAATTACAACAATTTTGTGTCGCTTGCTTTCCGAGCTCTCTCGCTCGCTCGCTCTCTTGCGCACACGAATATTTTTTTTTTCTCGGCTCCAACTGAATTTTGTTACACTTTTTGTTTTATTTTTGTATTTGGCACCCACCTAATTGCACTATTTATTCATCCTCTGTGCATGGACACATTTTTTTGGTAATATTTTTTGATGACCTTCTTGTCGACTGAGCTGGCCAAAATTCCATGCACTTGGGATATTGATATTTCGAATATGGATATTGCTTGATAACGATGGAACGCAACTACTTTTCTGAATTTATGAAAAATCCGACATTATTTTTTTAGTGGCGAATATCAACGGAATTTCTGAATTCAGAAAAAAATTCGACGAAGTTGCGTTGTTTACGTCCGCGGCTGCGAACTTTTGCAATGCAGTGTGACCGCGGATTTATGGAAAAAATATACCCCTCTCTGACTCACAGAAATATTCCGAAATATACCGTAAATATACGAAATTTCTTTGCAGTATGACCGCGCATTTTTCCTATAAATATACCGTAATATACCAAAAACAATAACAAGAAAGGCAAAATCAAAGCAATTATTTAAAATATATATGCTTATATTTCATTTAATTTAAATATAGTTTTACTTATTATCTATTTTATCTGAGATGTCAGAGAAAAATATCTACAATTATCGATTTGAATGTAGATGTAGGAAGTCATAAATCGTATCAAAGGTACATGTAGATGTAGGCGAATACATTCTTAGACCCCGATTGACGATATAATAACGGACTATCATTTTTAAATAAATTGGTGAATTTGATAGTAAATTCCGAATTACTCTAATTACTGAGACTGTTTCAGAGGTATAGAATTAACTAATTGGCAGATGGAATTGGAGTCACGAAACGATTTTGCAAAAGAGCTGAGAGTCAAGCGATTAACGGTCAACGGAAAATCTTGTGGTCAAACAAGGTTATTAACACGATTGGCCTGCAGTTCCTGGGTTGCACTTTAAATGAAATTATGACAAACTCCTCAGCTCACTCCCACTCCCCTATCCAATCTTGCACCGTGGGCCACACGAGTGCCATGCTCATTCAGTTTTTATTTCGCTGTTGCCTGCCTGAATCATGCCAGTTCTGGCCTGCCCCATTGTTGTGAAACCGCCCGAGAATGGTCAGCATGGTCAAATATTTGTTCCACCTATTCAGCTTTTGAAAGTGCTTGTCTCCAACATTTTTGAATTGCAGATTTTGAATCAGATTTATTTTGATCAAAATAAATTAATAGTATTTTTTTTTTTTTGGTATTTAATCGCTGCCGCGAAATTGTATGGTCGTACGACGATGAGTCCGCATTGACCAGGTACTTCAGTTCGATTTTTATTTTTGATGATTTAACGTCGACAGACGGACACGAAGTGAATTAATAGTATTTACTTGATTCCCCTCAGCATATTTGGTTGAGTAGCTTGGTATATTTGCTTTTTCTTCGTACGGTAGTACTAAAAACGCGCGCGTTGCTTTCCAGGGCTGCAAAAACAAAACCAATCGATTATATCGATAGTGTCACCGATAATTCCTCAGCTCTAGGCGCGTTGGTGCTGGCTTGTTATTGTGATTTCTTGCGAATTTTAAATTAAAGTAAAGATAGTAAAGATATTGATGTAAGCGTTGCAATGTCCCACCTCTCAACGATCAATTCCTGCAAGCTACTGCTGTTCCGACGATGTCTGCAGGCCGTACTGCTGACCGTGGGCATCCAGTTCCTGCTGCTGACACTCTTCCTGCTTCTCGTTAACTTTGAATTGCTGCGGCCGCTTCATTGGATCGCTAGCACGCTGAGTCTGGTGTGCAGTTTCTACACCTGGTTCGCCAGCATACCACTCGTCGGTTCTGTTGTCCTATATGGCGTGATTCTGTGCCAGCAACACCTGGCCGAGAGACCGTATTGTCCCAGCCGGTTCCGCTGGCTGGTGCGCTATGGACCCCGCAAACTACTCTTCCTGGCCGCACATCTGCTCGTCGGCTACCTTACGGCGTGGCTGTACACGGGTTACATGCACACGGACTATCGGTGGGTACACAGCACGTGCCAGCATCAACCAAAATTCCAATCATATTCTGTTTCTGTTTATTCCCCAGACATCTGTGGTACAAGTGCTATGGCCAGGAGTGCATAAGCGCCTACCACGTGTACCTGCTGGGCATGGGCATCTTCGCGGGCTGCTACCACTTCGTCTCGGTGCACATGCGTCAGGAGGTTGAAATCGAGTTTCCCATAGTGAATCATTTTTGGGGCGAGAAGTCGCGCGAGTTGCTCTACAGCAGTCTGGCCCGATCTTTGCCCAAGTCCCTCGTGCCCACGCTGGCGTACACCCTGCTATTTCGGCTGTTCGGTCGTGTGGTGTGCCACAGGCTGAGCCACGTCTTTGCCGTGGACTTGGATGAGCGGCTGGAGGGCTTCTTTGGCGTGGCCACCAATGGCCGGCTGCTCTTCTACGGCTGGCTACTCTCTGCCCAGATTCTAAGCAATATGCATCTCATGCGCAGCTTCTACAGCATGTTTCTGTCCGAGGAGTTTCCCCTGGCAGTGACCAAAAATCGGGCTGCGTTCGTCCAGGAGAAGGAGGTGACCGTGGTGGCCGCCCTGGGCTTGTCCAACGTATACGTGGTCCAGTGCCTGGCTGCCAAATATCTGTACAATCTGGTCACAACCGGCGACTCGGCGGAACGATCGGAACTGTTCCAGCTAACCGAGCCGGGTAATCGCCCGGCCAATTGGCGTTCCCTCTGCGACCAATGCCTCAGCGTGATCGGCAGCTTCACCGACGAACTAATCGACTCCATGCAGAAGATAAGTGTGCTCAAAGGTTCGCCAAGTAGTCCCCCAATGGCACCGATCAGCGAGAGCGCCAGTGCCAGTCTAATGGCTGAAAGGGTGCTCACACGCCAATACAACCAGATGCACGGCATTCGTCCCATGGTCTCGCCGGGGCGCAATACCCTCATAGATCGACCCGTGGACAGCATACGACGCGTGCCCAATTGGTGTGAACGCGCCTCCATGCAGATGGAACAGTCTCTCCAGCTACTGATCAATCGTATTCCCGGCATTGTCTATCTGTTCACCGAGCCGGAGGGGGCCAAGACCACGTTCTTGTTGACCCATTCGCTGGCTTTGGTGTACGTAATCCAGGCTCTGTCCCAGATATGCGTGCTCTCGCTCAAGGAGGATCACTTTGGTGTGGTGCAGACCGACCTGTCGGACATCATAAAGTCGATGAGTCGCCTCAAGGGCGAGCTGGACAAGTTGAGCAGCGTGGCGAGCAACCTGCGGGGTCCGGGCTCCAGCTTCAGCGTGCTGCGCGGTGCTGTGCGTCGCAGTCTCTTTCACATTTGCATCTCCTTTGGCGACTACATCAACGAGCTGATACCCTCCCGAGAGGAGCGGCGTCAGCTACAGATACTGATCAATCAGGAGTAGCCGCGGTACGGCGGCTATTCTTGCTACTCATCCCACCCAACCTCGCAATGATTCACACACATTTTGTCAACTGTTTTGCATCTCTCTTTAGTTTTGCTTGGTAACAATAAAAATTAATAAATACAACTACAAATGTACAATTGTTATGTATGTACATCGATTGACTTTATGCTTATAAAGTACGTAATGGTAACACGCGATTTGATCATGGCTAGCATCATGAGTGGGAGGCTCTGACTGGCTGCAGGATGAATGTGTGTGTAAGTGTGCGAGTGCAAACAAAGAGAGCAGCTTGATCTACTGCTCCAGGGCCAAGGCATACATGAGCAGGGATAGCTCCTGCTCCAGTTGTTGCTGGTGTCATTGATCGACTCTCGCCGGCGGTGCAGCGGCCACAACGCTGACGCTGGCTGCCTCGCCCAGTGATTGCTCCAGCTGCTCGGCTACTTCATCAATGTGCTTGAGAGCCACCTGCGCCTTTCGGTTGCGACCATCCACATAGATTTGGGTTTCCAGGAAGTTCAGAGCCCTAAATGCCATGCCACCCGCGGGGTCGTAGACGCCCTCGTACTTCTTGGGATTCTTCGCACCGGCACTCTGATCCGGTGTGCTCGGATCAAAGGGCACGAACTCCTGCAGGCGCTCTTTGCTCCATCGGAAGATATTACGTGAATCTAGATCCGCCAGAACCCTCGTCATTTCGCGGATTTGTGCATCCTGTCGCTCCAGCCGAAAGTTCATTTCCGTCAGCGTGTTGGTCATCTGCATCTTCTCCATTTGGATCTCCTCGGTCTTCTTGGTCTCCTTAATGGATTGGCTACAACAGAGGACAACCTATAGAACTACACAATGAATACATACGGAAACGCCAGCTACCTACCGCGAGTACTCAAATATCAGCAGACCGGCACCGATGGTGAAAATGATGAACTCGCCCAGCAGATTGGCACCCAGTTCGATGGCCATGGCCTCGTTCAGCGGCGGAACATTGACACTGCGCCCACCCATGTTCAGGGCCCACATCTTAGTCTTCACCTCCACCCAATTGTAGACTGAAAAAACGAAATTTAATCATATGTGATATGGGGTCGGGTCATCCACCGACTTACACTGGGCCGGCGGCATGCAGATGTACTTCCTGAAGAAGGGACTGGACTTGGCATTCGACTTCAGCACATTGGCAATGGGTTTGCTGATCTGCTTGATGGCCAAAACACCAAGTTTGGCCGCCGGAAAGACGCCAATAACCATTGTATTTCGCTTTGGCCACAAAAAAAACTATTACAAAATATTCACTATTCGGCTGCACATCTGTTCAGTGTGACCGCGGAAGATTTATCGACAAAATATACCGTCTGACCCTCAAAAATATACCCAAATATACCTTCCCTTTTCCATAATATACCGTAAATATACCGAGGAAAATCTATTCATCAATTTTGATATTCGATTTAATATTACTCCATTGTTAGCACTTTAACAACTGTAAATATAATGTTTTATCATATAGACGAATCAATTTTATACAATCTGAATTATTTTAAGCACTCCTTATATACCCAACTACCGATAGTTGAAACGATAGGGCGGTAACAACCTCTCATTTTTAAAGAAGCCTATGTTCTTTACTATATACCTTTAAAAATTATGTTTAAAAGATTGATGAAATTGATGAACGGGGTATTACCGTTAGTGAGAGACGTTATCCAGTTCCGTCTTCATACTGCGGATTTCCTTTTCGTTTCGGTCTATACTCTTGTCCAGGCTACCGATCCTTTGCTCCAACATCATCCTCTGCTCTCTGTGCCTGATGTGCTTTTTTTCGTCCTTCAGCCTTTGCCTAGCTCAGTAGATATTTAGATAAATACTTGCAGGACGGGACGACCATTGCTTACCGTGTAACCTCATAATACAGAAGGAACACCCCAATGCTCGTCACAATAACCTCGCCCAGCAATTCTGCACCGATTCTCGTTGCCATGGCGGGTGTTAGACGCGGCACTCGCCTCGGCTGCTTCAGTTTTAGAAAATGCATTTGCAAGCGAACCTCCAAGTTGTTGTACAACTGTCCCGGCGGAATGCAAGCGATCCGTCTGAAGATGGGATGGTGTTTGGCATAGCTCTTCAGTAAATTGCTAACGGGCTTGCTAATTTGCTTCATGGTAAAAATGAAGACCTTGCCAAGGGGAAACGTACCAATTACCATCTTGAACACTGAAAATTTGGAACATAATTTTGAACAATTGGCCTTTCGTAGCCTACTACTATCGATCAGATCATATTTGTTTGATTTTCGCTTTGAGATGAACAATTTCCTTGTCTTGGCGCGCAATGCGCTCATTCAATTCAACGATTCGGTTATTCAGCTCCTCCCTTTTCTGCTTGTGCCTTTCATGTTTCTTTTCGCCGTTTCGCGCTTGCCTAAGTAAGGACATTTTAAAGTTCTAATCTGTCCCCTCACCGTAGCAGTAAAAACCTCGCAAACTCGTTCAGTATGAAGGAAACACCGATCAGAAATATGAAAAGCTCGCCCAGAATATCGCCCCCCATTTTAATGGACATGGCACGGGTCAGGGGCGGAACCCGCTTCGGCTGTCCTAGGCCCAGCATCCACATCTTGGACCGCACGTCGATCGTGTTGTACACTGGGAAGGCATAAAATAATTGTACATCAATTCTCCACGCACGGTCTACTCACAAGTGGCTGGCGGTGCAACTACATAGGTTCTAAATACATTATTCTTGTTAGCAAAGCGTTTAATTACATTGCTAACCGGCTTACTGATGTGCTTCACGCACAACAGGCCGAGTTTTGCTATTGGAAATGCGCCCACAACCATTTTGAATTTTTGAAATTTTGAATAAATAAACTAAACATACTTGACGGCAGAAGCTTAAATTTCAAAACCAACGTCTCCTATATGTAGATGTGGTGGTATTTTTCGAGTTTCAGGGCTGCTGCAACAGCTCAGCTGGAAAGTCCCGATAGCATGTGCGGTTACCAGGGCTGCTACAACTGGAAAAGCTCAGTAAAATATCTGGCGCCGGTCTCGCGAAACGAGAAGGCCCCAACATTCGCGATTGAAACCCCAACGAGAAGCGCGTTTTGTGTATTCGTAGCCTGTGCATTTAAGTAAATTGAATCAATTCCAAAACAGGAAGAGCAAATACATATTTCCTCAAGCTCGTCGTTTCTCTTTGTCCAATCAGGTAAATATCGAAGTGCTGCAGCTTCGCTTCAATTATTTACTGTTACTGCTGTAACAGTATTCCATGCTCCCATGTGCAATTTGGCGAAAAATTAGCGGGTTTTCGCAAAGATTTATTGTTGTTGTTGATGATGCAAGCTGTTTCTCCATATTATGTGGAACACTCACACAAAGATAAATGCGATCCGCACAGTCGCGTCCGCGACATAGTGTCCGCCGGCAGAACAATATGTAAAGGTGAAATAGAAGTCATTCCATACAAAGCACGCACACAGCGAAAGGCCCATGACAACACGTACAGTGAAACACGCCATCAGGAAATGCAGCAATAATCTTGAAGCTGTCTACTTATTGTAAAACTTCCATCGATCAGTCTTATCGGTAATTTATTGTACTTTTCCATGCATGTGTGTGTGTGTGTAAACATATATGTATTTGCCATCTATGACGTTGATAGTGGTGCCAGAGATGAGTAATTTACATACACACAAATTGCTGAAAAGCCGGTTTTATTCAGTTTCTTGAGTTTGTTGCCATGGTGCCAACGAACGTCCTTTGCGGGGCAAGTTCAAGGGCAAATTAGTAGTTTGTGTGCTGGAAAAATGCTTTCACTTTCGTTTCAAATAACGTTTTCTTTCCCTTGTGATGAAAGCTGTTCACTTAAAAGTAAAAGCTTTCATTACACGCGCAGAGAGCGTGCGACTCACGTGCATACATATATATGTAGATATGTATATGCTCACGCACTTGCATAATGACCGATGAGAGAGAGAGAGAGGACTTTGATATTTTTGGATCTGTGGAGATTAATGATTCGATTTCAAGGTCAGTAGCAGACTGGGACATTTTGCAGCCGGCTGATAAGATTTGAAACAGCTGATTTCGTTTTTTGTTTACACTTATACAAACGAAATTAAATATATGTATGCATGTTTTGTTCATATACAATTTATTAAACACTCGAAGATTCGTTGAACCTTCTAGCCGGCAACAACAAAAGAAGACCGTAAACCTTCAAAGCTTTTCGCGCTCTCTTGTGTTTAGATAAACTTTTACGAGCATTGTACCGTTTTTTTTCTCTCGCTGTTAGGGTTGGTTGGTTTTTTGTGCCTGTTGCTCTTGCGCTTCGTTTGTCCTCGTGTTTTAGCGACATTTCCGAAGCTCAAAGCTGCTGCAGCCCGATAAATTTTCCACTATGCCACAAAAAAAAAGTTCTCTGCTGCCGCATTCGAAAATTTTTCCTCGTCCTGAACAAAGCAGTCGGCGGCATACACAATTTTAGCCTTATTTCGGGTTGCTTCTGCTTTTGCTGTCTCCGTTTCTGCTGTGCGTGTGCCTGTGCCTGGGACTGCCGTTCGTGTCGCAAAATATTCCAACTGTCGTTTGTTCAATACTGCTGCTAACCAAGTAGGCAACAATATGGTGAACGTAACCATATACGATGAGGCGCCCAAGCTCAAGGTATTTTAGAATTACTTTACTCTTCCCCAGCCCAACGCCAGCCAGTGTCAGTGTCAGGGGCGAGAGAGTGTTGTTACGTTTTTGGTCCATAAAGATACTATACAAAATTAGGCCCTAGGTGCATGTACTCATAATCAGGCAACTGGCGGCGGCCCCGATATCAGTAGATTGCCAAGAACAGACGAAAATTAACGAATTATGCAACGGTTTCGTTGCGGCTGCAGCTGCAGCTGCGAAAATGTACGAGCAGTCGCCGCCCTCGTCTCGGTCTCGGTCGGCAGAACTGACCTTCGGCGATGCAGTGCCAGCGTCAGCGCCGATGCAAGAATGCTCTTCCGCCCACGGGCGGCGGCGCTCTTGTGCTCTCTCTCACGCACCATTCACAGCACATCCATCCAGTTGAAAACGTCAGATATGACAGAGCTATCAGAAGTATCACTCATTAAGATGGGGGTGTTTCGGGTAACGAATGCCGATAGGGAAGCGCGGGAACAGTCCGTGCATTTTCACTAATCCAATCCGTATCCGTTCTTGCAGCCCAATCAAGTACCACAAGACATGGCAGCCGCAGCTGATACCCAACTGGAGCACATGTGCCGCCTGCAGTTCGACTCGCCCATTCCCCATGTGCGTCTGTCCGGCATCGTGTGCACCATCGGCCCGGCCTCGAGCAGCGTCGAGATGTTGGAGAAGATGATGGCCACCGGCATGAACATTGCCCGCATGAACTTCTCGCACGGCTCCCACGAGTATCACGCCCAGACGGTGGCCAATGTCCGCCAGGCGGTGAAGAACTACTCGGCCAAGCTCGGCTACGAGCATCCCGTGGCCATTGCCCTGGACACCAAGGGACCCGAGATCCGTACTGGTCTCATTGGTGGCAGCGGCACCGCCGAGATCGAGCTGAAGAAGGGCGAGACCATCAAGCTGTCCACCAACAAGGACTTCCTGGAGAAGGGCTCCCTGGAGGTGGTCTATGTGGACTACGAGAACATCGTGAAGGTTGTCAAGCCCGGCAACCACATCTTCGTCGACGACGGCCTCATCTCGTTGGTGGTGCGCGAGGTGACCAAGGACACGGTCGTCTGCGAGGTGGAGAACGGCGGCGCTCTGGGCTCCCGCAAGGGTGTGAATCTGCCCGGCGTGCCGGTGGATTTGCCCGCCGTGTCGGAGAAGGACAAGTCCGATCTGCAGTTTGGTGTGGAGCAGGATGTCGACATGGTCTTTGCCTCTTTCATCCGCAATGCCGCCGCTCTTGCTGAGATCCGCAAGGTGCTGGGCGAGAAGGGAAAGAACATCAAGATCATCTCGAAGATCGAGAACCAGCAGGGCATGCACAATCTGGATGAGATTATCGAGGCCGGAGACGGCATCATGGTGGCCCGTGGCGATTTGGGCATTGAGATCCCAGCCGAGAAGGTGTTCCTGGCCCAAAAGGCCATGATTGCCCGCTGCAACAAGGCCGGCAAGCCCGTGATCTGCGCCACCCAGATGCTGGAGTCCATGGTGAAGAAGCCCCGTCCCACTCGCGCTGAAATCTCTGATGTGGCCAATGCTGTGCTCGATGGCGCCGACTGCGTCATGTTGTCCGGCGAGACAGCCAAGGGCGAGTACCCCCTGGAGTGTGTCCTGACCATGGCCAAGACCTGCAAGGAGGCCGAAGCTGCTCTCTGGCATGCGAATCTGTTTGCCGATCTGGTGAAAGGCGTAGCCGTCTTGGATGCTGCTCATGCTACGGCCATTGCTGCCGTTGAGGCCGCCACCAAGGCTAAGGCTGCCGCCATTGTGGTGATCACCACCAGCGGAAAGTCTGCCTTCCAAGTGAGCAAGTACCGCCCACGCTGCCCCATCATTGCCGTTACCCGTGAGCCCCAGACGGCCCGACAGTCCCACCTCTACCGTGGCCTGGTGCCCCTTATCTACAAGGGTAAGTGTATACAACCCCGTCATGCACCCTCACATGGCACTGATACTCGTCTCTTTTTTTGTGCACAGAGCCAGCACAGAACGACTGGCTGAAGGATGTGGACCAGCGCGTCCAGTTCGGTGTCCAGGTGGGCAAGAAGAACGGCTTCATCAAGACCGGTGACGCGGTCGTCGTTGTCACAGGCTGGAAGCAGGGCTCCGGCTTCACCAACACCATTCGCATTGTGTAAGTGTCGGCATTGGGATGCAGTGCAAACGAAGTCCCAACTAATCTCTAAATTCTGCTTGCAGTGCCGTTGAGTAAATCTTGTCGCCGAGGAAGTACCTAGATGCGTCGCAGTAGCAGTAGCAGCATCAGCAGCAGCAGCAGCAGTAGCAGGCGTCGCATTGATTAATGTTAATAACCAAGTTAATTTATTAATTGCGTATATTGGAATATCGAAAACAGGAACGGAAAGGAGGATAAGAACCGCTGTCAATGCGCCGCCGCAGGCCGCCGACACACAAATTTAATTTATCACTGTTGAATAATATAGAGTGTTCTTCAAAAGGAATAATAAATTTTAATCATGTATGTACGTGGATAATCGTAAAAGATATATACTACCCCTCCCTAGCCCTATACCTTTAGCTTTTTGGATCATTTTCCATTCCGATCCTAGCACAGATCGAACTACATTTTGTCATTATTTCAAAATTTAATCAACATTTCACTACTTGTGGGATTTCTAACGCGGAGAGCGGCGGCTTGCACGGCGCCGCCTCCGTGTCAAACACCTTGGTCTTCCACCAGTTCTTGCAGCTATGCGGGTAATGCTCAGAAGGTACGTTGTTTGGCCAGCTCCCCACCCTTTGGGGATAATCTTTAGGCTATTAATCTATTCCTCTGGCTGAATCAGGGAGTCGCCGCCGCCCCAATGGTGCAACTGGACCGCGGGCCCTTTGCCACACAGTTGGAGTATCAGTCGCGACTGCAGTTCAATGCACCCTGCTCAGGATTTCCACTGAGCGGCATCATATGCACCATTGGACCGGCCTCGAACAAGCCCGAGGTTCTGGTGGAGCTGATACGGGCGGGTATGCGAGTCGTACGCCTGAATTTCTCGCATGGCTCACACGAGTACCACTGCCAGACGATTCAGGCGGCGCGCAAGGCCATCGATATGTACGCCGAGCAGACGGGTGTCTTCAAGCCGGTGGCCATTGCTCTGGACACCAAGGGGCCAGAAATTCGAACGGGCAAACTGGCGGACGGCGACACGGCGGAAATCGAACTGAAGCAGGGCGAATCCATCAAGCTGTCCACCAACAAAGAGTTGCAGAAGAAGTGTACCAAGGAGCGGGTGTATGTGGACTACCAGAAGCTGCCGAGCATCATCAAGGCCGGCGATCGCGTCTTCATCGACGACGGACTGATCGCCCTGAAGGTTAAGCAGATCGCTGGCGATGAAGTGACCTGCGAGGTGGAGAACGGTGGCAAGCTCGGATCGCACAAGGGCGTCAATCTGCCAGGGGTGCCGGTGGATCTGCCGTCTGTCTCCGAGAAGGACAAGGCGGACTTGAAGTTCGGCGTGGAGCAGAAGGTGGATATGGTCTTTGCCTCCTTTATACGCGATGCCAAGGCACTGGCCGAGATACGCAGTGTCCTGGGGCCAGAGGGCGCCCACATAAAGATCATCTCCAAAATCGAGAACCAACAGGGCATGGCGAACATCGACGCTATCATCGCTGCCTCCGATGGCATAATGGTGGCTCGCGGAGACCTGGGCATCGAGATATCCACGGAAGAGGTGCCCCTGGCCCAGAAGGCAATCATAGCCAAGTGCAACCAGGTGGGAAAGCCCGCCATTTGCGCTACCCAAATGCTGGATTCGATGATTGGCAAGCCGAGACCCACGCGGGCCGAGGCCTCAGATGTGGCCAATGCCATCTTCGATGGGGCCGACTGTGTGATGCTGTCGGGCGAAACAGCCAAGGGCAAGTACCCGGTCGAATGCGTCAAGTGCATGGCGAAAATATGCTCCAAGGTGGAGGCGGTTCTGTGGTACGAGAGCATCCAGAACAACGTGAGGAGCGCCGTACGGCTGGCGACAGCCAACCAAATATCGGCCGTGTCTATGACCATCGCTGAGGCGGCCACAACGGCCCATGCCAAGGCGATTATAGTAGCTAGTCCGTGCTCCATGATACCACAGCTGGTTAGCCAGATGCGGGCCGTCTGCCCCATCGTGCTGCTCATCGGTTGCAAGTCCCAGGCTCGTCAGTCGTTGATCTTTCGCGGTGTTTATCCTCTCATCATTGATGAGATGGCCGCCGGTTGCACGGACTTTCGGCAAATCCTGCAGGCGGGCATCAAGCTCTTGCCGAAGCTGGAGATAATGAAGCCCGGAAAAAAGGAAACCGTCGTTATTGTAGACGCAATGAGGGCCGACAACGTCAGCTTTCGCCTGTTCTCCATTCGACAACAAACCAAAGCTGAGATGGAAAAACAGTCCGGGGAATGCAAACGAAAGTCTCCAAAAAAGTGCATTCGACTCCTTGGAGCTGAAAAAAAGGAGCAGGCTAAGAAGAAAAATGATGGTGGCGAATCAAAGAAGTAAAACGAGAATTTAAGCAAAAATTGAAGCGTGGCGTGGTTTTTTTGACGGTTAACAAAATTCAAAATGACATTTTAAATTTGTATTAAACATAACTTGTGCAATACAATAATTTTATATAGCATGTTAGCGTGTAAACAAATAGCATTTCATTTATTATCCATGTGAAATGCAAAGAAAAGGGGATTAAAATTGCAGTAAACAATGTGTCGTGTGAAAGAATTTTTTCAGAAGTAAATCATAAAAAGTATAGTCAGAAACATATTTAAGAATACAAATATTTCAAATATTTTTTAAATGATCTCCAATAGAGCAACAAATTCTTGGTTTTATCGGTATATTAACGGTATATTTTGCAAATGAGGCAGTATATTTCGGTATATTTCTGAGGGACTGACGGTATATTAGATGGATAAATCCGCGGTCACACTGGTTGGGCGGCCGGCTGATACTGATGTGGGTGGGGGTGGTTACAAAGTACCAATAAATACAATGCGCACGGGGGAGTTGCAGCCAATTGTGAAATATTTGCATCCCAAGCAGGAAGTGTTCGCTTGCAGCGCGCCAGAGACTTGTAGAGCTGCAGAAACTTGTAGAGTGCCAGGAGGAGGGAGGCTGACCTTGAAAGAGAATAAGTGAAAAGAAGCAATGGCTTTGCCGGGTACCAAAGCCACGACGGCGACAGGCTCGCACGCGGTCGTTCAGGCCCTCGAATTGTACATTCAAAATCAAAATTTGCAAGGAGATATTGCCGAATTGGATGACATGCTATACGACCTGGTGGACATGCACAAGGATAACGAGGTGGCCTTGAAAAAAGTGCTGCAGTGCATATATAATTTGATGCAAGCCAACACCAAGTGGAATGTCCGATTCGGCGCAAAGGTGTTTCACAAGCTTGTTGCAGTCGTGATTTGCGCCAACAGGGAGGATACAGCTGCCCGCCGTCAACTGGTGGCAAATGTGCTCGTTTGCGTGCAACAGCATCAGCGAAAGCTTCCCGGCACTGATGGCAAGTACCTGCTGGAGCAGCTTTGGTGTCTTAGTTTGAGCCGCGACCGTCAGCCGTATGTGGCGCAAATTCTGCTCCACCTGTTTGATGACTTCTTTGCGAAGCTGGGCATCGAATTTTGCCAGAAGCTTTTCGACATCATACAGAATCTATTGCTGTCGGACATGCGTGAGGACCGCCGTTCTGCGTGCTTTGTCATGAGAAAGATACTTGAGATTGATGAGGCGCGCAAAGGCGATGCAGAGCCGAAGGTGCTCGAGCCCCTCAAGTGCAGCGAAAGTCAGTGGTCCGCCTATGTGGACATTACGGAGAACCTAGAGGAGCAGCAGTCGCACCTGGTGCTGCCCACCCTGAGTACTCTGCTGCCGCGTCTGGCCCTCATGTCGCCTGACATGAGTGACGACTGGGTGGGCTGGTTGCGCATCTTGTGCATCCGTCTCTTGCAGGATAACAATATATTGGTGTTGAAATGGACACTCAAATACTTTCTCACCAAGCTCAGCCTCGGCTGGGTAGTTAGTGTTGATCTGATCTACGATCTCCTAGCGGCCACTAACAGAACGCAGCTGTTCAATTGGGAGGCCAAAGATCACCTGTCGGAGAAGCAAACAATTGACTTTATGGGAGGTGAAAGCGTAGAGGTATTATTGGAGCCACTGGCAGCAATTCCCTGGCACTGTGTCCCATTGCTGCATTGGCTGCGCTGCATCCATCCGGATCAGGTGCCCACTGTTGGCAAGGAATTGCTCTACAAGCTATGCGCCCGAGTCCGCATCTTGCAGAATACCAAGCTGAGAATCTTAGTTAACGCGCGGCTGGTTTTCCTCTTCCATGTAAGTATCGTCGTACCTTCTATCGCACCTGAGCAGCATAACCCATATAGGATACATGTATTTCAGGACACAATTGAGGGTCTCAACTTGGGCGATTATATGATGTTTGTGGAGTCGCTTTATAACACCAGCGATGGCTATAAGGACCACGCTCGCTTGACAGACAAAATCAACAAATGCAAAAACTTTGGGGCCCATCTGCCGACCTTCAGCAGTCGTTGCTTTTACATTATAAACCCAGATGCTAAGCTGTTGCGCGCATTTTTATGGCAATTGCAAGGCGTACCCAAGGCGCAGCACGGTTGGTGGCGCCTTGCCCCTGTCTTCATAGGCAGCAACTTCACCGAGATCCACGATGAGTACGCGTTCTACTGTGCTGTGTACGGTTTTGATCCGCTATTGACCAAGCCTGGGGCCATGACCCTCGACCAGATGCAGCAGCATTTGCTCGATAGGTTCAACTGCGAGTCGAGGGAGGAGAGGTCGTTTGTGCTTGAGCATTCTGTGGATCTATTTGTTGAAATCAACTTTAAAAATTGGGGCCAGATAGAAAAGAATAACTTACGACCCCTCGATCTGTTGGATAAGGGCACCATAATTACATTTTCCCGTCTATGCTGGCTGCTGGCACGCCAGAGAGAGCGATTGGCAGAGGATAGCATGATATTGCCAGCTCTGATTGACCGTTTGGCCAGATGCAACAGGGCCAACGCGTAAGCATTGAGTCTATGGGATTGTTTTTCAATTGATTTTACTCTTAGTTTGGGTTTCAGCAATACCTATGCTCGATATATCCTGAAGTACGCAAATGCCTTTTTGACGCAAGAAAATTATGAGATAGTCGTGAAGGATTTGCTGCAACAACGACCCAGTTCCCTGGAAGCGTTCGAGAACTTTACATTGCCGATGCCCCTGGTCCTGAGAGAATTGCTTCAAGGAGAGACCAGCACTGGAGATGCACGGTGAGTGCAAGGCCTTGTGTTAAGGGCAGAGTATAAAACGTTTAACATATTAATAACATTTCAAAGCATTGAGGCCGCCGAAGTTTACCGCATTGCGAATGTCTTTGACGATGGTGCGCTTAGTCGATCGAGGTTTTTAAGCACCGCATTCCATCTACGTGACGATACGCGCGATGTGAACGGACTCTTCCAGGAACTGCTGTGGACCAACAAGGAGCTGTCGGCCAAGAAGCCGCGCTATTTTGAGAACTCAAAGGAGCACAGAACCAAAATGCGCATTTGCAAGGCTCTGCTATTCCTGGGCTCGCCCGATCTGGTCAAGTGGTCGGATCTGCTGTGGGAGGCACTGCTGTGGGCCAATGACCAACTGAATATAAGCTACATGTACGAGTGTCTGGTGTCTAATATGTTGCCAGGCATTGATCCACTACTGGATAAGCTGTCGCAGATTCAGAGCTTCACGGCCGGTCAACATTTGTCGCTCACCAGCGTGGCTCACCTGTACTGCATGGCCAATTGGGAGAGCCTAGATACAGATAAGTTGGATGCCATTTTTGCGGCACTCATGCCGCTCACCATGGGCTCTCACTTTCAAACGCGTGTGCTCGCCCAACTGGTTCTGCACAAGCTGGCGGAAAAGTGCGAGACAAGCGGGTAAGGCACAGACCACATCGAATGAAAGCGCACAAGATTAAACAATTATTTTCTACAGCATTCAAATGCCAATAGCCGTTGCCCTGAAGAAGTCGATTGAAGCCACGTTTGGCGACAAGTTCGATGAACTGCGAAAGGAGCCACGTCTCGTGCTATCTCTGGTTATGAAGAGCCAGCATCTAAGTCCCTGTTTTGCGGCAGAGGCCATCCTCTATATGACGCATGCACCCTTCGATGAATGCATAAGACCGGCAGTGCTCAATGGAACGTCTGTGTTCGAGGACACTCTCAAAGCCATTCGTTCGTTCTTCAAGAGCAAGAAGGCTGGATCATTGGCAGAGCCAACATTCCTGGACAGTGTCGGTGCCATCAACGGAAACGTACAGAGAAAAATGAATCCCATTATCGATATATTTCCCGAAACTGATTTGGTCAAATGCACATGTGGCATAGATACAACTAAGCAGCTGGTGGTAGTGGCTTCCCTGATCGACAAGCTGCCCAATCTGGGCGGTCTGGCGCGCACCTGTGAGGTTTTGGGGGTCCAGACCTTGGCTGTGGGCAACAAGGCCCTAACGGGAAAGAGCGATTTCACCAACTTAAGGTTAAGCCTATAGCTAAGCACCCACATGGGCCATGCGGATCTAATGCATATTTCAATTTCAGCATGACCGCTGAGAAGACGCTGGACATTATCGAGCTGAAGCCCAGCTACATTGGTGAATTTCTGATGGCGAAACAAATGGAGGGCTTTAGAGTTGTCGGGGCCGAGCAGACCGCTCACAGCGTTAGTTTCGCCAACTTTAAGTTCCCCAAAAAGTGTGTCCTACTGCTGGGGTGAGTCACTTTTGATCCGGGAAATGGCAATCGCAATAAAATCTCTTGGTTTCCTTTTTTTTAGGCACGAGAAGCATGGGATACCAGCCGATCTAATCGGTTTCCTGGACTATGCCGTGGAAATACCACAATTCGGAGTGGTGCGCTCACTCAACGTCCATGTCACAGGGTCCCTATTTATTTGGGAATATTGCAAGCAGCATTTTTACTAAAGAATAAGAGTTAATGTCTAAAAATGATTTTTTTTTTTTTGTAGTGCTCGTTGCAACTTTGCCCGTTGGCAAGTAAGCCCCATTACAAGCATTTTTAAATGCACTTATATTATCACAAGTCAGTAGTACTAGTAGTAGTAGTAGTAGTAGTAGAAGTAGAATCGTTCAACCGTTTGATCCGAACTTTATATTGTTGACAAATCGGTAAAAAAATTAGAAAATTCAGAACCATATTCCGCCCGCAACCCTAACCGTCCGCTTCGGCCACTGTTCGATTTTAAATTACGAATTTAATTAACTTTATGGTTGAAAGCGAACACGCACGTCCCACTGCAAGACTACAAAAGAATGTCTTATCCACTGCTTTTTTTTGCCGTTGCAAATAATATACACCACACACATAAAATATCCAATGTTGAGCCTAAGCCCGAAAGTCCGCATTCGATTTAATTGGACCCGTGCAAAATTGGCCAACATGTATGCTTATATCGTTACTCTTGTTCAATAAATAAATAATTAAAATCAATAAAAATGTCTATGGTAGACACTCGGTCCACCAGTGTTGGTAGGTGCAATTTTTCTAGTCGAAGTTTGCCAGCCCTGGACAGCTGATAATAACAATAACAAGAAGTAAATAAATAGCATGAGTTTTTCCGAAAACAATTCCGACACAGATTGGTAAGTCTAATTAACAGAGATAGCGTCAGCTTGAATTATATGTATGCAACCAATTACAGGAAGGAGGCCAGGGAAAGAGTGGCGCGAAAGATCAAACAAGGCGCAAGGCACGACAACGACAAGAAGCTTGGAGGAAAACCGAAGTATAATCAAAGGTTTTGCGAAAAGTGGCTAAACATATTCGATCCGTGGTTGAGGCGTTCCGACGACGATCCAAATAAGCCCTTCTGCCGTGCCTGCCACTGCCGCCTGGACTGCAATCGATGTCATCTCGTCCGGCACGAGCGCACCACGAAGCACAAGCGAAATCTGGAGGCCCTGATAAGCAAAGGCGAGGGAGCGATACGAAGCGAGTTGACTGTGCGGCAAGAGCGGAGTAAATACTTCCAGAAGCGGCCCAAGCAGGCATCACCGGAAAAGTCCAATGCAAACGAACCTGAATACCAGGAAGCTGTGGCTGCAGAACCCCTCGCAACCACCACCACCACTACCGTGCATGTTATAACCACCGAAGTTGATGATTTTTCAACTGGCACACGAAGCATCACCAGCAGCACCGTCCCCAAACAAGAAATTCTATCAGAGACAGAGACAAACAACAAGCCCAACGTCGAATCTCATGCAGGAATTCCGCAAGAGACCGATGCGTTGGGTACAGACTCGCCGACGACCACAAAGCGCAACACCGGCGGAGGCGGGTCCAATCAGGAGGGTCTTAGGCTGCTGATGCAAATCCATCAGGATAAAAACGAGTTGATGGAGTCCTTCCGCGAACTGATGGGGAGCAACCAGTCGACGCACCCCCCGCCACCCAAGGAAAAAAACCACGTAGACCTGTTCTTCGAGAGCGTCAGCTCCAGTGTGAAGGCTCTGTCGCCAAAGCTCATAGCGGAGGCCAAGATGCGCGTGTCGCAGATCATTTGCGAGCTGGAGCTGCGTGGTCTTAAGGATAATAGTACAAACGAGGAGGTCATTGAGATGCCCATGGCGACGCCACCAGCAGCTAGCTTGTATCTGCTCAGGCAGAGCAGCAGCGGATGTGCTGTGGTGCAGCAACCACACTTTGGTGGCCTCAGCTGAAATGTAACCCCAAGAGAATAATAAAAAATAGCCAATCTATACATAGATTCCAGTTGGTATCTGTTGCTTTGAATTCTAGTTGGATTCTTGGCTGGGCTCGTGACTTTTGAATAAGCATCGATATCATCGGGAAAATGATAGAAATTATCAGTTCGTGCTCACCTCTGATCAGCTGTTCAGTGCCTGCAGTGCTGTAAAGCGTTCGCATTCGCCACTATTTCGTAGTCGTCTTTTGTTTTGTTGACTTGTTTTTCAACAAAATTCGAAAATATTTTAATGCCAAATGGCCACTTTTATGGAGGAAGCGTTGGTGGAAGCGCGACGGGCACGTGACGCAGGCGAGGTGCCCGTCGGCTGTGTCTTTGTGCACGAGGACCAAGTAATCGCACGTGGCGCCAACGAAGTGAACGTCTACCGGAACGCTACCCGACATGCCGAATTCATTTGCATCGATGCCACCTTGGCCCTCTGTCGGGAGAAGAGCCTGCCAGCACGCCAAATGTTCAGCGAGATCATCGTGGTGGTCACCGTGGAGCCGTGCATCATGTGCTCGGCTGCCCTGCATACGCTGGGCGTCAAGGAGATTATTTTCGGTTGCGAAAACGATCGTTTCGGTGGAAAGACGGTAGTGGATGTCGGGGCCGTGGTGGGCCAACGAATACAAATCACAGGCGGCATCCGCGCCGACGAGGCCATGGCGCTGCTGAAGGAGTTCTACAAGGGCGACAACCCGGCGGCGCCGACAAAGAAGAAAAAGTAACGTTGCTACACCATCAAAACTATCCAAAAGATTTGCAGTCGAAGTAATGTTTCTTATAAACTTTAAGTATAGTCTAAGATATGTATGTATATGGCGTTCTGAACGTATGTTAAACAAATCAATTACAAGGAAGCTACATGTCACGTGTGTAGTGTTGGCTGTGCCTATAAAACTGTAGGAAGACAACTCAAAACATATTTTTTCTTTAAATGCTGTATGCTCTGTGTGCGATTTAGACAATTGCATGCAAGTGTTGTCGACACGGAAGTTAATTTGACTATGAAAAACGGCAGATACGGATCTTTTAGAATACCCAAGCAGGGTCCGGCCGGTCTGCTGCAGTGTCCCCTCTTACAGCGTCCTTTTTACTTTATCGAAGGGAAAGAAACTAAGTCCCTAGAAATGTTACACAATTTGTAAAGTTGGCGCTAAACAGCAGCGAAGTCATTTAAAGTTTGATAGTATCGATAATACTATCGATGGTTTCGGGTTTTTCTGTCTCTTTCTTCGATTATAGCTACTTTGAAAGTCAAGATGGCTGTCATTTATTTTAATGTAAATAGCTTTGTAGCTTTAGCACTTCAACAGATTTATTAAAAACAGAATGACAACGGAAACAATCAATTGCTGCACTTGAAAGAGGATTGGATTTCTGGCGTACGCCACTAACCTGATTAAATAGAGCGCGGCTAAGCTATTTTTTTCTCGGTTTCTGAGGTTCATCAAGTGTAATATTTATTTTTCCATATATGTACTTTTGAAAATGACCGCCAAACTCATTTAGCGCATAAAAATATCGATATTATTCGCTCTCAAATCGTGATGGTTTTTAAAAATTCGCTCTCAATTCGTGGTGTGTTTTTAAAATTTGCTCTCTTTTCAGTGGTGAAGAGAGCGTTTTTGTGGTGACTTTCCCCACATTTTCGTGGTGTGAGCGACATGTTCTTAACGGGAAAGCGTATGGAATGAAGATTCATTGTTGCGTCCATACGCGTTCCCGTATGATAAATTTGATTTGTATGGGAAAAATTTCAATCTTGTAGAAATGTATGTATTTATCGGATAAAATTATTTGTTTAGGGCTGAAAGTCTTAGCTAGCTCGTAATATTAAACGGAATATCAAAATCGAGGAATATCAACGTTGATTGTTTTGAAAAAACAATCGATACTATCGTGATAGCTCTAATAATTATTAAAAATAATTGAAACCTTTTAGGAACTTGTCCATTGTAAAAATTAGATGCCACCTGTCGATTTGTTTACAAATGTGTGTTCGTATCTTATAGCAGACAATCCAAACATATTAAAAGCTCAACGACTGTAGCTCGATACTATCGTGATAGTCTCACAACCATCGATAGTATTGGCTAGTTGCAAAATATCGATACTATCGATGGTGCCCTCGATGGTTTAACACCTATAGTTCCCACGCGACAAAGGCAGCGACGCCAGCAGCGGCGTCGGCACAAGGTGGAACAATTTACTGTAAATGGATGCACTGTGGACTTTTCTGTCTTTCTCGGGCCGCCGCGAACGAAACACAGAAAGCTGAAATAGCGCCAACTTGTTTATAAATTCGGAAAAGCAATTTAACTGCGTTGATACAGTATTTATTTAACAAACAATATCCCATATCAGATTGATATTTCGATTTATCAAAAATAACAATAACACCCAACCTACCCTCGCACAGGACGCTCTACCGCTGTTGAGTTGCCGTTGCCCACCCAGCGCCTTTGTTTTGTGTGTTATGTGTTTACTGTTTTGATCAATGAAAACATTCGATTCAATGTACGCTGATTTTTAATTGTGTTGCGCGGATAAATAAGCCAGGGAATTAGGGACCGTGCAATGCATTCTGCCGCCGGGAAGTTCATGAGAATTTGACATTTATGTGAATGTTGTGGCTGCGCTAAGCCGCTTGCTGCAATAGCAACTAAGTCTAAGGCTGCTGCAGCGGCGTGGGTCGAATTCGCGCGGACACACCCACCCAAAAACAAAAGTAGTCCACAGGCCCCAATTGTTCAGTGGTAGTTTATGCACATACATATATGTATATGTAATTGCACGTGTGTGTGCGTGAGTGTGAGTGGCGAAAGGAACCGGGGGCGGGTAACAGAGGGACCGGTTTCGCAGAGCGCGATTTACGAGTAATTGACAAAGCAAACAAATACTCGTACAACAACGAATGCCGTCATAAACGAGCTGCGAAATGTTCCAGTGAACGTGCGCTCCAATCAGAAAGAGATCCACCATCCTGTGAAGCGAATGCAACGGCGAAAAACATGCCCATCTTGCCCAGGACCAGGAATCTATAATTAGCGATATTTAGAGTACGAGTCCCACGCCCTAAACATGATCATGCCCCCGCTGCAGACCCAGCCTGGCACATTCCTTGTGGCCCTTGGCCTATGCTGCTGGCTTCTGGCGACGGCCACGGCACACAACTGTCAGCACCAGCATCCCAAATCCCATGAGGTAAGTGACGCCAAATATGGAAGAGAGTGGGAAGAATTGCTTTGCGTTGCCAGGAAACGAATGAAAAGCAAACACACAAAAGTAGAGGAAACTCCACAAAATGTCCCTCTTGAGGGAGCTTCGCGTAAACGCACGCTACTTGTAACGAAAAATGATTAATTTGGATGTTTTTTAGTGTCAAAACGAAGCGTCTTCTATAAAGTGAAGGCATCATTATTTTTCCTTCCTGAATCAGAGCAACACTTCGACTTCTGTAAGGGCGTAGAAGAGCAATGTTGTGTTTGATTTTTCATTTCATTGTAATACTTACAATATCTAGCTAGAATGCATTGATTGTGCATAAGAAGAGTATACTAGGAAATACAAGAATGTGAGTGCCAGGTACATTATAATCGGAATACCAGGAAGCGTCCTCAGGCTGCTGCCTCTCCTTAGTGAGTCACAAACTCTGCTCATTAGGTGTGAGCTCCTAATTGGTCTTGTTGTCAAAGGAGGCTTTTCCAACAAATACTCGTACACATAATTAGTATGTCATTAAAGTTTACTAAAATTAAGTTTCTCACACAGCCACCCGAATGATTCTGACTAACAGCAAGAGCAATAGAAACCGCAGCTTGTTGACTAATGCCACTGGATGGTTAATCATATGCGAACTTAAGATTCAGCAGAGGTGCTGCAGTGCATGCAATGTGGTTACCAGGGGTTGGGTTGGTTCGGCTGGATGGTTGCCTCACCGCCAGCACCTGCAGCTACTATACATACATGCATACATATGTATGATCGACCAATCTGATCTAGTTTTGATTTAATGTCAACTTGTTGCAGCCAGATGATCCGTATTCTAACTGTTGCAGACAGTGCGTAATTGTATTGCTTCTTTACCCATGAAAAATGGACAATTTCGTACTTAAATTGAGCATTTTCTATGCTACACATTAAACAAACACTATACATAAATCATAGTAGGATTGACCATCTTATCTAATTGTTTTCGAAGATAATCCAACCTTTTCCAGTTCGGAAATCGATGTTTAAGCAAGCGTATTAGAGGCTTCGTTTAAGCTTCCATTGTGATTGTGTAGCTTTGGGGGATTTTCCCATATTTTATTTCTTTCCAATCAACGGCATTTTAATTGGCATGTCGCCATAAATAAAAATCGCCTTCAATTGAGCAAAGGGGGAAATTTACATGACTAGTACTACAGTTGTATCCAGTTCAAGTTCCAGGTTCAAGTTCCATTCCTCTCTCCATCAGTAAAAGTGACTTGAGAGAATTAAGTCACTCTGTGTGTCTGGGTCTGTACCTAACGATGCTGTCGATATTGCTCGAGGCAATTAACTTAATTATCTGTAACTTAAACTCTTAAGAGTGAAAAAATATACCCCCAGAGGCCGTCTCCCTTTAAACTCAGATTTATTCTGTCACGTTCCGTGATTGTGGAGATTAAATAAATAAATATATGCGGGAGATATGTATGTATGTACCGTAAACACTCAAACCACAAGGCTTACGCTACTTTTATAAATGCTACATTATTCGAGTACATAAATAACGTATATATGTACATAAGAGCTTATGTACAGCTGAACCCAACAGCCCGAGCAGCACTTGATTCTAATTAAGCTGAATATAAAGTGGGAAAAAAATGTACATAAATAAGCCCGTAGTACATACTATGTAAAATATCTCAAATTGAATCATTTGTCACGCTGCACTGACAACGATGCTGCGGAACTGTTGTATGGCCGAGCGGATGAGCGGATGATTGTGAATACAGATGCACTTCGCTCGGGCTTTGAGCGTCAACGTTCAACTTATTAAAGTACATATGTGTTTCATGCTTTCAATCCTTATTTATTGAGAACTGATTGAATTCGCACATACATACATATGTATCTTGTGTACCTTAGCAAGTGAATCATGCGTCAACTTGCAGATAAATTTGATATTTGGTAACTGTAAGCTCTCTGAAAGGACTTCGATTAATTCCGTGCTGCAAGTAGAACCAAACTGCCAGAAGTAACGCTCAGTTGTTTCAGTTGAGGAAGCTTAATGAATTTCAGTGAAAAGGGCAAAGTTTGTTCTCGACTTAAATTATAATCCTTTGGGAAATACAAAATACGCTTTCCTTTATAAAATTGAAAATTGTTATGATAAGAATCGAGTTGTTCTTTCCAGTTTTTTCAGTTTGTTCAGTGTAGACATTCCCGCTCTCTGGATCGCCCGAGGTAAATGGAGCTTTTTGTTCCGTTGTTCTGCCTGTCATTTTCAATGAACGTCTCGTTATCCATTGTACAGTAATTGGGGAATTATGTGCTTCTGTTATACAGTCTCTCCGCTGCTGCAACTCATGTATCAAGCACGTGGAATGGCGGTGGAGGGGGCCCTAGAAAGTGAGAAATATTACGGGCACATCAGCAGAATTAGTTGCTGTTGCTGTATTTCGCTTTCAATCGAATTACTGCAACCAGTAGCCACTGTTGAATAAGCAGGATTAGAATGAAAAACATTGTGGGATGTAGCTGTAGGAAAACCGTGGGGGGGGGGCTGCAGTTATGAAAGCAGTAGAAACAGCCGTCAACGAGCAAGTCAGCATGCGAATAAATATCTTGAATTTACTTCTCCTACGAGGCAAGTGGAAACACGTTTAATGAAAGCAAAATGTAGTTAGCATAAACGTAGTTGGATATGAACGTACAACAGCCCGCTTCAGGGCCATTAAATGAAATGTGGTTGAAACAAACTTCGCAAAATGCCAACAAGCGAAAACAAGTGTCATGTGCAGGAGGAGAGAAGCTTCCTCAACATCGTACATAATGTAGGCACTACAGTACATCTTATCCAAAGATAACTTTACGAAATCTAATGGTAGTTCCTCATAGCAGATAGGGATGCACCGCTTTGAAGAATATCTACAAGATATATTCAAGGGTATGCTTCCTCAGAGGGCTCTCTTAACCATTACCTTCTTTTAAAAATAAACAAGTTATTTAATAAAAACCTCCTTTCATTCTTAAATCCAATCCAAATTAAGTTCAAAAAGTGTTAAGAGACAAAAAATATGCCCCAATCAAACAAAATGCCTGCGATTCCATCATTAAGTGGATAGGATGACGGGCAGCCTGCTTCAAGTATCTGAGATCAATGCAGATTAATTTGAATTAAAAATAAATATTTATTTTGTGTTTATTTATATAAAATTAGCATGATATTCAAAATTTGTAAAGTACGGGGATACATGTTCCACTTTTAAGGTTTCTTTTGGTAGCTGGTGGTTGGAGTGCGATAAGTTCGACTGTACCTTGTACGTTGTACAGCAGGAAACGTTATGATGCTCGAGGTCATTGGGATGGCATCCCTTGCATAAGCCAATCTAAGCCCGGCACATTGGTATCTGGCAACAACAGGCTTCAAAAAACCCCCTTTTCCCGCTCCATTCTCCGCGTGCCAATTGCTGGAATTTCAATTTGAACGGAACGCTCGCACAAGAGGTCTACGTGCCTGAAAATGCAATTATTCCATTTGTTTTGATTGAAAGGCAGGCAGAAGGCTAACCACGCCAGAACGGAACCAATTTAAACCCGGCAGCTGCGTAAATTAAATGAGACGAACATCTACTAATGGCCCTTTATCCGCGTGATCAGCTAGTGCTTGGGGGGAGGCCACCGTTGAATGCATTTAATATTTACGATTAAGTAACACAGTGTCAGGCCAGGGCCGGTCGCAGTCGCTGCCCCCCGCTAGTTCCCACTCCCCACTTCCAATGCGGTCAAGCTGTGAGGTAAGAAATAAATTGAGTAAAATAATAATCAGCAAACAGATGAGGCAGAGCGCGGCACGGACAGACACCAAAAGAGAGCAACGCAATAGCATGCAAAACAGACAATATTACAACAAACAATTAACGGAAAACGGAGAGCGGAGAGCGAAGAGCGAAGAGCGGAACAGTGTGCGAGAATACCTGAGATACCTGAGAGGGAGAGTGGCGTGCCAATGAAAGTGAAAGCACAAACAAAATGCTCAATGGACAGCAACGACAACACACTCACTTTAAAGCTTCGACGGCCAGTTCCATTGATCTGCCGAACTTGAGCGAGCATTGAACGCCAGGTGACGGTGACTGTCGTCAAAAGCCATAAAGAGGGGGGGGCGGGTAAGGAAGGGAGAAAGAGAGTCGAAGTCGGAGTCAACGAAATGTTGTCATGCACGACCAACAGACAGACAGAGCGACAGACAGAGACGTAAATAATTACTCAACCGCCGATCGATGATCGATTCCCGCTCCCAAAATTAGCATGCGCAACTGGACAAACCGCGTTGGTGCTTCATAATACGGCCAACTTGTGGTTTACCCCCGCAAGCTGCCGCAAGGCACGGACTGGACTGGGCTGGGCGGGCAGGGCAGGGGCAGGCGTTCGTGTCTTCAGGTTTTTTGCCAGTTTTTGTGCAGCTTGTACATATGTTTGGCTTTAAAAGTAAATACGGGAGGTAATCAAGCAGGCGCAGGCTCAGCCAACTGTGGCTGTAGCTGTACATTTCTCTTTTCTTTATTTGCTTTGATACACTTTTTGTACAATATACCCTTGCAAAGGGGTATTGCAAGTTTCGGCAGAAGTTCGCAACGACCAGAAGGTCAACGGGAGCCGGTAATGCGACACTGATGCCAAAATATTGGTAAATGTTGGCTCAAGCCGTTGCTAATTTTATGTTTAAATTAAGGCTAAGGAAAGACGCCTACCATCCACGGGAATTCCCGCTCAATTTGGATCACATGAAACCGGCTCTAACCAACTTTTCGATGAATCAGTAAGGGTATTTAAAGATTCGGTTCGCAGAAGCAGTCCGGCCTTCCTTTCTTTCTGTTTTGCCTTGCTATAATTTCTGCCTTAAACGTGAGTCGCATATCCAAAGCTGGACACGCTCGAATGTGGCCCACAAACCGAGAAACTTTGTTAGATATTCCAATCTGTGTTAGGTTAGTATGCAAGCCAGTTGGGCATTACGTCTTATCGGAGATTGAATAAGCGTATGCACTGCCACAGTTAGAAAGTGTGTCCGAAAGGTTCCCTAGCACCCACGCGATACACAACACGCAAAAAAGCCAACAGTCATTCTTTGAGCTTCAAAATAATAGTATTAAATAAATATATAAATCATTTAAAGTACAAAACTGAGCCATTAATTTCCAAAGCAGGTACTTTGCCCGCATACCAAGTTGTATGCAATCCATATTGGCCGAATTCTACCGGAAATTTCTCTAAAACTCCCACTTCATCGGGGCTCCACCGCAATAGACTCAGTTGAGTTCCAGCCTTTTAAGAAGTTCCACATACAAATTTGATTGAAATTGTTAATAATAAATATTCCAAGCTATAGACTCACCAAGTAGGGACAGGTGTGATTTACATTTGTAAAAGGCTTTATATAAGAGTATATTAAATTGGGAATAAATAACTTTCTGCGGTTCCTGAAGAACATGCAAGCATCCACCTTCATATCATATAGAAACGGATGCCAGCCACCGCTTTCGCGTTTTACCATTCTAAAATGGACTTGAAACTGAAAAAAATATGTAAAAATGACAAATGTATTTATGGGTTATGGGTTCCCTTGTTGGATTTTGGATCATAGTTACGTCTGCAATGGTTTTGTTCAGATACGCCACAATATTTATCATATTATGCTTCCGATCGATTGCCTTGATGGCGCACTCCTTAATCATTCCCAGCTCTGTGTTGATAACCTGACAAGCCAGCGAATTGAACTTGTAGGAACCCTCCACCTAAGGATTGACAAATTACTGATTACGCGACAGAGTCTGGAGATGGAAACACTCACACAGAAATAGGTTAGGCACACGAGTATTGTAGCAAAGTAAAGCCTTAGTTGTGTTCTCGTCATCCTCTCGATTTGAACTGGAACTTCCAGGGATATTACGCAACTTTAAACCATTCGGTACTGTGCTGTTGATTTAGTTTTAATTATTTGTACATGGAATTAAATGTGCATTTATAAATCATTTACTAAACTTTGATTTCAGTTTTCAGCATACATATGTTTGTACCATAATATTTGTCCATTTGATGATTGTTGTAAAAGCGAATCCATTAATGAAATGCATTCACTCGCATCCATCGAACAATGCCTTTGGGTTGCATTCATTGCCACCCCTCTCTTGATCGCTCACATACTAATGGCTATCCAAAATTTTCACCTGCCAAACGTAATTGTAAATTGTGTGGTTTTTCAGATTGAATGAGTTAGTTAGAAAGTGTGTCCCAAAGGTTCCCCAGCACCCACGCGATTCACAACACGCAAAAAAGGCAGCAGTCATTCTTTGAATATTCTTTGAGCTTCAAAATCATACTATTAAAACAAAATATAAATCATTTAAAGTATAGAACTGAGCCATTAATTTCCAAAGCAGGTACTTTGCCTGAATACCAAGTTGTATGCATTCCATATTGGCCGAATTCTGCGGGAAATTTCTCTATAACTGCCACTTCATCCGGGCTCCAACGCAACAGACTCAGTTCAGTTCCAGCCTTTTAAGAAGTTACACATACAAATTTTATTGAAATCGTTGATAATAAATATTCCAAGCTATAGACTCACCAGATAGGGACAGGTGTGATTAAAATTCGTAAAATCCTTTGCATACGAGTACATTAAATTGGGAATAAATAACTTTCTTCGGTTCCTGAAGAACATGCAAGCATCAAACTTCATATCATATAGAAACGGATGCCAGCCACCGCTTTCGCGTTTCAACAATCTAAAATGGACTTTCAACTGAAAAAAATATGTATAAATGACAAATGTATTTATGGGTTCGCTTGTTGGATTTTGGATCATAGTTACGTCTGCAATGGTTTTGTTCAGATACGCCACAATATTTATCATATTATGCTTCCGATCGATTGCCTTGATGGCGCACTCTTTAATCATTCCCAGCTCTGTGTTGATAACCTGACAAGCCAGCGAATTGAACTTAAAGGAACCCTCCACCTAAGGATTGACAAATTACTGATTCATCAGATTACGCGACAGAGTCTGGAGATGGAAACACTCACACAGAAATAGGTTAGGCATACGAGTATTGCCGAAAAGTAAAGCCTTAGTTGTGTTCTCGTCATCCTCTCGATTTGAACTGGAACTTCCAGGGATATTACCCAACTTTAAACCATTCGGTACTGTGCTGTTGATTTAGTTTTAATTATTTGTACATGGAATTAAATGTGCATTTATAAATCATTTACTAAAATTAACTTTGATTTCAGTTTTCAGCATACATATGTTTGTACCACAATATTTGTCCATCGGATGATTGTTTTAAAAGCGAATCCGTTAATGAAATGCATTCACTCGCATCCATCGAACAATGCCTTTGGGTTGCATTCATTGCCGCCTCTCTCTGTGTCGCTTGATCGCTCACACACTAATGGCTGTCCAAAACGGTATTGTGCGTCATAATCTTTCACCTGCCAAACGTTTCGCAGATGATTTGTAATTTGTGCGGTTTTTCAAATGCCTATTGAATGCATTCAACCGCAGAGACGTCGAGTTATTGGATCAATGAAGGGGATACGGGGCCAAGTGGAGTTTTTGATCGTCACGATTGAAACCGGCTTTATAGACATAAGTCTTTGAAGGCTTACGCTTTGCCCATTTCTATCTCAAAGACAGATGATACTTTGACGGGGTGTTGCCTGTGGCGGGGGGTTTTTGAGAGATGATATGGCACATTGTAACTGCACGTGACAAGTGGCCCTTGAAAGCTTACTCATAAATGATGACTATCCCCCAAGATCACCTGCGCCCGCCCGCCCACTCACTCCGCTTCAATTATTCAAACGGAGTAAGTTCCCTCCCTCCCTCCCCCCTTTCAGCACTTCAATCAGTGTGTACGCCTCTGTTTGTTCAGCTCATTTCAATGCCAAACTCTTTTGTCTGCCTCTTAGATAAATAACACCATTTGCCATAGCCATTACCATTGTTGTTCTGCGACAAATAGCTGGAGCTGGTTCTGCTGCTGGTGCTGGTTCTATGGGTACGGTACGTGCAGGTGCAGGTGTCTTTTGATGCCATTTAGCAGCAGTCGGCAGCATTCAACATTCCCCACACTTATGGAACACCTCACAAATCACTTCCCACGGCATCGCTTATGGTTGGGGAGCATGGCTTTTTATCAATTAAAGCCCAAGCTGAAATGTCTGTCAATTCACTTAATTCGTTTGCAAATTAGCTTTATTATAATTTCAATTTTTTTGTTCCTTTGTTGTCTGACTTCTGACTTTCACTTTGTGTGTTCTTGCTGGATGTTACTGTGGGGGCCTTTATTTGCCCAGATAACCCTGGGCCACTGAGACCATATCATTTTCACTTTAATGGACCTCCCACCGCTCTTGTGGAATTTGAATAGCTTTCAAGAGCAGTAGTAGTCCCTCCCGCGCCACTCGAAGAGGGAGCCCAGACGTCGCAACCTTTAATGCTTGATGGGCAAATATTTTTAGCCTGCCTCAGTTTTCGTTGTGTGTGTGTGTGTGTGTGTTCATCTCTGAGATACTCGCAACAAATTTATGCCGATGAGTGTCGAGCGACTGCTGTCTGCTGCTGTATCTGTCAAGAGATTATCATCGCATTCAACGACTGGCCCTGCCATGCATATTCAACGAAGTCGACAGACATCTAATTTATTCCTAATAATTGGCACACATTGCACAATGACCGCAAAGCATATTTATTATTATTATTTCTGGGCAAAACAAAAGGCAACAAACAAAAACAATACTAATAAATGAGCAAAAAAACAAAAAATAATACAATATACCTAAATATGTTTGTATGTCTGTATTATAAGGGAAACAAGCAACACCAATCATTGACATTTTGGGGCTGCGCGATGTGCCAATCGTTCGACATTTTGGCGGGCAATTTAAAATTAATTTCCCTGCAATTTGCACAGACCAATTACCGTTTTGCCTTTGCCTTTGGGTTTGGGCTTGGGTTTTGTGTGGCCTTTGTGTGACATGTCGTCATTTAAAAGTTAACAACAATAACAGAAAAATAGCAACACAATTGAGCAGTTTTCGCTTTCGTTTATGCTCCGCTGAGTGATTTTCTTATCCCTCCATCTTCACTCTCCATCTCCCTCCCACTCTCACTCTCACTCTCGCTCTCGCTTTTACTCTCAGTCTTCCCCCATCTCTCCATCTTTAGCTCATTATTTATCTCTCTCGCTTTTATAGGTCGTCCATGGCGTGCGCATCCAACTGGCTGATAGCGATGATGACGACGCCACCGGCAACGGCGACGCAGCCGTGCATAGCGTGCGCCGACGCAGCGTCTCCGCCGAGCAGCCGCTGCGCATTCTGCTCGTCTATGATGATTCCGTTTACAGGTGAGTTCCAGCCACGGCACTAGCTCCAGCTCCAGCTCTAAAAACTCCAGTCTCTACGCTGACTTTGTCGCAACGAAATTTGTATGCTCTTGTGGAACCTTAAAAGCCAACGGCTTGTGGCGGAATTTGCTAATGAAAAGGATTTAAAATATGGAAAAATAAATTAAATATTGATTTAAATATGAATAGCTTTATTTGTGTGCAAAATATTACTTCGGAACTCATACAAAAATGAACCAATCAATAGATTGCATAATGTTTTTGCATTCTCAGGCATTCTCTTCTGCACTTTTCGCTTGTGCATCGAAGAATAAATCTCGGAAAAGAGCGGAGCACTGATGTGCCCTCCCGCAGCTTTAAACTGACAAA
This sequence comes from Drosophila tristis, assembly GCA_018150885.1. NCBI lineage: Eukaryota > Metazoa > Arthropoda > Insecta > Diptera > Drosophilidae > Drosophila > Drosophila tristis. Next base: position 14,055,892 of record JAECWT010000002.1, read on the forward strand.
TCAAACTGCCCAGAAACACTTCTTGTAATATGAGTTTATTCCCTCGGCTTCCTTCTGTGCCCGTCTTTCCGTGTCTCAGTCCCCGTGTCTAAAATAATAATAATACCCGCCTCTACGCAAGGGTATGGAAATTGCCTTTAATTGCACTTTAATGGCAGGCAGCCAAGCAAACAGCAAAACAGTTTACAATCTGACTTGGCCGAATGTCAAGTTAAGGCCTTACAAAAAAAAAAACGACATATCGTAGCCAAGAAAACAGCTCACTCTGTTAACTGTATCTGTGTCTGTCTGTATTGCTTTGGCCATGCACCGTTACCGAGTTGAGTTGAGTAACACTTGAAGTCCAAATTGGTTTTGCGGTGCGGTACGGGTTCCGGGGCAGCCGCAATTTGTCCAAATTAACGCAGCTAGGCGAGGTGGTGGTGGTCGCTCTCCTAAGGTTAGCCTTAGCCCCATCGCTTGCTCCACCATTAACAGCGCCCAGTACCAATTTACAGTAAGATCAAACGTCCAATCCAAGCCACGCGATCTCGTTTGGCGAGCAACGGCAGTACGGACAAGGTCAGCGGGAAAACTAACCTGACTCGATTCGGCTTCGATATCAATCTCTCTGTGAATAATTGAGTGGCACAAATAAGTGGCTAAAGGGGGTGCAAACAGTGCGTGTCACAAGTATCAGGCAGATATCGGAAGAGATTTAGGGATGCGTACTAAATTTTTAATCAAAGAGTTCTCCAAGTCTTCCATAGCAGCGGATAGAATATCTTGGGAGGACATTGTTATCAGTTCTTAGAAAGAGAACCTTTCGATTGGTTCTCCGTAATTCGTCTAGCCATGCTGTCAGCCAATTATACGGTGACAGAATCTGTCAATTGTGAAATTTTGCAAATCATCACAATTTAATTTCCACAAGAAAATGGCCCCCCAACTTCTGGCAAATTGCAGGAGCTATCAGGCATGGCAATCGTAAACAAGTTCCTATTGCTGTTGTCGTTTTCCAATAACAAATCGTCCCCCCCCCCCCCCTTGTTTACCGACAACTGAAAACTAATAATCGCAAAATTCTCTTTTATTTCCATGCCTACGCCCTGTCGCCCAACTTAGACTGGAGGAGGAGAAGTTCAATTTGATCAATGTAAGTGGACATTTGTGATTCGGATTTTCATCCAGGTACACAGTTTCTGCTTTGACAATTTAATAATGCAACCATCCTTGCCAGGACACAGTGCTGCCGGAGGCCGTGCAGTTCTGGGAACAGGCCCTGATGGTCCGAGAGACCAAAGGCATTATACGACTGAATAGGCAAGTTCAGGGACAAAACCAATTATAAATTATTCATGAATTGTTCTTCCATATACCTATATGTACATGCAGAAAATGCGACAGCACGCAGGTCTATGTGAAGAATGGCCACACCCACTGCATCGACCACTGCAAGGCAACGACAATGTGCGGCGAGGTTCAGGTGCCCAACGAGCATTTGGATGTGGGTTTGCCCTCCCCCCGAAATTGGCCGTGAATCCATATCTCATTTGGGAATGCATTGTGTTTCAGGTCTGTCGGGTGTGCAATGCCACTGGCCAGAATTGCCGGATTGATAGCAACACCCAGCCGGGGGATGGCATCGAGAATGCGGACTTTGTGTTCTACGTTTCGGCACGGCAGACGCAACGCTGCTTTAAGGGGCTAACTGTGGCCTATGCGGCCCACTGTCAGCAGGAGGCGGCCCTGGATCGTCCCATTGCCGGTCATGCCAATCTCTGTCCGGAGAGCATCAGCACCAAGCCGCAGGAGCTGCAGACCCTCATATCCACAGTCAAGCACGAGATTCTGCATGCCCTCGGCTTCTCCGTTAGTCTCTACGCCTTTTTCAGGGACGACGAAGGACGACCGCGCACTCCCCGCAAGTCGGAAACGGGCAAGCCGTTCCTGAACGAGAAGTAAGCTCGGAAACTAGATCATAAATATAGCATAATCGCTGAATGCTCCCTTCAGATTGCAGATCCATCAGTGGAGCAACGAGACCATACGCAAGGTGGTGCGCGAGAACTGGTCTGTGCGTGGTGGCCATGTCAATAAGGAGATCGATATGATGGTGACGCCTCGCGTCGTGGCCGAGGCGCGTGCCCACTTCGATTGTGATAAACTCGAGGGGGCTGAGCTAGAGGATCAGGGCGGCGAGGGCACCGCCCTGACTCACTGGGAGAAACGCATACTCGAGAACGAGGCCATGACTGGCACGCACACACAGTCGCCGGTCTTCTCACGCATCACCCTCGCCCTGATGGAGGATTCCGGCTGGTATCGGGCCAACTACTCCATGGCCACTCCCCTAAGCTGGGGCAAGGGCCTGGGCTGTGCCTTTGCCATGCGCAGCTGCAAGGATTGGATACAAATGAATCATTCCAGGTAAGTAACGAAGGAGTGCAGAACGCTTCTGCGTTGACTTATTGTTCTGAGTGTGTATCCCAAAACCAGAGGCCGCTCCATACATCCGTTCTGCTCGAAGGTGAAGCAGGATCCGCTGCAGACCGAATGCACCGACGATCGCAACTCGGTGGCGCTGTGCAATCTCATCCGGCACGACTACGAGCTGCCCAGGAGCTATCAGAACTTTGATAGCCTCCACAATGTGAAAAGCGGCGAGGAGGGCTTCTACGGCGGCTCCGTTTCGCTGGCGGACCACTGTCCCTACATACAGGAGTTCACCTGGCGCAGCAAGAACATCATAGTGCGCGGCTCCCACTGTCGCTTCGTCGAGAATAATCCGAGTAATTACAAGTTCTATATTCAATTTTGTTCACTGCTGAAGCAACTCTCTTGCAGAGCCGGAGAAAAACTTTGCCCTGGAGAGCTACGGCGATGGCTCGAAGTGCTTTGATCATAGCGAGGCCATGTGGGAGGAGCGCTCCTGCCATCAGACCCGCGAATGGCAGCACTGGGGCAGCGGCTGCTACAAGTATACCTGTTTCGATGGTCGCCTGCACATCCTGGTGGGCAACTACACCTACAAGTGCTCGTTCCCCGGCCAAAAGCTCTCCATTCGCATAGCCGCCAACGACTGGCTGCACAAGGGAGCGATCATGTGTCCGCCCTGTCATGAGCTCTGCGGCTCGCACTTTGCCGCCCAGGGCAAACAGTGTCGCCCCAGCGAGGAGCCCGATCCGCTCAACAAATACCCGCGCGACAATCTAGCTTGTGGCGCGGACAGCAGACACCAAACGTTCTGTGGCCATAATCAGTGCTGCACTCTTGCTGGCAGCAGTTCTGCGGCTGGGGCATAGTTAGGCTGTCCCCGGCCCGGTTTCAACTCTCGCTGATCCACTTGGGTGCAGTTTTATTTGCTCTACGTGTATTTAGTGAAATTTGTACATTTTAGCTGTATATCCATAAGCTCAATTCGACTAAATGTAGGGTCCTCTGTAAGCGTAATTCCCCTCCACCCCTTCGCCCATGTCTAGCTATATCTTAGTGTAAATGTGTTTTGTGTCCATCCCTACATGTGATCTTTTTTAAGTGTGTCCGTGAGAGGAGAACATTCACGGGCGCAGCTCTAGGTTTCTCGAATACTCATCTAAACATTCCAAAGCCTGATGCAGTCGCAGAGCCGGGTGGCTCTGTGTTGTTATTTTGTTTCGCGTCGGCAACCAAAACAAACCTTGTTATTTATTTTAATTGTTTAATTCTCGTTTTTTCGAAATTCGTTGATTTGATTTTCATGTGATTTATGTACTCGATGATCGTAGTAGTTCGTCGTCTAAGTTTAAACTTTAAAGTGTTTCAAGCTCAATTTCAGCCTGCCTATCGAGCATTTAATGATTGTAATTGTATTCTGTAGTGGGGATAGACTTGAATTGTGAATAAACCAAGAGAACATGATATTGTATTAAAAGAATTTACGCCCGTTTCCTTTCATATAGTCTTTAAATAAACTTTATTGTAATACTTTCCTATTGAATACGGTTTCACAGATCCCCTACCAGTTCGTAGAGGATCTCACTCTCACCTTCCGTGTCCTTAGCTGGAGATTCACTGGCATTCCCATTCGTTTTGGACGATGGAATGGCCTTCCTTTTGAATCGCTTGGCAGGGGTCTTGATGCGTTTCGAACTATTCAATTACATTATCAGTGATATTTGGGGATTATAGAGTCTTGACCATTGTACTTACGCCTTTGCCAGCTCTTCGAGTACGGGCAAAAGTGTGGAGCGTGTCACACCTTTTGACTCCTCCTCCTCCAGCTCCTTGGGATGCGCCTTGCGCTTATGCGATCGACAATTCGAGCCGTTGGAGAAGTCCTTGTCGCAGAAATTACACTTGTACGGCCGGATGCCGGTGTGCAGGATGAGATGCGACTTTAGTGTTTTGGTACGCTTGAATTCCGCACCGCAGAGCTCGCACTTGTATTGCCGCTTGTCGGAGTGAACTATTTTGTGCTTGTTGAAGGTTCGCCGCGTCTTGAGCTTCAGTCCGCAGATATTGCACTCGTAGATGGTGGCACTGTGCGTGTCGGCATGCACCTGGAAGTGGGTTCAGAGATTAGTGTTGCTCGGAGATGGCTCCATGGATCTACTCTACCCGGAGTCTGGCCTTGTTCTTAAAGCCTCGGTGGCAGATGGGGCATTCAAAGGGACACTCGTCGGTGTGGACCAGCTTGTGATCATTGAGGGCGGCGAGAAAATTGAAGCTCTTGGCACAGATGTCACATATGTAGGGCTTCATCTGCTTATGGATGCCCTCAATGTGGCGCTTGAGGGTTCCCGGCGTGGTGAAGAGCTTCGCACAGTGGGGGCAGGAATTGTCCGCCTTGTCCTTGGCCGGCAAGTGGCTGCGCTGGTGGGTCTGCAGCTGAGGTACTGTGGGAAAGCTGGCCCCGCATTGGCTGCAATCGAGATTTGGCAAGTCGTCGGGCATGACATTATGCACATCCAGCATGTGTCTCTTGTATGCATTCGGCTTTTTGTAGGGTTTGCGGCAGATTTCACATTTGTATGAATATATGGCAGGTTTCTCGTCCGGGGAGTTTGGCACAGGGTCATCGTCAACATCGGATTCTGAGCTTTTGCCAATCTCTACATCGGGCGGCTCCTCTGACGGCTCTTCATAGGGTTCCACATCATTATATTCCTCGTTTTCGCTCTCTTCTATTATGTCGGAATCCTCCTCGTAGCACTCTTCTATTATTTCATCCTCCATACAGTCTTGATGTTCCTCTGCCTCAATATTTTCATCTTCTGCTTCCACTTCCTGCTTTTGCTCTTCCTGCATTTTCACTTGCACGTGGAAGTCCTCTTCTACTGCCTCTTCTATTACTTTCTCCTGCAAACGCCGTGGCGGTGGCTCGGTAACTGCTCTCGACATAACGTGCTTCCACTCGTCAGTGAGCAGACCGCAATCGGTACGGAGCTCCTCGTAGTCCACAGACGCCCCATCCGGGCTTAGGTTCTGCAATCTAAGGAAGAGCGTCTGGACACGTCGCACCCGCTCCGAGAACTCAATCAGGCACTCCATTAGCGTAAAGCATTCCGCACACAAGTGGTTGCTCAGCTCGTCCTCCGGTTTGATCTGCAACGTCAACTTTAGTTTAAATTTATATTTATTGGCAGAGTCCAACAACTCCGTACATCCACCCAGAAATATTTGCCTATGGCCATGGCCAACATGCTCGTCCAGGAGGACTGTTGTTCCCCTTGTCGCGCATAGACGTTTGCGTTCTGCGGATGGTCCTTGGCGCACAGGCGACACCATTTGTGCCAAACGGTTGCACCGGCATCGGCTACTGCCCCTCCAGCTCCTTGGTTGGTCATCGTGAATACGCAATCATCGAATAAATAAATAAATAAACTAAAAATTGTTATTTTTGTTTTGTACAAGAACGCGCTAGGCCAAAAATAGCGGATTAGCGGATGGTGTGATGCCAGATCATAAAAAAAAGATCAAATCTTTGGTATTTTTTACATACCAAATAATAGAGTTAAATAGTTGGACGTTAGAAGATTGGTTCTCTGCATCCTTTCCAAGTGCCTTATTCATTTTCAATATTTCAATATCCTTCTTATTTTCTGAAACGTTACATTGATGGTCAAAAAAAAACCTTGGATCTATCACGCAAATATAAAGGCATCGATGGTTTCGCAGCCCTAACGTATACATTTGGGAACTTGTTGGAATACATAGTATTCCCCCACTGGTCCCTGCACAGATATAACGAGAATGGATGTCTGTCTTAAAAATTTCAGCTAGCAGCTTGGTACGAGTAATGAAACCAACGCCGATCTATCGCTGTTGTTAGCAAATTAAAGCATAAAATCTCGCGCTTGTATCTTCGGCATGTGAAAGGCCGATCCCGACTCAAACACAATCTAATCGCAGTCTCAGTCTATGGCTCAGTCGCAATCGCGCCGTCTCTCTGTTTAGTAAGACGTCTTAGCGTCGATTTCTTTTGAAAGTACATACATATAGGTATGTCGGGGTTCGATGTGTGCTACATTTGCAGTAAGACTGATACGCATTATCTCTGTAGAAAACAAAACACCCGTTGATGATCGTTCTTACAGCTCTTGTGGCATTGATCTGGCAGGGCGGGGTGATGTCGGCGCCAGTGGACAACCACAATAGTCCCAAGTCACAGGTGGAGTACATTAATAGCCTGCCAATTGATGGCCCCAACGCGTATCCGAAAATTGTGCCCATCACTCGTCCCCCTCTTGTGACTCAAACTGCTCCACCGCCACCCTTCAACTCGAAGAACTTTGCGTATAGTCCGAAAACGCAGACTTGGACCCTTATAGCCCCTGGTGATCCGCAACCAAATGACGAGACGCTTGTCTGGAATAAGGCTAACGACAAATGGCTGACCAGCTCTCGCTAGGCACATAAGCTAACTATTTCTGTTCTTTAATGGTATATCAAAGTAAAGCTGGAAACATTTCTCTGGACACTCATCCATTCTCAGCGGAAGTAATAGCGGCTCTGACGATGCGTGTCCGTGCTGGTCGACTGAGCCTGGCGCATACGACAGAGCTCGTCGGCGCTGTAGTTTAATTTGCGTGTGGCGTTCTCTGAGAACTGCTCGAACTTTGTCACCAGATCCCCCAGCTGAGCCTTGAGAGCTTGCACCTCGATGCGAACGTCGCTCAGGGCATTCGTGTGGTTCTTCAGGTTGACCGTCACCTCGTTCTCCTGTCGAAGCTGCTGCGGGACATTCGTGGCGGACCGAGGACGCAACAGCTCGTTCATATGGGAGAAAGGCTGTGGCGGCTTATCCTGGTTCCCATCAGCCGCGTCTCTCAGTGTCTGGGGGCATTGCTGCTGGCGCTGCAGACTGCGACTGAAGATGTTGTAGTTGCTTTCGAACTGACGACGCCGCAGACTCTGATTCCTGTCCCGCCTCTCGGCCACCAGTTTGTATATATTTAGCTTGATGTTCTCGGGCAGCTGGTTATCACGCGGATCGTTTGGTCGGAAGGCGAACTGCAGCTTGTCGCGCGAGGTGCTCAACAAGGCACTCCGCTTGCAGAGTTTGATCAGATGGGTGGGCGCATTCCTTAATAGGCGCGAAAAGAAGAGGCTCTCCAGACGCGACACAAGTTCTGCCTGCCTCACCTGGCGGTCCAGTGAGGCACTGACTTGCAGTCCTTGAATGTCACTAACGGCCAAGCCCACCATCAAGTTGGTTAGAATCACAGTGACCAGCAGGACAAACGCCAGGAAGATGATGTGGGCGGTAACGGGGAACTTTACGGCGTAGTCCCCGTAGAAAATGTCTTCAAACTCTAGCTCGCCGGACATCATGGTTATGGTCTTCAGAAACGACCAGGTTATGTTCTCAAAGGCTGGGTAATCGTTGAAGAGCACAGCAAAGCTCAGTCCGAAGGCCACAAACAGGCATATGTAGGCCAACATAAATTTTCCAAAGTTGACCGCCACTGATTTGAAGTATACGAGAAGAAGGGAGTTCATACAGGATGGCTTGTAGAAGTATATTAAGCGTACATACATACATACCTTTGGTAAACATTTGAATGTAAATGCCGAATATGGGAAAGCGACCAACCAACATCATCAGCTCCAGCCAGACCAGGAGGATGACCACTGCGGCCACATGATGCTGCCACATAGGGACCGCTCTCAAGTCACCAGTACGCAGGATCTCCGGGCACTGGGGAGGGAGGTTGCTGAGTAAAACGATAAGCCAGGCAATTAGTTTCAATTATTTCGTACCACACAGAGAAACACTCCAAAGACAATTGACCACTGAAGCCAGTTTTCCCAGTATTTGGCATACCCGTGGAGGCCGTGTGCCATCTGAAACAACTCCTTACCGAGCAGAATAAAATTCAGTATAATTACAAAGTAGCAAATTGTGGAAACATAGCCTGCGGCTGTGCAAGTCGCGCCGTCCTTGCAGGAGCGTGCAAACACCCCAATCACGTAGAGTGTGAACAGCAGCACGAAGATGGTGTGATAGGCCAGGCTCATGAGAAAGAACTTGCGGATGCGGCGCCACTTGAGGAACAGGAACGTCTCGCAGAGTGGATGCATCAGGATGCGTTTTTGTCCGACCTCAATCAGCGCGAGCAGCAGCTCCGTCTCGCCGCGCTCCATCGAACGGCTGGGAACCAGGGGCTGAAAGTCAAGATAGATCTGGCAGTCCACATTGCCAAGTTCGTGATCGTAGGCCTTGATCGAGGAGCTAAATTTGTTCATCAGTTTCGGTATTATCTCGGGAGTTCGTCGCACTATGAACGACAGCGCTGAGACGCGTCCATCGGTGCGGGCGGTGACATCGGCTCCGTGTTCTGCTGAAAGAAAACTGCATCAGTATTCCGCCGTGTTGCGTCCCCATTTCTTTTGGACGATAATTCAAATTGCCACTTGCCAATCAACGCAAAGACACAGTTGCTGTACTCATTGAATGCTGCGGCGTGGAGTGGGGTGAATCCGAAATGATCCGGCTGTAAATCCGGACGTGGGTCAGTGATTGGTGTAAGTGTAATCGTGGAATATTCGTTACGCACCTTATTAACGTCCGCACCCGCGGTCAACAAGGCGTAGCAGCAGTCGAGGCAATCAGACTTCTTCACGATGGCCGCGTGCAGAGCCGTTCTGCCCTCACGGTAAGTGGCGTTCACATTCGCGCCGTGCGCTATAAGCAGATGCACTGTGGCGATCGACTGCGTGAGACAAGCTATATGCAGTGGCGTCTGTTGGCTGGCATTTCGGCAGTCGACATCTGCCTTGTGCTCCAAGAGGAGTCGCGCGCAATCCACGTAGTCGTTCTCCGCAGCTGCAATTTAACAAATTTGATGTATCCAATTATGCCACTTGGATGCCTCTGGGGCAACTGGGATGATATGCGCTTACCCAAATGCAAAGCCGTCACCTTGCCCTCATAGAACTGCGAACGAACATCGGCATGGTGGCTGAGGAGTAACTGAACGCACTTGGTGAAACCCAAGGCACTGGCCGTATGCAGCGGTGTCTCGGTGTACACCTGAGGGGTATTCGGGTCCGCTCCGTACTTGAGCAATATTTCGACGCAGTCCACGGCGTTCCCATCGATGGCATAGTGCAAGGCGGACAGTTTCTCGATGCCGATGTTGATGTTCGCCTTTCGGCGCAGCAGCAGCAGAATGCACTCAACGCTCTTGGAACTGAGGCGAGAACAGTTTAATTACACACATGTGGACACACTCTGTGGCTGGAGGTTAGTAGTTGGCGGCGCATTCGACGGATGCATTTGGGTGGAGAATATGTTTGTTGTTAGACCAGCCCACGCATGAGAAATACTCTCACACTCACCCCACTCGCCTGCCGAAACTCACCTGGCAGCGCAGTGCAGCGGCGTAACCTCCTTTCTGGCGTCCCAACGATTCGGGTCAGAGCCGCCATCGAGCAGTGCCTTGGCGATGGGCGCATTCCCTCGAAAGCAGGCAAAGTGCAGGGGTGTGCGACCCCTGTTGTCGGTGGCATTTGGGTCGGCATTGTGGTGGCTCAGCAGACTTATTATGTTTTCAACGTTCCCGTATATTGAGCAGCAAATCAGAGCCAGATTGTAGTCGATGGAGTCGGGAATGAGTTCTGGGATGCGATGCGATGGAAAGCCAAGTCAAGTTTAGCGAGGGAGCCTGGTGATGGGTGGGAAACTTACCCAAAATGCACCCCGTTTTTACCATGTCCACGACGTGCTTGGCGTTGGGCATTGCACACAATGTGCGTTCAATTTCCTGCGGGCGCCACTGGTTCTGGGTTTGTTGCTGGCGGTCGAAAATCTTTTGCGCCTCTTTGCTGAGGTCCGCATCAAAGTTGGCTTCACTCGAAACGCTGCTCTTCTCGAAGAGCAGGTCAGCGTCCTGGTCGGCCGCCTGGTCGCTCTCCGAGTTCCATTTCAGATCATTTTCCTGCCAAAACAAACAAACCAATTAACGGACGATGAGAGGAGGAACGGGCATGTCTGCATCACTTACGATTATCGAGAAGCGCACGTTCTCCATTTTCTCGGCCACTTCTGTCAGTTGTTATTTGTTTATACTCTTGCGGCCAATACAATAATAAGCGTTCGATTTCGACTGACCGACCGACCAGACGAGAGGATAGGCTGGCTCCAGCTGTTGGCAATTTTGTGTTCTTGCTGCCGCTCCCTGCACGCCTCATGGGGTCATCATCTATTTATTCTTGCGAATGAATAAATCGGCAATTAATCAGGGCACGCCACTAATTACACTTTTGCCATCTTTTCTGACCCTTTCGGGTAGGATCTTGTGGGCCAGCAGGAATATGGTTGTACACAGGCGTCGCTCGATGAGGGCGTCGAGGGCGTCAATCAAAATTGTTTATTTAAAACTTTTCAAGATATACAACTGTTCTCTCGCACCACTGGCAATGTGTGCTAATTTTTCACATTCACGGGCGTGCCTTTGTTTTTCGTATGGCTACGGATTCCTCTCTTTTTGCGTGACCGGAGCCAGTGAGGTGCGAAAGTGTACTGAACGCTTTCGAGACTCCAATTGCTGTCCAGCCTCTCATTTTCATATGTTCTTCGTGCATACATATATCTGTACGTGAGTATGAATGAATCTTTGCTGATGTATAAATATATGGGCACCGATTGCAGCTAACAGTTAGCATATTTTCGAATATAAATTTAACTCGAACCGAGTCTATGAATTTAACACGCGCCATGATTTTTGAAAACGATTGTTGGCCTAATTATACTATCGATAAAAAGCAGATGCAGCACTGCCCAGGTATGCTTTTTCGATATTTTATAAAATGCAGCCCCAAACACCGATTTCTGGCTCATAATGCAACTTTATAAGGTGATTTCGTCTGAGAAAAATTATTATTAAAATTATATATTTTGTCTTTGTGTGTTTTTGGGTATATGTGCATTAATTAAACGTCGTTTAAGATATAATCTATGGCTAAACGGATGAGCTAACAAATTCGCAATCATTTAACATAAAATAAAAACTAAAAATTGGTAATTATTTTTTGTAAATGGAGCCAAAAATATCAAATTATCGGTAGGCTGGATGCAATATAACAAAAGAAGGTAAAGTCTTTGGTATTTTTGACATACCAAATAATGTAGCTGCATGTAGAAACCAACAGGTGTATCTTTTACTAGTTACATCTGTGTATCGCGAAACGATTTTAATTTTTTTCGAATTTGTTTGCTTAAACCTAATTAAAAAAATAGTGGAATAAAACGGCTTTTTTAATATTTACCCAATCCAGTATCCCATCCCAATCTTCTTCTTTTTTGATATAGGAACCTCGCCGGGAATTTGGCGCCAAATTTTTGTACTTAGCGTTACCTTGAACCTTACCTTAGACCCCATTACATTTTAAATTCCCCAACGCCATTTTAAATGCGGAAAAAAACACAAATGTATTTCTTTTACAAAAATAGCTTATATTTGTAAAAATTCAAATAACTTTCTACTTAGCGTTTAGTATTTGTGTGTTATCAACAGCGTTAATTAGGTCCATCCTCACTCAAGCTCGTTTAGACGTTATGAGCATTCTTAATCTGTAGAATATTAAGTTGATCGGCGTTAAGCTTAGCAGCTTAGCTAAATTAGATAATGCACTAGACTTAGGCTACGTAATTGTACGACACAAGAATTGTACAACAGAATACTACTGGGCGTCGCTTCAGCTGCCATTGGTGGCATTCTCCGACTTCATCGTTGAGCTGGGCACAAGATCCCCGCCAGCGAGGAGATCGGCACTTGAGGCCGCGGCCGTTAGTACGGCATTCGCTTGGGCGGCCATGGAAACGGCCACTGCCGCGGCATCCACTCCCGGAGCCGTGCTGATGGTGCGGGCCAGATTCTTTTGCTGTCGCATCAGTTTCTCCTTTTCGCGGGCGGCCTTCAGCTTCTCGAAGTCGTCGCCATCGTCCTCGGGCTCGGCAGCGGTACCACTGGCCAGCATATCACTGGATGACTTGAGGTCCATGTTCTCCACTGCAAACACATATGGGAATACATTGCATTAGTCGGGTTATTTTGGTGTGAATGTGGGGGTAGGAGTCAAGTAATACGTGCAACGACTATAAATAGAGCTAGGACTAAGGCAAAATGAATTTGGAATTACGGTATGACTGACAGCTACCTAATCGGTAGCCCGATAAAGCTGGCCGTGATCTTACGGAGGATACAATAATTCGGGGAGACAGAGCTAAGCTTGGGTTAGTACTCAAAATGTGGGCAGCGGTCTCACAAACACATGCCAATGGTTACAAAAACTATTAAAAAAAAAGAATACAAAAATACAAAAAAAAAACGTAACTATTCAAAATAAGAGGAACAATTAAAAATATTGAAAACCAGCAACGATTACGCAGAGCAAGCTAAAGGAATCGAACAAGTTATTATGGCCAATGGAGGATGAACATTACCGTTCGTGATGAACCACCTGAAAACCTGCGGTGTATCGGGTCTCTCTTTACAATTCGCGAATCGATTGAAAAATGAAGATACACAAATGTTAAATATGAGTTTAAGAAGCCAGGGAACGCGATCAAGGCACCGTTCCCCTCCCCATCCAGCATCTGGTTGGGGGCACTTACCCGTCTCCCGGCTGACAGCCTTCTGTGGGTCATACAGCGACTTGGTGCTGTCCCCCACTGGGGAGCTGGGCGCCGTGGCAGCGTTCGACAACAGCGAGGGACTGCCTCCGGCTGGGGCCGACGTGCTCAGCAGAGCATCCACTCCACCGGGCGGGAATAGGCTGGGCTCGTACTGAGACTGTGCGCGATTGTACTCCAGCGGACGCGTCGGAATATCCACGGGCTCTGAATACGTAGGAGGTGGCTGCAGTGGTGCAGAGACTCCTCCGGCCGTTCCTGGAGCGAAGATATTCATGACATTGGGTCGCGGCTCGTTGGCGCGCATGGAGGTGATGGTGGCCTGCTCATCCACCTCCTCGATGACTTGTTGGGTGATGCGCAAGCTTCCAGCTGGCTTGCCAGCCGATGTGGCCGATCCCACGTTTCCAGCCGTGAGACTGGCCGAACTGGCGCTGGCCGGGAACCTGTACGGTTTCTGATCATCGCTAGGCGTCGCCGATCCTGGGCGGCTGTCGTCGCGACTGAGGAACCTCTTGAGGGCCGAGGCTACGGTATTCACGCGCGACAACGTCCCCGACACACTGACCAGCGAGGGGGACGAGCCCAAACGCATTTTTCCATTGCCCGCCGAGAAGTGAATTCCGCTGGCATCATCGGCCTGCAGGAGAGAATTGTTACATTAATACGGGCACATCAAAGACCGTGAAAATTTGCTGTGTGGCCGGGTTACTTGACACCATTCAGTGCGGTAAAGAATTACTTTGGTGCAGTTGAAAGCGTTTGAAAGTCGTGCAGTGCGTGGTGCTGTTAGAGGCTTTAGGCTGTAGGCAGATCGTTTAGATAGTTAGAATCAAAAGTTAGTATGCATAGTCTTAGGGCCTAGGGAGACACAAACACCATCTAAGCTTAAAGTTAGGCCAGAATCAAGCACTGTGTATGCGCGGAAGAAGTATTGTTATTTGTTAGAGTTTACAATATTTGTTCCATAAATAAAAATTGACTTATAAATTACAGTGTATTGAGTAACTCAGAGATCAAAAGAATCTTATTGGTTGTTGTTCTGATCTCCAGAGCTACGTAAGTGCCACACAGTGCCTGATCTGCTTAAATTTAAACACTTGTCACACATCCATCTATATTTTATTATTATAATTATTTGTATATAACTACCAAGCACCGTTGTGATTCTGAATGCCAATGAGAGGAGTGTGGTCCCAAAATGAGCGAATAGGAGGTTAGAAACTTTTGATTTTGATTTTGATTAGGTTTTGTTTTTGTTTTTGGTTGATTTGATTTTTTTTTGGATTTGACGCTGGTCACATGGACAGATGAACGAATTGTTTTTCTGATAACCAATTGGGAGACTGGTGCCAATGCTTCGTAACGCTAAGAAAATGCTGCCAACGTTCTGATTCTAACCTCCTCATCTTGCGAGCCCTTGGGAAAGTCATAGGTCACGGCCTGCAGGGGCACGCCCTCCGCCTGCTCGGCGACAGACGGCATTGTGGCCACCGATTGTGTTGCTGTGCCACCGGCCACAGTGGGTGCGCCATTATCAGTACCAACCATTTCATCGATGCGCACGGAGGACATCGCCGAGGGCATGGCCGCACTCTTGGGCACCTCGATCTTGGCAGTGGACGCCTCTGGGTGATTCTCGCGGAAACGTTCCGCGGCTATGGTGTAGGGCAGCTCGTTGGGGAACACCTCGTCCCAGTACTGATCCTTGAGCAATTCGGGATGGTCGTGGTGCATCTCGTCGACAATCAGATAGGACACCTGCAGATTGCGATCGACCATCCAGTTCACCTTAAATAAATATATCAAGGTTAGAGCGGGGTCTTTGGATGGGCTACCATTTATATTTACCTCAAAATCATCGTCATCCTCGCCGAAGGGATTGATCAGGGACTCGGCCACCTTCAGCCAGCCCATGTAGAAGAAGAACTGCAGCGTGGTGAAGACCGGGAAGTACAGATCCACCTTGTTCAGGTAGCTGGTGTTGCCCACCACCTTCCCGTCGATCCACTGCTGACCCATGCAGCAGGTGAGAAAATAAGAGTACACGGCCAGAGTGACCACCTGAGTGTAGACCAGGGGCACACTGATCGTGTCGTAGCTGATCAGGAGCCCGCACTGGCCCCGGAACTTGTTCAGCTCATCGATGATCGTCTTCACGGCAAAGTCGTCACGGATGCGTCCCTCCTTCCGGGCGCGGGTGATAATGCTGGCGGCCCACACAATGGGCAGCCAGTGCTTGGAGGGTCGCGGAAAGGACTTGTTCATGGCCTCGATGATGGTGCGCTCATTGTCGTTGAGCAGACCAGCCTCCACCAGATTGTTCAGGCCCGGGAAACGCTTCTTCACCCGCGGCGACACATTCGCCAGCACCATGGTGAGGCAAAGGCACGCGTATCGCATGATGGTGCGCCTCATCATGCGTCCACGCTCGTCCTGGCCGTGCACATTGGAGCTGACAAAGACGGCGATGGGATCGGGCCAGGGTATCGAGGTGTACTGGTTCCACCAGCGGGTCATCACAATGGACACATAGAAGCCCAGCACGAAGGACAGGGGAATGAGATCACTATAACTATCGCAGTACTGAACGATGGCCTCGAAGGTTCTGCAAGTGGATCAACCATTAGATAGTGTGCGAAAGACATATAAAAATAGTTGTTGTACTCACTCCTTCTGGGAGGGATTGAGACCGAACCGATACACCATATTTATGACATAATAGATGGTGAGGAAGGCCAACAGATCCAGCCAGACCAGCTTGTAAATGCTTCCGCGCCATCTGCAAGCGAAAGGATCATAAAGTTAAATTGGCATGCCACTCGTCTTACCATACATCAGCCTTTATAAATAGACCGAACACGTCCAGCTAATCAGCATATAGCCGCATATTGGCCCTTATCAGCCAGTCGTAATCGTTTGCCACAGTCACGTTACGGATTCCCAATTGATAGCACTTCCAATCTGATTATCCTCTTCCGTTTGCCAGCGTCAATCTGTCTGAGGATGAGACATTTGCCGCGACTGGAACTCCTATGACTGGCTACGTCATGGCCAGAGTTAGTCCTCAGATATGGGCCGATAACATTGGCCACTTGTTGTTGACAGTAAAACGTCATAAAATACATTTGACTGGAACTCGAAATGTAAACATTGCCTCCCTAAATGTGCGCGTCAACATACACGATATTTGCACAGCTTATCAGCCGAATAATGCGTGATATAATAAGTAAAGACTCGTACGATATCTTATGCCAACGGGGAATGGCCAAGAACGGTTACCCTTTAATCGGGCAAGCAGCTGGAGGCAAAAACAAAATTTATATGGTTATTGGAAACTTTTGAAACGTAATTTCAGGCTAAGCGAAACTGATTCACACACGTAGTGGGAGATTCCGTCTCAGGTGGCTGTACATAAACATTGATACCGCATTTATTAGATCATCAAACGCTCCATTGATTGACCTATCATACGCAATAATCGCTATAATTATGCGTTATCAGCTACATACGTGTAGAAGCAGGATATGGGGAGAAGCCACTCCACGAGTTGGTCTTTATTATTAAATTATAATTCACGCAACAAGCCCTGACAGATGTCAGACATATGACTACATAAGTTTCAGATTACTGCCCACTCTGATAGGGTTGTTTGTGGAGGCACAGCAACAGTCGTGGAGGAGGGTGAACAGCAATTTTAGTGCAGTTTGCATCATGAAAGAAAGTGGAAAAGTTCTACAAGTGTAATTTGCATTTGCCGCAATTGTTCGGACTGCCATTGCCACTCTGGGCGGCTCTGGGGGGTTATCGTTATCCCCACCAATTGTCTGAACTGTGTCAGTGCTCTATAATTAACAGCCAGCTACAAATTTCCCAATGTCTATCTATATATTCATATATATATATATATGTATGCTCAATGGCTTGGCTACTTCGTGCGAACAATGTATATAAGACGTTAACTTCACTCACCTGAGCAACAATTTGAGAAAACAGCCAAAGCCGCGACAAGTGGCCACTTCACCTGTATAGGTAATTGTCATTTTAGCACTCTTTTTTTATGCCTTTACTATATATTTTGCAGTTCTTTATTATAGCTGAGATTGTACGGTTGTAGTCCCTCGATGCTGACTCTCTCTTATCGCGTCCCAGACATCACTTTTTTTTTTGTCAAAATTGTTCTCTAAAACAAAATGAGATAAGCGCAATGTTTTCTTGTTAAATAAAGACAGAGAGAGAGACCTAAGCGTTATGTAAGGCTAGATGTGAGTAACTATACCAGGAATCGCAGTCATGACCGGAACAACAAAAACAACAACAACAACAACAGCCACTGCCACTGCAACTAAAATGCAATTTATAATTTTAAAATCGATATATTTTTCAGAACTAGACATGCAATGAAATGAAACAAGTAAAAAGGGAAACCTACAATGCGGAATGCAATTGAAATGCATTTAACATTTAAGAGAAATGTCCCAGTGTGGGTCTGATTATATTAATTGCTGCAATTTATATGAATGTAGGAATGAATGAATGTATGACTGTGAATGTATGTTTATCTTTTATACCGATGCGAGTTTAAATGGGTGGAAAAACGTCAGAGCTCGCTCAACTTTTGCGTGTGGGCGCTGACAGAGCCACAGCCTCAGGCGAGGCGGTGTCTCCATTTGATTTCGAGAGGTGTCCGTGGGGGTCACTCTCCAGCGATTAGATGCCAATTAGCCAGACAAACATAAAGTTCTACATTGAATGGCATTTATTGATGTTTTTTGGCATATATGTGTATACCTACTCTTACGACAAGAAATAATAATATGTAATGATAATCGAGTTGAGATGAGCTCATTTGTTGGTAAACGCTGTACATATGTACGTATGAATGAATTTCCGTCATAAAAGAGAGACTACGAAAAATGCGAGAATTTCTGCGAACCCGCGCCAGCTAATGATCAGAAATCACACCACGAACTGGGCTTCAAGCTCATACTACATATATGCCGTATACATACATACATATGTACACATGTACATATATAAGAGCAGCTCTCTGCCATGTGATCCCCGCATTTAATGGGGAGAACATGACATCACTTTATAGGTAGGCCTTGTGCAAGGTAGAGTCTAAAAATGATCGCATATTGTACATATGTATATGTAGGTTCTGTTTGTTTGGCTTTCTGTATTAGGCCATGGCTCATATATATTGGACAGAACAATTAGTTAACTCATAATACCAGGGGTTTTCTGAAATGAATACGAGCGTTTCTTATACATAGTTGGTTCCCTTGGTTTAAGCTGGTGCTGGAGTGGCAGTTGCCTGAGAGCGTGTTTGTAATTGGATAAACAAACAGAGAGCGCGATAAGAACGAGACTTTCGACTGTAAATATGTGTAGTAGGTACATAAATATGTATACATATGTACAAGGCGAATTGTTGATTTGTATGTAAAATGAATCCGCAGTAAATCAATGACTGCCAAAATCAACAAAGGAGGATAATTATTCATTGGTTTCTTGTTGCCAAATTCTGATATTCCAAATCTTTACGACGAACATTTCCAGACGGAACCATATTGAATCCCGTCTTGAGTGCAGGCAGGGTAGCCCTCACTAAACGAAAGTGCCACTCGAAGTGATATACAACCCATTGTCTGCTTTGTCACATACGCTTTCCAATTGTTTATTGCACGCAGTTATCAATGCGCATTCCCCAAGAGAACTGACCTCTTAGCGGCGTATGCTTATAGCAATACTCGAGTACTCATGATGCATTTCGTTGCATGCGACAATATTTGACGAACAAACAGAGCAGCGACAACATTGTTGACCCATTAAGATGGAAAAATTCGGTCAGTGAATGTAGGCCGATATGAGCTTGAACGTCATTGGCTTTATCTTTCGTATTTGCATAATGTTCAATATTCTTCACAGTGAATCAAATCTAACGACAGCATTCGAGTTCAAATGGCCGAGGTTAATGACATTTTCAGCGAGTACGAGTATTTCTGGCGTCTGTGGAGAGCTGTCAGGGGGGCCAGAAAGGCGCGTGGCTAAATTTAAATAATGCTCAATGATTCTGTCTGTTGGCCCAAAAAACAGTGCATTTTCTTGAATGCTTAACAAAACCAAAGCACAATCTGCAGAAGAGTGGGTTTCGTTGAGGGACGGGTTAAGGTGAAAAATAATTAATATATTTTTATTTTGATAAATTTGTTTTTGGGCGTCTCAATAGTTTTCATATCTCAGAGGTTTATTAATAGCCATATTTCGGTGGCCCAAGTAATTTGCGTAGAGATTGCAGTGATGAGTCATGAAGCAAAACATGCATACATATGTACATGCACAGTTATGCACATACTTGTGTACATACATAGATGATATCCTATGTACAGTGGAAGTTCTTCTGGTTGGACACTCTCCACAAAAGTCGCATCGTACGCTTTAGCACAAACACACTGAAAGCATTTAAGCTCCCTTAGCAGTTTTACATCAGTAATGCAAAACGTTCTTCTTCATTTATGGGTGTTCACAGTCGCGGTACTTTTGTAATAAAAACTACTTGCTTCAATTGCGAAAATTATCTTTTCTTTGCTTTGCTTTCAAGGGAGATATCTGGAGCCATGGAAGCTGTGCCGACAGAGCTATGTGTGTAGCTTCCTTGTACATATTCATACATATGTATATGATTTCTGAACAAAGGGCATTTGCAATGTTCCATAGACAGACTTTGTTTTGTTCTGCCGCATTTTGGCACTATTCAATCGATTTTGAATTTTTTCTAGTCACGCGGGGGAAACACAGTTTATAGTTGTAGTTTTTAGTGGAGTTGTTGTTGTTGTAGTTGCTGCTGTATTTGCAATCGTAGCTGCTATTCCCGGTCGTGCATTGTTGTTAAATCGCATCACGGTCACTTACATTTACAAGCGAATGCTTCTATTTGTGCATGTTGTCGCTGGGGCTTGCGGCACGCAATGCAGAGCAGCACAACTGAATAGATTTATGCATTAGCCCTGTTCAGGTAGGGTATGGTGGTCGGAAGGTAAGAAAACAAAAACCCTTCCCACTGTTCACACACAATCACAACAAGAAGACACATGCACAACATACACTGAAGCACACAGTTGGACGGGCAGGGCACGCGGTTGGCTTTGCTTCGTGGGTTTTTCTTCAGTCTTTGCCTTTATGCTTCACTATTTTTACGTTGTTTTTGACGTTTTAGTTGTCGTTGTCGTTGCCGCCGAAGTTCTTTCCGCACACACACAGACACAATTGCAGCCAGTCATTCAGACAAAAATCGCGTACTATGGCTCTGCTTTGGTCCGGCGTTCACTCTCTTTTTCCGAGCACTTCCGCGCTCCACGACAGACTGTTTTGAAATGAACCAACAGCCAAGCCATGCCAAAATCATACACGGAGACGCTGCCAGCTGTATTGAAAAAGAGTGCAAATTGTCGGTGTTGCTCGGAGAGCAACTACCCGAGAGAGGCAGAAACTCGTTGTGAGAGCCAAATGGAGATAAGCTGGGCACAGGGTGGGAATCGTCGGCCTTGCGGGCGGGCGCTTCACATAAATTTAAACAGCTGTACATATTTATATGTGCATATGTATCACCATTTAAGATAATCAAAAATTAATCATACAAAAATACATTAATTTGCACACTAAAATGGAGTATTTATAATCATTATTTATTATTTTTAGTTACCGACTAGGATAATACTATCAATAATTTATAGTGAACGAGTACCTGGATGAACACCTGGCTACCTGAATGAACACCTGGCCATCTGCAACATAAAAATCAGTTTTATAAACTGTTGCATAGCTTTAGGCACATCATTTCGGCATCTAAGCATCGACACATGGTGTGTGTTTGTAGCACTAAACCAGGCGTAGTCCGTCGCTCAGTTAGCGGTGGAACCGAATACACATATTAAAGATCTAAAATTGTTGTCTATAATTGTGTTCCTGGCTAATGAAATTGTGCAGTTTCCCTTTCCGCCAATCAGTAAGTATCAAATACATATATTTAGTTTTATTGTACTATGTTCCCCCAAGCTCATTTCTGAAAATTATATTCTTTGCAACTATATATCTATAAAATATTGTGCCTTTTAATATAATTAAATTGTTAGGCTTGTAAAATAAATATTGATGTATTTCCGATTATAAAATAGAAAACTTAACTTATCTGTGAATTTTATATTTCGGGTCAAATACTGTTTTGTAGTAGAGATTCGGATTTCTATACCCATGTGCAGTGAATTCCCCAATTAAAAGAACAGTCGCATAACTTTTTTCGTTTTTGTTTTTTTAGTTTTTATTAAATTAATTGCTTTAATTTTAAATTAATTACAATTCGTACGTTTAACGCGTGTTCCAAATGGGGGTGGGGGTTGGGTTGGGTTGGGTTGGGTTTGCTTTCTTAACCTTTTAGACTATGTATACTGTAGTTTTGTATACTTTAAGTTAATGTTGCCTGCTTCTGTTTATTTTTACAAGTAGTTGAAACATTTCGCTAATACACATTCG
The DNA here is from genome assembly GCA_018150885.1 of Drosophila tristis. NCBI lineage: Eukaryota > Metazoa > Arthropoda > Insecta > Diptera > Drosophilidae > Drosophila > Drosophila tristis. The sequence goes on from JAECWT010000002.1 coordinate 14,077,526, forward strand.
TTCGCACTTATGACAGACTAATGACTTATGTTAAGTAGTTGTTTTAAAATTAGGCAAAGGGTACGTTTAGTATTTCCTTTTAGTTTAGTATTTTACAGCGGCATCATCTCTATCGTTAGGAATTTGGAAAAACTTTTAGGGTGAAGAATCATCTTATAATCGTTTAGTTATATACATTTGTGACGCAAGATAGAAGGGAGGAGGGGGGAAATCTTAGGCTAGCTTACAGAACTACTTTCATTATGGTCGCGTTCTTATCAATTGGGCTTATCGGTTCAGTTTCAGATATTACTGGGCGGTCCCCGATGGGCGCGCTGTCCGTGTAACGTGGAATGTCTAGAGCCGGGACGCGAGTGCACAATTGCATAATCGTTATCGTTATCGATTGGCATTGACCTTCGAAGTACGTTGGATAAGTTTGGATTTAATACAACACAATTCAATTGCATAGGAGAAGAAATACGAGTACATAGTTCAAGAGAAATCTTCAAGACGGATTAGTTAGCAATTCCTTGAAACTGACGGTTAGTTTTCGTACGAGCATTGTTTTCGTTCTATTGTTCTGAGAAAAGTGGCAGCAGGAAACTTAGTTGGAGGGAGGGAGTGTTGTGTTAGTTATTGTCGGTGGACAAATGCAAGTTACTATCGGTTAATTACAGTTGCAATACTAGGCACGAAATGGTTCAACATTCTCTCTCGCTCTCTCTCTGTTTCTGTTTCTGTTTCTGATTTGATTTTGTTGTAGTTTTGTGAACACTAGAAGTTGTGTTGTTACGAGCATATTGTGTGGCTGTTGTTGGAGGTTGTTTTTGTTGGTTGCTGTCCAGAAGGGCGGGCACTTCAGCAGAGGTTAACGTTAACAAGAACAAGACCAAGAGATACGAGTACGAGTACGAGTACAAACGAAATACGATACATAGAGACGCAGATACAAGATACTTTTGTTGTAGGCATGCTGTAGTGTGTGTGTGTTTGTGTGTGTGTTTGTTTGTTTGTTTGTTTGTTTGTTGGCTTTGGGGGCTCCACAGCTACCAGAAAATAATTTGTGAGAGCAGAGCAGGTGTAGAATAGAGATGTACGTGTATGTATGCGTGTGTATCTGTGTGTTGGCTTGTGGAGGCAGCTTAATATCTATCAGACCTATTTGAGTGTATCGTCGAGCCGCCACTGGTATAGCCCTTGTGCGCATCCCGTCCATGCAGCGAGTAACGGGAGCCGTACTGACTGCCGTGCCAGCTGCGATACGGATCGTATTCCTCGATGATCGATGGCTCCTTCTCGATGATCTGCAAACGGTTCGATTAGCCATGATTTATCTACACTTAATGCGCGCAAAACTGACCTCTGTGTTGGCACAACTGCAGCTCATGGCCGTGCAGAGGAAGATGTTCATGAGCAGCATGATTAGGAACAGGACACCCAATGTAATGGTCAGCCAGAGCAGCCAGCTGGGTCGTATGCCATCCTCGCAGCTCGACGAGATCACTGTACACATATGCATAAATCAATAAATATACAGAAATCCGATCCATTTTAAGCTGCTACTTACATCTGGCCTCTGCGGGATCCAGAACAAAGACTGTGGTGCCGGCCAGGCTGGAGCCCTCCTCATTTGGACCGAATTTCCTTGGTGTATTGCCGCCCTTGGTGAAGCCAGCCAGGGCCACATCATTGCAATCATCGATCTCCACACAGCGACCATAGCACTGGATCACATCGCACTGCAGATGCACCTCGGAGCCTGCCAGACAACGAAAAATAAGCGGAGAAAGTTAGCATCGAGTTCCCTCAACTGTTTGGGATGCGGTGAGTCCTACCCTCGGGAAACTTGAACATTGAGGTGAGAGTCGCCTCGGCAGCTCTTCCATCCGTAGTGGGCACAAAGCGACTGATAATCGTGGCATCGTAGGGGCAGCTTTTGGGCAAATTTAGATCAGATACTAACTGTTTTCAGACACTGGCTGAGCGGAGACTTACCCGCTATCGTCGGTGAGCTTGAGGGTACGGTTCTTCTTGTCAAAGGCAAAGCAGTTGCCCACACGCAGGCCATAGGTATCTGAAAATGGGTGTAATGATATGCCAGAGCGTTAATAGTGGCTCGAGGGAGAGCTCGGGCTCGGGCACGGGCAGGGGCACTACCCACCATTTGGCTTGGAGAACTCGGCGCGTATCTTGTACTCGTGGCCGTAGACCGTCTCACGCACCCGATGATCGTTCTCCAGAAACTTGAGCACCACATGGGCATTGTCATCGCTGCAATATACATAGTTGGAGGAGGTTTTCATTAGCGGTACTGGGCCTGGGCCTGCTCCATAATTACTCTATGAGCCAGGGGCTAATTAAAAGCGCAGCCAATAGACCCAAAAGCTCTGAGCTCTGCGCTCTGGCTGCAGTTCAGTTGCAAATTCTGCAATGCAACAATTATGCAACAATTGCCGGTCATTGCGCTATAGACAGTTGCTTTGTGGGCCAGATATACACACGTACATACACGTATATATACGAATTACATCTATAACTATTTGTTGTTTGCCTTGTACACGAGCCGCATGGTTTTGCACGATTTTTGTAAACAATTTCTTTGCTTTTGATTCCTCCTCGTTGTGTACGAGTCGTACCATGGGCTTAACAGAGCGCAACGTTTTGGAAAAACCGTTTTGGATGCCATTTTTATATCCGACTTGAGCGCTGTTTTTTTTCTAAGCCTCAGCTGGAATTCCATTTGAGTGTGAGACTTGCGTAAGCCGGAGCTATGCAGGGGCTGGGGCAGGGGCAGAGAGTCATTGGCACTATGCAAATGAGGCAAGAGGCTCGGGAAGGTAAATTAAATTGTTTCTCATTCACCCCAAGATGATTATCGGTGGCTCCTCAAGTCGTTTACCGTTAATTGAACTGCTGCTAAGTAAACAATAAAAATTTGTTGGTTTTTTTTTTTTTTTTTTTTGGGGAACTTTTGCGCGTTTTGGCCGAAAGAGGTGATTGAGTGAAAGAGCCCCCCTATTGTGGGCAAGAGCTTAATGGCCTTGAGTTCTAATTCTACATATATAGAGGGAGAAATTCGAACAATGGCAAAAATGGTGGACGAAGAGCAACCAACAACCAACACCTACATGCGAGAGTACAAGCATGCAACATGCCCCCCCACACTCCATGATCTATGGGCCAGTCAGCACAATTTGCTCTTTGATTCCACTTCATTTGTTGTGTGCCGACTGGCAGAACGAGTTGGCTGGCAATTGGCAAATCGGTGGAGAACTTGGAGCACTTTGGGCTGACGGAAGCCTGACCAAAAAAATTACAGTCCAAGCGTTTGGCACAGAGATTTAAGTGCAATTGTCTAGACAGGTTGGGCATTCAAAAACTTACCGAGTGTAGCCCGATTTGCCACAGGTAATCACATAAAACTTATCATCCGCCAATTCCAGTGTCTTGTGCACACGCACTGCCAGCTGGATGGATCGCTCCTCGGTGCGCTGTGGGAAGGAGATTGAGGGAAAGTCCATTTAATTGTTAGTTATTAAAAGCTGATGCCCATGACGTTAATGTTGATTGGTTGGAAGAGCCGAGCTAGGACCGAATTGAGTGCCCCACCGTGCAAACAGAAGCAACATAGAAGCAGACTTCTGGCTGCCACACTGCCACCATGAGCATGGCTGCTACTTGCACTTGTGGCATGTTAATTGTCACATGATGCAATCGTGCAACAAGGAAATGCAAAATGCCGCCAAGTGTGACGCATTTTCCACTTGTTTATTTTCTCCTTAGCCTTTTTCCACTCCACTCCAACGTTGTGGTGTCTCTCTTTAGCTCTCTCTGTCTTTTGGTTTGTTGTTTGACTAAGTATGACCATGCTGCTTGCTGTACTATCCTCTTAATGAGTGGGCCTATCATAGGTTTGCAGTAATTATTTTCTATTCACTTTGAATATCATCCGAGGTTGGAACTGCTCAGCGATATGTGACTGACTGAATCTTGAGAATCTCTGCGCTTGGGTGGTCAAGATATCTCCTGCGGTAATTGCTCTCTGGCCAAACTTGGATTTTGTAATATTTATTTGCACTAAAGCCTGGCCTGGCCTGGCCTGGCCTTGACCCGCAACCGAAATCGGATCTCATGTAACCCAACAGCTTTCCATAAAAAGATATTTTCTGTTGGGTGCAAGCAAAAAAAAAGTACAAGTTTCTTTGTCACTTCGGCGGCGGTTTACATAAGTTTTTCCACAGCACAGCTGCCTGTCAAACTGGTTTCCACATTGTCCAGTAAATAAATAGGTATAAGTAAATGTAAGTTAAGTTTCTTATTTATTATTTGTTTAATCATGTGGTGTGGAGCCCACGCCTTCTGGTGTTTACTGTATTAAATGTTGTCAGCTCATCTGGTGAATGAGTTGGCTTGATTATGGTTTGTTGGTTTGCTGGTTTGCTTTATTGGTTATGGTTATGGCGTTGGTCAGTTGGATTGGCTTGGTTGAAGCAGTTAGCAAATAAACACAACATATCGGATCAGTTATAAATACCTCAAGGCAGCAGCAGCAGCATCAGAAGCAGCAGCAGCCGCAGCATAGGTATCATTGGCAGCTGCTTCTGCCTGCTGTTGCTGCTGCAATCACAACTCTCTTCAATGGAGGGGAACGATGCTGGCAGGTTGGCCAATGATGTCACAATCTGTTGGCCAACTCATGCATCACGCAGTTGCATGCCACGGCGGATGAGCTCATTATCAAGTTATTATCAAAAGCCGAGAAAATGGCAAAGTTGATTTTCCATATGCTAGACGAGGAGTGACTCCCATTACCCGGGCTAAATGTGTTGAAATTGCTTGATGGCAAATTGCTCTGAGGTTCTCTGTACCCTGCCCACAGTCTCCGGCCATATTGCATTTGCAATTAACATTTAAATGTGTATATAATGGTGGCAGACAAAAGAACCATAACAACCATCATCAAATAATGGCTAACAATTTCTGCCTGCCTGCCTGCCTGCCTGACTGAATGGCAGCCCACTCGCCACGAAAATAGCAGAAATAATAGCAATAATAACGTTGCGTTGGTAATAAGAAATAAGTTCAAGTACGGCCGCAGTTGGAGTCAGCCCACATCCCACAGCAACAACAACAATAACATCTTGAACTCTATGTAAAAATTGTTTCTGCGGCTTTGGCATCTTGGCCATTGTCAGCGCCAATTTCATGCTCTGCCAAGTATCTGCAGACCAGACCAAAGCCCTAAACGAGAGCGAGAGAGTGGGAGTGGGAGGCAGGAGGAATGGTTGGTGCAGTCTCTGGCCAAGGTCAGACAAGGCTGAAGACTGCAGGCATTTCGAGAGCAATTAAAGGCAAACGAAAATATTTGCCAAGAAATAGAATCAAAATTGCCGCAGCAGAAAAAGCATTCTTTTGACACAAATTCCACGCACAGGCAGGCCCCAGCAACACAACAGCGCGGAATGCTGTCAAAGTCGAAGCGTGGAAAGCCGTGTCTGGGCATGTGAACTCGCAGTCTCGCCCCAGTCAGAGTTCTCTGAGTCTCTGTCTGAGTCTCAGTCCCAGACACAGCCCCGACCTGTAGCTGGAGCTAGACGCCGGCGCACGCTGCCAAGGCACTCCCAGAGAACTGGCAAAAAGATATGTACGTACTCGTACTCGTGTATACGGATGCTTATGTACGTGAACATATAAAAATAAAATCCAAGCTGCGATAAGCGTGATTTAATTTTATGGGGGACCTCCCTTTTATTTTTTTTTTTGTTTAGATAAACGGAAGGTGGGCCCTGTAGGCCCCGGCCCAGGGAAGAAGATCCTGAATCTTACCCCAGCATCGAATGCGGGGCCCTACTTCTAGGCGAGAGAGAGAGAGCGAGCGAGAGAACAGAAATTGGGATCGGTCGGTGCGATTTGACATTGCAATTAATAATGTTGTATGTGCTTGTACTTATAAACATGATGCGCTCTGCCCTGCCCCCTGCCATCCGGGGCCCTGCGGATAATTTGCATTTGCACAAAGTGCATAGGGTATTGCAAGCGTATGGGCTTATGTCTTATGGAGGGAGTATGGTGCATGGCGGCGCATGGCGTATCTGTATGGGATGACTATGGCTAATGCGATTTGCCTTTGTCTGGCATTGTTTGAGTGCGTGTAGCAGACCCACACGGAATTGCAGTCGTCGCCTGTCAACGCCTGTGATGCACGTAGGATTAAACTTGATTTTTATTGCCATCGTTACTATATAGACTGACGACTACGACTGCGACCAGTCCAGCAGTACAGCAGTCCACCAGTCCACCATCTCTCCACGTCTTGGTGCTGGCTTTTGCAGCGGCTCTAGCTGATTTGCGTTGATTTGGGGCCAAGACTCAACTGCAGAGTCGCGACTCCGGTATAGGCGGTCTGAAATTTATGCGCATGCGTGCCCTTTTTAGCCATACAAGGTCTCTGCAGCTCTCAGGTTCTCCTTCCCTCTCTCGTTAAAGTTAAAATTTGCAGCGGCTTGTTGCGGCTGCTTTGGCGGTTTTCCAGCTGCCTGCCGGATTGCCTAACAATTCACAGTTGGTGATTTTTTCGGTTAGGTGTTTTCCACACGCTGTCTGCCTAAATTTTGTTGGTAATTCGCAAATTACAGTCTATGGCTGCCCAAATTAATTGGCCATTTAGCAGGCGTGGGGCGACAAACGAAAGACTTAGGCAACGAACTTGCTAAGCAGGAAATGCTTTGGGGGCTGGTTCCTTTGATAGATGGAGAGCTTTGAGTTGTGTCTCAAGGATACAAAAATTAAAAGGTGCCTTAATTTATATTAACTTGCTTAACACTTGCTAATTCGATCGATTGGTTCATTGAAAATAATCATTCGTACATATCAATAAAATCTCTTCAAAAATGCCCAACTCTTTTCGCTTTTCGTTTTAGATCCCCGATTTTATCTTCCATTATGCCTGGTTTAGTGATTAATTTGGTTAGGGAAGCGCTGAAGGGTTATGCTTACATTGCTTCCACTCACGTTGCTGACCAGAATGCCGCAGTAGTCGTTGGCTCCCTGCTTGGCCCACAGGTTGAGGCTGAAGGCAACCGCATCGGTGCCGTCGCCCATGGCCATGCAGGCCGGAGTGCGAAAGTCGCGGGCGTGCACGGCGCCCGTGTAGCCGGAGTTCACCTTCACCTTGATGTTCATCGTGCCCGCCTTGCAAGTGGCCGTCACATGTGGGGCAAATTCGCTGGGAGACGCCGCCGGTTCCTGTGTGGCAGCCTGAAATGGTAGCAAAAGCGTACAGTTCGATTAGATACTTTGGTTAATAACTTTGACCCGATTTCTGGACCCTGGGAACTAACGCACATGGTCCGAAAATTAACGCCAACTCATGGGACAAAACAACAAAGGCAGCAGAAAAGCAGCAGAAGCAGAAACAGCAGCCCCAGCGAGAGAGGAAAATTCAAATTAATTTTAAAAGGTAAACCAAAGAGTCGGCCAGAGTCGCAATTAATTGCAAAAAGGCAAAGGCAAAGGCAGCAGCAGCAGCAACAGCAACAGCCCCAGAGATTGCTCAGCTCAGCTCAGAACTTTGGGCCAACAGAGCTGCCAATGTTCTGCACGTTTTGGGTCAGCACCGTTCCAGTCGCGCACTGTCAAAGGCATTTGGCTCTAAGATAATTTATTGGCATGCTCGACTTGGGCTGCTGTCGCTCTGTCGTGATAATTGAATTTGTGCTCCAGCTTTGGGGGCCCCAGAGCCACAGAACGTTAGGGAAATGGAGCTTGTAGCGACTGGGAGACTGTGGATTGTGGACTGTAGGCGCTAGATAAGCAGCACAAAAGTTAAGTAAGTCATGTCATGACAATCGCAGAGACGCCGCCTTTGTGGTCCGGCCACAGCTACAGCTCCGACATCAGTTACAGGCACAGCCGGCGGCCCTCGGGCCCTGGCCAAGTCATCGCCGAATCTCTATTGAGCCTGTCCCGGGCGAAAGGCGCAACTGTTCGCCGGCCTTTTGATTTATATTTACTTTCGAAATGCTGCCCTTCGGCTCAGCTCAGCTCAGATCATCGCAGCTCAGATCTGCTCTGGGTGCCGCAGAGCTTTGCAAAAAATATGAAATTTTGTTCAGTCATTAAAGCAATTAATTTTCCAGTCAATCCTTCTTTAGCTCGCTGGCTACTGCTACTGTGCGTCAAGTGAAATGCAGCCGGATGACCCAGTTCGATCCGTTGTCGCTGTCAGAGCCAGAGCCAGCGACACAGCTAGCAAACAGAGCCAAAAACATGTTGGCCAGTGTGCCACTTTCTATGGCAACTAGAACATCCACTTTGCATGCCATCAACAATTTATTGTATCTCAATGCGCGGGCCACTTTGTGCCAAAGAAGAGACAATGAAAGGCCCGCGATGGCGGACAGACCCATATCCAGCTCCGATCAGGAGTTCAATGCGCCGAGCACACGTTCGAGGGTCACATGAGACTGCTGGGTCTGGGTCTGGGCTTGGGCCTGTGCCAGTGCCTGTGGTAGTTGTGGCTGTGGCTTGGGTCTCCAACTCCAACTGCAACTCCAGCTTCGATCCAACTCCCATGACAATTTGTCGCTCGGCAAAATGCAATTGTTTTGCATGGATTTTTGCCAACTGCAACTGCAACGGCAGTCAATTAAAATAGTTTTTGCATGCTCGTTTCACTATCGTTTCGAGCGGAGTCAGTCCTCCGCGAGCTGCGGCGGCTTGTTAAAATAGCAAACAAAATTTTTAACAGCATTTGCCTTTTGTATTATGCAACACGCTCTGATTGTGTTTGGACTTTCCATGGTGGAAAAATCCAAACTGAAACCGAACACACAATTAGACACTTGCGCTGCCAGTCACGTCACGCCATGGCCAATGAGCCACGCGGCGGCTCTGATTTTGATGGATTTCCCAAGAGCCGAAAGCCCCGCAGGACACACGGGCCTAATGTCTGCAAAGTATGCCCCAGCGATTATTCAAAAATTCCTTTTTCGACCGCATGTAAATCGTATCAGAAAATCGAAACGTAGGCCGCCCCAAAGCCAGGCGCAGCTGGAGCTGGCAGCCAACGCTGCCAGAGCTGACGGGGCAGGATCATTAAGTGGGTCCAGAGCCAAAGCCACTGACCAAGACGCTGCCCGCCGCTGATTTATATGGCTGCAAGGGGTCAGGCCATAAACCAAAAGTGTTCGGCCTGCCGCATTTAGCCATTTTAACTATTAAACCAAGTGACGTGAGCAATTAGTACAGGAGAGTCAGGTCTTATCCCGACTGTTTTCCACTCTGGTTGCTGCCTTTTCGCAGAGGCAATTAGCTGCTTAAGAATGACAAAGCTGCCGAGTTCATGTGAGAAATGGGGTTTATAGTGTGGACGCAAACAAAAAAAAACACCGACAGCAAAATGCTCTGCAGCACAACAAAGCATCAGACATTAAGCCATAAGACTTTATGGGTCTCTGGGGGTTCCTCTTTCTTCGGATGGCAATAACTTTAATGCTGGATTTTTATTGAATTTATCCAACGATTTTTTTATTCCATTTAAGTGGGGCATTAAAACTTGCTAGCATTCATTATGTGTGCATTCTGTGTGTGCAGTCCAACAGTTTATCCAGCTGAAATCTTTCATATTTTTAGCTTAAGCTCAATCAATAAGTCTCCAGGTTGAACCAACACATCGGGAACTTGGGCCAGATCACCCTTTCGCAGAGCAATTAAATCACAAATGATTGTGATTTATGTGGACAACTAATTTAACTCTATTTACGTGGCTCCACTCGCCTGTCTGGCTGGCTGGCTGGCTGGCTGGCTGGCTGGCTGGGTGTGTTTCCTTTATGCCCGTTTTTGGCACAATTTAAACATTTCGCAAGAGTTGTGGCTTTTTTTATTGTCTACTGTTTGGGTTTTTTGTTTGTTTGCGATTTTAGTTGAGCGATACAATCGCGGGCCAAAGACTTAGTGCAGCTGCGCATTCACGTAGCTGGTCAAACAGATTGGCGAACATACATATTCCGATCGCAGAGAGTCAAAAACATGTGCAACAAGCTCGGATTAGAAGCGAAAACAAAACTCGTGCATAACAAAAGGGGGGAGCCTCTGGGTCGGGGTCTTGGTCTGAGACTGAGACTGAGACTGAGTCTGCGTCTGCGTCTGCCCGGGCTCTTAACATATTTCGCGTGCATTTGAATTTCCGCTATGTGGCGCTCGAGCAATAAAGCTCGACTCAAAGTAAATTATAACATAAGGCCGAGCGGAGCCAAGCCTCGGCTCGACTCGGCTCGGATTGGATCGGATAGGGGCCCGGACTAAGCCCCAGCTGGCCCAGAGTCCAGCTCTGTTTTGGGTCTGTGTCTCCGTCTCCGTCGCCGTCGCCGACTGCGGCTGATTGCAAATTGTCACGGTATTTTCGCTGGCAGCGCATAAATTGCCGTTTAACTCGTATTACAGTCCAGCCAGATAGGAGCGGGCCCCGAGACGCGTCCACGGACATCGGGTATTTATGTTTAGTGCTGGCTTTTTGGGACAGAGCTTGAGCTTGAGTTGGAGCTGTGGGGCTGTGGGCTGTGGGGCTGGGCATTCGGCCGATGCTGGCACTGGCCGAAAAGCTTAATGAAGCTGACAGAGGCGAAACTCGTTCCGAGCTTTGGCTGATTATATAATGCAGACAAGCGGCCAACTGACAGCTGAAAGGGTTTTCCTACAGTTTTATCTACCCATCATTTTCGGCTCGCCTAGGGTTCAACGCCAAGCCAACGAGAAAAATTGGTAGAGCAAAGAAAAGCAGTCAGCAATTAATGTCGCCGTGGCTTCAATTAAATTTCAATTGCTGGCGCGCTTTTCCATTGATGTTCTGACGCGCTAATTCCATGGCACGTCTCGTACTGGGACTGGGACTGGTACTGCGACTGGAACTCCACCTGTGACTCCACCTCTGACTCTGTCAGTGGCTCTGCACGTTCTTGGGCGACCCGGAGCCGGGACCCCCTTTCAGCACTTGCTGCTGCTGGTGAACGGGTCAATTCTCGGGCTCATAATGAAACGCTGTCGTACCACTAATATAATAATAAGCACTTGTCTGTCCCTCTCTCTCTCCCTCTCTTCGTCTGCCTATCTGGCCTTTTGTTGGCCATGCCGAAGAGCAATCAATAGAAAAAGCTTGGTAACTTCTTCACAAAATATTGTCGAACAACATTCCAACGGAGTTCTGGGCGAGTCGAAACCTTTGCTGGTTATTTATGTACCTGATTAAACGGCATCGCTTGAAGTCCGACTTCAATGTGGAATATGGAACCGTCTGGAGCTACAGTAGCCCGATGCAGGGTTTCGTTTTAATGGATTTTCTCCATATGTTGCCAGGCAATTATGCTAAGTACTTTCTATTCTTGGCCTAAGCTGAGGGCCTACAAGGGCTGGCCATGTTTTGAAAGCTTTCTTTGCGTGAATTAGCCTCCTTTTTGGCCCCAAAATGGTAATCTCCAGTAGCTGAGTGAGTGCCGAAAGTTCTTGAATCTGTACATAAACTTGAACATTTGTTTCCCTTTGTCATAACCATTAATCAAAGGTTTCAATGGGAGAGCAGATGGAAATCCGTGGAGATTGAGGTGCAGGTTTTCTCTGCAAGATAGATTTAAATCTTGATGGGATGGCGCCGCAATTTCAACTTTCATTGTACCATTTTGGGGCTCGATTTACTGAGCCTGAGTCATCTTTTGGTTGATTGAAATAATAGCTAATCGTGATTTTGACTTGGCTCTAAAGTTGTCACACTTTCTTTGACCATCGCCTTAATTGCTGTCAAATGTTGGCTCCAACTCTGCTGCTACTCTGCACGAAAAACTCATTCGCAGAGTTTCCCCAGAAACAGCAACAGCAACAGTAACAGAAACAACACAGAAAGCCCTCAATCTGTCTGCAATTTTCATAAATGTGCACTTTCCATGCGCATCATTTTGCATGGACAGAATTTGAAAGGAAATTCCCCCAAAACACACGAAATACATGGCCAAATGAAACTTTGTGGGCATAAACCTCAATGACAGTCGGCAGCGTGCACTGCCAACTGTTGCTGCTGGCAGCAGCAGAACATGGAAATAGTTTTTCCCATTAGTTTCAAATAAAACCTACTTTTACCGCTGAGGCTGAGGCCCGAAGCTGGAGCGTAGCCAAACAAAGGTAGAAACAATTGCTGAAGTGTTTTTGTTGCTGCTCTTTCGCTGGGAGCGAGTCGGTGAGTGACAGGCCGCCTGGGTTGAGGATAGCGACAGCACAGCACAAGCCCACAGTCAGCGCCACAGACCCACAGCCAGAGCCAAGCAGAGCCAAACCAGACCACATTGGAGTGGGATTGCAATGTGAACAATGCAAGTTAATCAAATAATGAAATGTGCTAACCGACCCAGAGGCAGCCCAAGTCCAATAAAAGAAAGAACTTTCTCCATGCTCGCTGCTGGTGGCTGGGTGCTGGGTGGCAGCTGGCAGTGTCTACCACTGATGATGACCCAATATGCCAAACACTTTTGCATAAATTTTAATGGATTTCACGCTACACTTCATCCGCACAGCATTAGCAATGGGCGAAATAATTTGCACTGCAAAATCAACGCGGCGTTAAATTGCGTCAGCTGAGAGTGGCTGGAATTGTATTTATTTCATAGTCGAAAACATATACAAATATTTAAATATGTATATGTAGATGTCATGCATATATAGACCAATTTTCGTGGTCAGTTGTTTTATTTTTAACACACAAACACACAACTTTACGGGCCACTTCCTTTCGGCACTCCCTGCTCCAAAAGTGAGAGAATTATGACCAGAGCAATAGAATCTAACTGCGCGCCACACTCAGTTCTATTGGCAGCAGACTCCGACTCTATCTTTGTCTCTAGAACGGCAATGGCAACCAACGGCTTCCTGTCCAGACACAGATACTACTAACCCACTGCTGGCTGAGGTTGCGTGCAGTGCCCAAACTGGTTGCTCTTCTAATTGCCCCAGTCGTGGCTGCGTTCCCAGTATGACAACCAGCAACCATTCGGGGACCAGGTCTCCAGCTCAAGCTCCAGCTACCAATTGCGGGCAGTTCACTCCATTGCATCCGATATTTGTGGTCAATATGCAAGGGGCTTGGACTTGGACTCCAGCCACTTGGTCATATTTTCTGTTAATTAGAGCATAAAAGAGCATAAAGCTTAAGCCGATATTCATGGGCATGCTGCGGTTATCAGTGGCACACAAAAAATGTATCTGCTGATAGCTCGCCAGGGGAGAGCAGATCGGCCAACTGTATCTGCCACGAACCGTTAGCCCTCACTCCCGACGAGAAGGAAACAAAAACTAAATACGGAATAATAAAACAAGAACACACAACCCAAAGAATTTCATTGAAATGGCCCAGACAATCAGCAAGTTTGTTGTCTAAGTCTTTTGTCTAGCAGCAGCTGCTTTTCTTCCAGCTTTACGACTGCCACCGCAGTTGGTGCCTCATCTCGGGTTCTCAGAAATACACATGCGACTCAGGCGCAATAAACAATGAATCATATTTTTGAGCACATTCATATGCGTATCAAAGGTTTTATTGCCTGCAGGCCACCGCAGCAGTGGATCATCCGAGCAGGGGCAATGGCAAGGGCCGCCAGGAGAGGGTAATTCTTGTGTGGGGCACTTCAATTGGCTTTGGTAGCGGTTGTTCAAGCACGTGCTTGTCAGTCAAGAATGGGTTTTGCGGTTTGTTTTGATACACTACCAGACTGGGTAAGACAAGTGTTGCTCTCCAGTTGCTCTTAAATTGGATACATATTCCTTCCACCTTTTCCGTAATATCAGCTCCATCGTTAAATAGATTTAATGTTTTTTATGCTCTACATTGAATATATTAAATGCTATAATCTAATTCAGAGTATGTAAGGCTTCTGTACTTTAAAAATTGTATCTTTTGGCCAGTGTCTCGTTTCTTACTTCAACAGTTTAAGCCGCAGGCCCACACGGACTACCTGCGGTCACATTCAGCGCGTCACTTTCTGCCCAAATACACAAGATACATTCTGTGCTGTTCGTATTTTTTGTGCTTTATATAAAAAGAAACGTAAATCGCTGTTTGGCTGGCTGTTTGGTGGGTTGTTCTCGCCGCCGATCGCTGTCTTATATGGCGGCTGGCAGTCCAAAGCCATGACGACATGGCCCGTACAAAACAGACTTGTACATATACAGTACATATACACATACACCTACCCATACATGTTGGCATATGTATATTGCCATACTATATATTCATATTGTATTGGATTTGGATGGCTTCGAATGCGAATTAGCATATTTCAGCTCATTTCTGTTGGTGTGCGTTGACATTGAAACTGATTTTAATGGCCCGTAACAACAGCAACAACAACAACAACCACATGGCCATGACAGTACGAGAAACAACAATAAAATTATCAACAAGTACACGCACCCGCTAATATGCAAGTAAATATTTAGCCACAAGAAAAAAAGGCGTCAATTAAAATGAGTTATACGTCGGCTAATTTTGGGCATCTCTATGTCAAGTCAAGTGTGTGTCGAGCATATTAAATGGGCAAATGGGAGAAGCATATGAAATTTGTGGCTTCGGCTTCTTGGCTTTTGGGCGAACAACCTTTTTGGGGTTAGAGAAGACAGCGCCGAAAAAGGCGCAAGTTCATTTATTGTTTAATGAGTGTGAAAAGCGGACTGGAAGCGGCCAACGACTCAGCTGACAGCAGCATCAAATGTACCGTAAGCCAGCCAGGTTTCCATTTTAACAGATACTTAACACGCACCCATACAGAGGGAGATTTACTTTCGCATAGGTGGTTATTTTACGTGTTTGCCTGCCGCCTGCCTTTTGGGCCACTGCAGACAGGGTAGACTTATATCATCATCATCATCATCATTATCATCCCAAAAACATCATCTACAGCGAAGAGACTGCGTTTTGTTTGCCGTTGCTTTTATGCTTCAAGGTTTTGTGAGTTTTGCATTAACCGAAAAGCCAACTAAGATGCCTAAGTAGTTGTTGTTGTTTATGCTGTGGTTGTACCTTGAAGTGTTTAAGTCTGGCTGGAACGCAGCGCACTGTAGGCCGAGTGCCTGCCAAGCCCAAAGAGCGTATTTTGACGCCTACACCCCAGCACCGGCATTTTATGATGTCATTCGCAAGCGGCCGCTGACTCCAAGGCATAGTTCAACATACCCGTTATCATTTTGAAAGGGGAAAGACAAGGGGAACGACACAAGAGGGCGTTTTATTAATGTTTGAAATGCAAAGTGTAAAGAAATCAATTAGGCCGTCCATAAATGATAGGCAAAGCAGCTTATTGAAAGGTTTTTAGTGCTATAAAAAAATTGAATAAAGTGAATGCTGAGGGTACCACTATAATTGAGTGCTTTGAACTAATTCTACACGATATATCCGTGGGGGAAGAATATAAAAGTCAGACAAATTCATGCGAGAGAAGAAATCTTAATTATTTTCTTTCAATTAAGCAATTCAAAGGTTTCTAATGAAAGTACTCAGGCCACAGACACGATATGTATTGCTGTGAACATTCTCAGCTGAGTTTATGCAAAAAGAAACTATTTGTACGGGTTTCCCCGTACATATTACAAGTAATAGTTTGCAAAGAAACTTTCTTTTGTACTCCAGAAAATAATATATGTGATTTAAAGTTCCCCCAAGTGCGAGTACCCACCCAATCTAGACTTGAACCAATTTCGATTGATGCCAAGCCCTGATTGCCAGACAGGGCGCTGCTCTCACTCTGATCTGATGGATTTGTGCCATTTCATAGGAAAACTGAAGTCAAAGCCAAACCAAATCAAAAACTGAAACCAAAACCGAAACCGAAAAGCATTCCTGAAGCGCTCACGAACAATGAACCAAGCTGGGGAGGTGGGGGCACATAGTACAGACTACAGAGTACAGAGTTGGGTAAAAGTTAAGATATCGGTCAGTGGCACATTCGGAGTGGCAGTGGCAGCAGCACCGAGGGCCAAGTGAACCACACTAAGACCCACGCCGCTGCCTGCCCGCTGAGTTATAGTTATGGCGATGGCGATGGCAATTGCTATTGATAAACTGGCCCAGCTGCAGTCATTGTGGAGTTCATTAATTTGTCTGCCCTGGAAAATTGCCGTGGAAAATTCACAGAGCCGAACCAAGTCGCCATGAAAATGGGGAATGGGCAGCGAAGGCACAGAAGCAGAGAAGCAGAGATGGAGAAAAACAGATACAGAGGGCCGGCAGTTAACCTCGTTTTCATGGCTGGCCCCCAGAACATTATTGTATGCAAATGAAAAGTGAAATGTCCAGAAAGTGGTCTAATTATCTTTCACTCGGTTGTACATAGTAGTCGGTTGCACTTACCTGTCCGGCCAGCAGTAGGATCAGGGGCAGGAGCAGCAGCGTTGAGGCAGTGAGCCCAGGCCCAACAGTTTTTGGCCTTTGTATCATCGTGAGCGTGCGGGGCGGCGCGGCGCGTCGCGTTCGTTCCCTCAGTCTTTTGTTTGGACAGCAGCAGGAGAGGGAGTCGGAGCTGGTTGAGGCGTCGCTATATCCTTTTGGGCAACTGCAAAAACCCATTCGTTTATCATCCAATTGAGCAATTGTGCAAATTGTTTTGCGTTGATTATGGCTAATTTCATGCAGCTCACGCAGCTGTCAGGCAGCAGCTGCATTCCAGCAAAAGTAACTTTTAAATTACTCATCCAGCGATGAGCATGAGTCAACGTAACAATAGAGTACAATAATTAAGTCGAACTGAACTGAAAACTGAGCTGAAAGCGATGCTAACCCCAACTATTTCGCTGCGGCTGCGGTTTATCAGCTCGTTTTCATCTACCACCCGGCTGCATTTTCGAGATGATTTCGAGATTTTTTGTGGCTTTCTGGGCATAACTTTCTAGGAAACTTTAAGTACGGAAACGTGACACAAGTGCATCAGTTTTCTAATCTTTTAATATGCTCTCTCCATCTGGGGGAGTGTTTCCTCTGCATCTAATTCTCACGTACTCTGATTTCGTTATCAAGCTAAGACGACCCCGACCCTATTGATCTGTGTCTAATGAGCTCCAAGATGAAGCTGAATGCCGCCCCGCCCCGCCCGGTTCGTTTACTTGGAAAAAGGTTTCGCAAATGGTTTCGATTGAAACAATGAGTCGGAATGCTGAAAACAAGTTTGTTCGAAATGTATATTTGTCCGGTCGGGCAAAAAGCAAACTGACATAGCTGCGAGGAGAGCAGATTAGAGCTCTGGCCCTGGCTTACGTCATGTGCGCGAAAATGACAAAAAAGCAGTGTCCAAAGGCAAACAATTATTGAAATGTGTCATTTGTGCGTAAAGTCAAGTAAATTTGGCGTCGATGCCAGTTCAAAAATGTTTAATGTGTTGAAAAAGAGTACATATGTACATATATGTTACTTTGATTACTGACAAAAGTTATTTATTAGCCACACATGTGATTTATGACGCTTTTCCCAACAGCAAACTCGAGCGGAAATGGCAAACACACACCCCACACACACGAACACGAACACCTGGCTACACTCAAACATACACACATTTGGCCTTTGCTATTCTCAAAATAACTCATAAATTAAAACATTTTTTATGCAACCCCAGCCAAGCCACAATGTGCAATACTCGCTCCAAGCAAAAGCTTTCCAGCAAAAACTTAGTCATTTTTATTTAATAATAAAAAAGCAAACGAACCTAAGCTAGGAAGAGCAATGAAGAGGAGAGCGATAAGCAAAAGAGAGCCGTCTTAAGAGAGAAAACAAAGCTGCAAGTTTCCAGCAGATTCGTGCAAATTCCCAGGCGCTCTAAACTTATTCCATTTAAAGTTCAACTATATAAATATTCAGGAAACAGAACCGCTTGAAATTATCCATAATCAGAAACAATTTTAACTTATTTATTATGTATATTATTTGTATATTTTGGGTTCACTTTAGTGGGTGCGCTCTGGATGGAGGCTTCAGTTTAGTTTTTTTGCTGCTCTTTTTAGGTGAGCGACGTAGACACACGTGAAAACAAGTTTTATGCAACAGCTTATTGTTTACTTATTGTGGGGGTTTTTTGTTTGTTGCTCGTTTAATTTGTTAACCAATGTTTAAATGTGGGCTTATATTTCGTTAAAATCAGCTACCTCTACTGCACTTTGAACACTGATGTGGCTGGGACTGTAAAACGCGTAAACTGGTAGAACTATGAATGAAATGCACTGCTTTATGTTCCGCTTGACACGTTGGACTCGACTGAACGGATCGAGAGTTTGTTGGCAACTGATTCGTGGAGACGGAAACTGGCAACGTGCTGGCTCTGTGGCTCTGTGGCGCTGCGCTCTAAGCCAAGCTTTGCTGCTCTTTAGCTTCGTTTTCAGCTTCGCTGCTTGTTTTGTTTTCATTTCTTTTTTTCCGTCGCTCTTTTCCTCATTCTTTTTGGTCACATCTTCCGTTTGTTTTTGCCGTTTCTGCTGTGCCTGTCTGTTTGTTTGCATGGTGGCTGGTGGTGCCAGATCACTGGGAAATGATTTTCAAACTGGCAGCTTTGGCGCTCAATGCAACAGCTCGGCTGGCATGAGGCATGACCCCCTTTCCGGTACATTTTTTTATCACTTGCTGATAAAAATAATGCCATGTGCGTGTGTATCTGTGTGTGTGGTGGTTGTTGGTTGTTGGCATGTGTAGCGTAACGCAGACTTCAATGAATCGATACGCCCGTGTGTCGCTCCAACCGACTCATGCGCAGCAACGCCAACGGGGAGGGCACTTGAACGAGAGAGCAGCCAGTGTTGGTTAGTTGCTGATAAATAACGGTGCATATTTATGTTTCTTGCAGTTTATTAATTTATACATAATATCTGATGTATTTGGGGTATGTATTATTTAATTCCGCTAATAGTTTGGCATTTTAAAGGCAAACATTAAGTTGCATTCCCACCTTAGTTATGGATTACTCTCTCTCTCCCTCTTTACTTCTCTCTCTTTTCAAGTCTCTCTCTATTTAATCGCTCTCCTGCTCTCCTCTCTGGACTCGCATGTCTTTACACTCATTTTCCGTTTGGTGGGAAATTCTTATACGAAACCCCAAATCGCTGCTCAGTGAAAATTTCATCACCGTGGTCGACAGTTCAGTCAAATCTATTTGCTCTCTAAATTCCAAAGCACAGACTTGCCTTTTCAATTTGTCTTAAATATCTTTTGCGTTCACTTTTGATCTTTCCCAAACAGCATTAAAGTTCATTCACAACTCAACTGCGATTTTCGCGCCTTGCATACAGAGTTCGTGGCGAGGAAACTTTCCTAGGATTTCTTGATTTGGTAAAAAGTGCAACTCAAACTCGAAAGAACTGCCAAAAAATCGAAACACGGCTAAAGAAAAATACTTGTAAAAAAATTTCTGTATCAGCCAGTCAGCGTTGTTTCTACGGCGTATCTGTGTGCACGTGTGTGTGTGTGTGTATTCTAGTGTGTATGTGTATGTGCATTAGTATTTGTGTGTGTCTGTGTGTGTACGTGATAAGCGTAGACAGACGCCGTAACAACAAAACGGAGAGGAGACCCCACCAGCCCGGGGCCCAGAGGATAGATAGGAGAGGCAACATAGCTTTATTGAATTACCAGTAAAACAAAGAGCGAGCGGGCCGACGCGACTTAGTCGCCGATTAAAGTGTTCGGCGGAGTGCCGGGAGTGGAGGAGGGATAATTCGCAACCTGCTAACCCACAAACCCACTGCCAGCGGGGGAGCCAGTGGGTGGTTTTAATACTGCTAATTGTTAGCAAAGAAAAGAATGAATATCCTAGATATACACACAGCAACGCAACCGAGTGAAAACAATTTCACACTGGCCGCCTAGAAGTATGCAAGAGAAAATGTTTTGGTCTTTTCCGGGTAATCCATTTTGAGGGGGGAAGTAAGGCGAGGCGGAGCAGTATGTGAAGCGACACTTTTGTGGTAGGCTGCGCAAGTCTTTGACCCCAAAAAACTCCAAGAAGGAGCTCCAGGCAGAGCTAAGCTTTAGACGAAACAGAACCAAAACAATTTGCGTGCCGGCTAACAGTCACACAATCAAACTCCTGGGACTCTTTGTCAGCGACTGCGACTGCGACGCCGAGACTTGACGCAGAGTTGACATTTTTAATTACCATCGAAAAGACATTAAGCCCTGTTTTATGACAGGCCAACGCACATGCCTGGCGCAGAGTCAGCTCGAAACTAACCCGAAAGGAAATGCCGCACGAAAATGGGTTAAACATAGCTTCAGGTGCTCCAACTCCCGGTTGTGGCTTCCTCCTTGGAGCTTTGCGAAAAGGAAAATGAGAAAAATTGCTCGCTCTCATTGTCTCTCTCTCTACGCTTTTCCTTTTCCCGTTGCAGTTTATATAACTAGTTGACAGTAATGCAGTGGCTTTAGCTGCAATAAAAGACGAGGGAGAGAACTTTAATTTCGAGCTGACGTTGATGGATTGCGGTGGCAGACTGAGTTGAACCCGACACCAAATAACCCCAGAATCAGCTCGACCACCCCGATCCCGGCCAGAGGTTAAGCCATGCCATAAAGTTTTTTTTTTTTGCCAGCACAGATTTATGCTGGCTACCAAAAAGTTGCGGGCCAGCAGCCAGGAAAACACTTCAAGCCCACGAACTGGAGGCGGGGCAAAGAGGGAACAGAACTGAACAGGACCGAGAACCGACAGCCGAGACCCTCAACACGTTACTGTGATTATTAATTCAAAAAGTTTTCACACATACACACTGCCCTAAAGAGAGAGAGAAAGACTGGGGCCAGTGACTGGCAGACGGCAGACTGGCAGACTGGCAGACTGCCGGGCATCCGAAAATATTCCCCAAATCAGTTTCACTGGCAGAAAAGGCATTGCAATGGTAGCAATCATATGAATTATATAAGCAGACTCATTCAGAGTTAGCACTGGGAGAGCCAGATGCCCTTCAAAGTCAGACAGTCGATGGCTTTGCCTGTTCAAACTAATTTGGACACAAACGAGAACGAGACTCCAACTGGAGCATAATTTAATCAGGCTTAAAGTCGCTCGGTAAATAGATTAATCAGAGCAGTTCAGTCGTGTTTATTTCGCTTGGCAGAGGCACAGATAGCCATGGATGGAGAGCCAAACAAACAAACAATTGAGGCCATCAATAATGAAATCGATTCGGGTTTCTGTCACTGGCAATCGGTGGGACTGCCAGCCTACTGGTGAGCATTTCATTTCCGCTGCTCTGCTCTCTGTGTTTTTCGTCGGCACTGCCAGGCGCTGAACTTTGACATTTCACATTGCACGGCCAGCCAAATGCCAAATGTCAGGCAAGAGCGGCACATGTCCTGTGGCAAGTGCAGCCCTAGTGCAGAGAGTGGGCCAAGCTGAGGAGAGCACCTCGAGGATGTCTTCAGCGAGCGTGGGCGCCAAGAGCGGAGACAATTTAACGCCACAGACTCTGTGGCGTCCTTCAGCGTCTACGTAACATGCCCATCCACAGCCAGAGACACAGCCACAGCAACTAAATAGGAGGGCTTATGTCATGAATG
The DNA here is from genome assembly GCA_018150885.1 of Drosophila tristis. NCBI lineage: Eukaryota > Metazoa > Arthropoda > Insecta > Diptera > Drosophilidae > Drosophila > Drosophila tristis. The sequence continues at coordinate 14,099,067 of JAECWT010000002.1, forward strand.
GGATTAGGTCTCTAAAATTGGATATTTTTGCCTTTGTAATGACTTTCAAATTATGTACATCTCATCAGGAACGAAGTCTCGAACTGTCTCGACTCTCTCAAGCAACCGGTCGACATTAAGCCTTAAGCCTTTGGACCCTCAATTGGTGCTTGTAAGTCGGCTACAGAAAGTTGCACAACTCCTGCTTTGCCCTTGGCTGGCACACACCCATTATAGTTGGGATAAGTCAAGCACAAATTTCTGATGTACCCGGGGACATATTAACGCACACTTCAGGGTCCAGACCACAAAAAGGCTGGAAAATGCGAATTTGTTTAGGTGTTATTTGCGGAGCGGCAGCGGCAAGGACCACACTTATTTACATACAACATTTTGTTGCAAAATGTTGGGTGGACCACCACTCCACTGCCAGCCCCGCTTGACTGTATCGGAGCTGTGTGGTGGAGCTTGTGTTTGTATGCTTTGTCCTAGTTAGCGGCCAGTGTCAGTGCAATGAACCAAAAACAATCTTTGGCTTGCCACCCAGTTGCTGGCAGCAGCAACAAAGGCGTCAGCCAGTTGTCCCCAGAGATGGCAGCCAGTCAGTCAGTCAGTCAGTCACTCGTCCACTCGGTTGGACAGCAGTCTGATAGCTGGCTCGATTCCCGTTCCCCGCTCTTTGTCGTCCGTTTGTTTTGTGATAGTTGCAGCCAGAAACTTTTCGAGCTGAAGCAGCAGGACGATTGGGCTTAAAGTTTTCAACCCTTCTTTTATGTATTTTCTCCCCTTTTTATTTCAGATTAAAGCAGCAGCCAGAAAAGGGTCTTTTAGGAAAGCGAGCCCAAGCACCAGCGAGCATACGAGGCCCACTGTTCGACTCCATTGTCGACCACTGTCAATATTAGCGCCATTGCAACTGCTGGGTGTGGGCGAATCTGCGCCCCGCCACCGGTAAGACTGCTCCACGCCTCCAGCCACCACCCACTCTAACTATTTATAACTCTAACTCACCTAAGCTTGGCTAACACACGTATCATATGCCACATATCTTCACGTATCCTCACCTGCCCTGCTTCGCCTTCACTCAGCTTTTAAGTTTTCCATCTTTTCCTTTTATGCCTTTTTAAGTGGCCGCACGAAACTTCAATCAAATGGGAAGCACCACACGCATTATTCCGAATTGCCCCCCACGGGCACGACTGTGTGGGGCGTGTGTTCGGGTGCCAGCGAGTGCCCGAATCCTAATGTAAGGCTGAAAAGTTTCAAGTGCCTGTAGAGCCCGCAGGCCTCGACAATAAATACAAAACCCACGATGACGTTGTGCGACATTCTGGTCTACAAGTGTCTGACACTGTTGACAAGCCACCTAAGGCCCGGCACCCAATCCTCATCCCCTCATGCCCTTATCCCCATTCCAGCCCAACTTCGGCCAATCCTGAGTCGAAATTGATTTTCGTTGCTTTGTGTACCAGCAAATGCCACACAAAAGACTCTTGGCAATATAATGGCTGTTTTTTGTGAGTGTTCTTTGTCGTGGCAGCTTTGCATTTGCACTTGCCGGCCATTGTCCTCAAAGTGTCCTTGGCTGTTGCACCTGTTGCAAGACATTTGCCGTGTTCCCGTACCCGTACCCGTACCCGTACCCTCAATCTCATGCTCATGCTCATGTGCAGTTTACTTTTATGTTCTGTTCTGTTCGCAGTGGTCGCATTTTTTAATTAACTTTCGGTTTAATCTTTTCTAATTGCAACGTTTTTAATGGAATTTTAGTTTTCACTTACCAACGACCAACTCAGCCTCACCCACTACCTCCGTTCTCTGTCCGTTCTTTGACTCCACCACTCATTCACAGCATTTTTCCTATTAGCAAAATCAACTTTTGCAATTTCACGGTCCACTAAGCCCATTGCTCTGGCCGTTCTGTAAGTGAAACGAAGTTGAAGTCGACAGCATTAGAGAGTTCATTAAATAACAAAACAAAATGTACTAATCGTTATCCTAACCAGCTGACATATGAAATTTGAAATGGGTTTTCCTGCCCCACGCCATTGCAGAGGGCAATCATAATTGCCGCATTCTGTGATGATTTTTTACGATTTTTACCATCTTTCACTGTGAAAATTCACATTCGAAGTGGCCGCATCGCGCATCGCGCATACGCCGCGTGCCACCACGCACTTGCTGAAGAGCAAAGAAACTCAATTAGCAGATTTATCCATTACAAATTGGTGATGATAGTTGGGAGTTTGTGGCAGAGTTCTGCGCACTACCTCCAACGAACCAGATGAGAAGCAGATAGACTAGACAGCTAACAGATACATACTATGTAGATGTGTGGTTAAGTGCCTTTATTTTATGTTTGAGTATGTGACGCTTTAAATAACTGTATGCCTTAAAGTACGATCAATGTCTATGCACCATAAATTCGGGAACTCGTTTAGTGAATGCCAAAATTGAAAGCACGCTAACTAATTGTTAAAAGATAAATGAAAACGAATCCGAAACCGATACCGAAACTGAACCCATAAAATCCACTTTGTATTTCCCCTTTCCGGCGTGCCGCAACTCAAAAGGAAGCGAAAAGCAGCACCCTGAATTTCTCATCGTTCAAATCTAGCTTCACTTCCAATGTTAATTTCCTGAAGAGAAGGTAAAGACCTTAAAAAGGAAGTGCCCCCAGTTCCAGGTGCAAGTTGCCACTTGGGGCGGGCGGGGCTCCGATGAACGAAACTAATTTGAAATTTCATATGTTTGTCTATTCTTTCCCCATCTCTCTCTCTCTTTATCTATCTCTCTCTCGCTCTCTCTCTTGTGTGGAACTTTGTATGTTCTCGTCTACGTACCCCTTTGCCACCCACCCACTCGACTGCGCTGCACAATTTAACTTGTCTACTCGTCCGGCGGTTGGCAATCGATTCGCAATCTACCCGATCAATCGAACAATCAATCAACCACTCGAACCACCACCACATACCCAACCACACACCCAACCACTAACACATTCCACCACACACGATGCGCAGATTCAGCTCGGGAGACTTGTCTTCCGAGATCGACGATGTCGATCCCAATAGCTTGCCGCCAGCGGCTCGTCCCATTCAGGACCAGCCCACGAAGCCGACGGTGCCGGTCGCCGGCGGCCCTCCCAATATGCCGCCTCCGCCGGCACCGGGCCAGTCGGCGCCCGGTCAACCGGCTGGAGCTGCGCCAGAGCTGTCGCTAAGTTTCGGTGCTGGCAAGGCGCCGACCACAGCGGCTCCGGCTCCACCGCGTGGTGTCAGTGCCCCCACCAGTCCGGCCAAGTCGCGTGAGAGCCTGCTGCAGCGAGTGCAGAGCTTGACGGGTGCTGCCCGCGATCAGGGCGCCTCCATACTGGGTATGATCTGTCCCAGTTCTGTGGACTGAAGTCCCTTGTCCATGTGCTGGAATATAATCTCTTCCCAACAGGAGCTGCTGTGCAGAGCGCCACACAACGGACACCGGCCTTCAACAAGGACAAGTACTTCACGCTCCTGGTGCTGGATGACCAGAACACGGACTGGTCCAAGTACTTCCGGGGCAGGCGACTGCACGGCGATTTCGATATACGCGTGGAGCAGGCCGAGTTCAGGGTAAGCTGCGCCTAGCACCTAAGGGGCCATTTTGCTAATCGCAATAATCATTGTTCGTGTTTGTGTTTGTGTCTACGTCTGTGTGCCTTCGCAGGACATTACGGTGGTATCCAGCGCCGATACCGGACCGGTAGTCACCATGGCCGCCTACCGCAGCGGCACTCGGGTAAGTTATCCCTGTCGCCTGGCCTGTTTGCGCTTAATTAGTGCAATGGCCAGTCGCTTTTATCCTTAGCTATCCGTTTGTGCGTTTATTACCCGCCGGGCTGTCAGCTCTCCTTTACTTTGTACCACGACTAACTGTATGAGCCTTGGTAGTGAGTGGCTCAAGGACTTTGGTGTCCAGCCAGCGCCAGCGGGCTTAATCCATTGCCCGACCAGCACTTAAGCGTTGGCAGTCCATCAACGGCTATTGTCTCCCTGTTTGTCCAGCTCTGAGCTCGACACTCTGGCGCTCTATTTTTCACAGTTTATTCTCGAGTCGTTCTCTTGTTGGCTCTACGATGCTGCCACTGCACTGCTGTGTATCAGAGGCAATAAAAAACACTTGTGGCACGAGTGCGAGCCACTTGGGTCGGTCAGCAAATTAGACGCCAGTTGCAATAAACAGCGTTGATAGAGAGAAACGTATTTGAATACAATAAATAATACGTAGCCCGTACGAGCTCAACGTTTTGCAGAAATGCACACGAAGCAATAAAACACAGATTTGCCGTACAAACGAAGGCAGAGCTAATTTAAATTGAACATTTTTATTATCACGCACAGCAGGAAGCGCCTCCGAGCTCTTAAAGTATACCAATTTTAGATGCGTTCTTAACAGGCTATTCCTCCGGTTTTCTAGTCCAAGCTTACTTTCATGTTACATAACTCACAGCTCACAGCAGACTATATCATATGGAGTACCAAAAGTACCAAAAGACTGCGCGTGTTGCATGGGTAGTGTAATTCTTGCCACCTAAATGACTGTGTGTAAGATATAGCTGTATTAGTCGACTTATTTCCAAGGTACATAAAGCCTTGCTGAGCCTAGAAAAGATTTCTTAATAATTTTTACATAAAATCTTCGTGACACGTACATCCAATTGAGCCTCATTTGCTCCCAAGCTTAGCAAAGATTAAAGGAAAGCTAAATCTATAGGACATAGCTCCGCTGACAGCCCCGTAAACTTTGTTTGGTTTTAATTTGTTAACAATTAACAATCCTCAACGGTTACTTCGCGATGTCTACATCCCAGCTGGCGCCAATTCAAAATTTTACTTTACATGGGCGGGACACGCCCACAAATATTAATTCAACAACGCTTCTACATTTCTGCTCAACGGCTTTTGTGGCGCCGCCACAGATTTCAGCGGTCACTTCCCGAACTTCGCCGATCAACAAGTTATCGATCAGCCCGTCAGATTGTAAACTGATTTACTTCGATCAACCGAAGAATTGTCTATTCCATAAATGTTATTATTGAATGATAAATCCAGTAAATCCCGTTCGTTACCAGCAATTCAAACTCCAAATGGTTTTCTGCTAATCTAAGATTATAGCTAAGTGAATTGTTTTTATTCGTTTCGTATATTTTCCAATGAATAAATTACAAAAAAAAGTGCATTTCGATCGTTGTGCATTTAGCGTTCTAAAATCTAATTAAATTCTTTTTTATTTATTCCTTTGGGGAATATCACACCACAAACAGGTTGCGCGTTCCTTCCGGCCGGACTTCGTGTTGATACGCCAGCCGCCGCGTGACGGTTCCAGCGACTTCCGCTCCACCATTCTCGGACTCAAGTACGGCGGAGTGCCCAGCATCAATTCGCTGCACTCGATCTATCAGTTTCAGGTGAGTCGTAGTCGGAGTCGATGTCGATGTAGATACCCGAGTGATGGCAACTGATATTCTGATAACTGATATTCTCGTCTTAGGACAAACCCTGGGTGTTCTCGCATCTGCTGCAGCTGCAGCGGCGTTTGGGCCGCGACGGCTTCCCACTGATCGAGCAGACCTTCTTCCCGAATCCACGCGATTTGGTAAGTGTACACGATATAAACACTAAAAGCTAGACACTAATTAAGTAGCTGTTCGAAGCTCGGTTACATTTCAAAAGCATCAATTAATAAATAACACATTAGGCATAACGTACGTATTAAAGCTCTGGACAGAGAGAAACGGTAGCATAACAAGGATGGGGGGATAAGGGGAAGCTGTCTGGAGCAGCACCCCCGTCCGCCTATGGATTGCTGAGGCACTTTCTGTAGAGTTGCGTGCGTCGCCAGCGGCAACGGGAGATGCTGCCGTTCACCGTGTGCGTCACATGGGGCATGCAGGCGCTGTAGTCGCGCTCGCACTTGCCGAACGGCGACCACTTGCAGCCATCGGAGTACTCTCGCTGTCGCAGGCACTGCTGGCCAAAGCAGGGTGATACCTTTTCGGGGGGCAGAGGGAGACCAGTTAGCTCGATCAGAGGATCATTCACACGTTGGTAGCTACTCACAGTGCAGTTGCAGGTTTTGCCATAGCCGCCGCTGAAGCCGTGGCGCTCGGTGATGGTCATCTTGGTGTACTCCTTGTAGTAGCTGCACACGTTCAGTGTGGGCATGCGTCCGGCTATGATGTAGACCTTTCCAATGTCCAGCCTGATGCCACACATGGAGTCACTGTTGGGCGTGGCCAGGCGGCCATCGCGCAGCATGCGGCGTGCCTCGGGAGTGGCCTAGAGCAAGAGTATTTAGTTACGTTACATGACCCACCAAAGAAATGTCAATGCCACAGGACTGGGACTGCGACTGAGACTGCGACTGCGACTGGGACTGGCTCACCTTGTATGTGCGCTTGATGTGCACCTTGTAGGTGGTCTTGCCCGGATCAATGGTGTCCGATTTGCGCAGCACTCGCAGCTGCACAACTGTCAAAGAAATTCATGCATTTACTTATTAAATTCCCCAAGGATTGGCACAGGGTCTGACTCACCATAGTCGGCCTTGCAGAAATGCGTCTGTGGGTGCGAGGGCATGCAGGAGCAGGCGTCTACTGGGCGACCGTTAAGCGCCAGAACAGCCACCAGGACGAGCGCCAATAAACCTAAATATTTTCTGATATCCATGGCTTCGAAAGCTTCCCTCCTCCGCTGCTTCTCCACTGCCTTGCGGCAGATAAAATGACTTTATGCCGTTCTCAGTGAGTCCCCCGTTTCGCTCTGCGGAGAAAAGAGTTCGAAAAAAGGGGAGAATCGAGATTACTTTTTATGATGACGACAGTGTTTTAATGGGCGGGCGTACATATAGAATGCTTATCAGGCAGAAGCAGACTGAAGGTCGCAGAAAGTTTAATTATGCCTGTCTTACTTATGCCATTCAGATGTGTGGGTTATCGGCAAGCTGAGGCTGAGAAGGAGGCCAGCAAGAGCAGGTCGTCCATCAATCCAGCCGTCAATGCAGTGCTCAATTATGCATATAATATATACATATAACACATATATACCACACAACACAAACACCCTGTGTGTGACAGCAATTAATCGCGACTTCTGTCAGAGACACGCACGCTTCAGGGGCGGATCATCAAGGGGCATTATGGGCTAAAGCACTTGACTGTCTTTCACTCACCACTCTGCCCTGCTGTGCCCTGCTCTGCCCTGCCTTGCGCCGTCGGAATTGAATTTTGCTTTGGCTCTATTCTCTTTTCATCAATAATTTACTTGTGACTTACGCAAAGCCCATTCCGCAGTCAATTTAGAATTCATAAATCCTACGAAAAGTAGTTCAATTGCCAGAGCATTTCAATTGAAAATTGTTTATGGGAAATTCATAGAAAAACTTGAGAACCACAAATCGAAATCCATTACAAAACGGCTGCGATACGATGTGCATGTACTATATGTACATATATTAACGCAAAAATATTGTATAATATCGAGAGTGGCAAAGGAAGGCAAAGTAATCAGCTGCAGCTACAGCTCCAGCTCCAGCTCCCCCCGTTCCAGTCAGCGCCGCACTGCTGTTGTCGAACTGATCGACAGAGATAGGCAGGTCGTACAAATATATAGAAAGGCATTGCATATACATATGTATATGCATATAGCCATATGCAGGCCAGGCCAGCCAGCCTATCTATCCATGTGCAGCCAGTGTGCCCTCAGTTTCAGTTTCAGTTCCCCGATCCCCCAATGCGCCATCAGCAGATTCAGTAGCGCGGCATCGACAACCCGGCAGCCCCGGCAGCTCGGCAATGTGGCAATTAAATTGAAATAAAATTGAATTAAAAGCATTTTGCGGAAAAGCCACTAGAAAACATACGCACACAGAGGAGTCTACGTCTACGTCTACTCGACTGGGGGCATGGGGCACAATCGAAGAAGTTGCATGCGTGAATCGATCAGGGAAGGGGCCACCACAGAGAAGGCTGCCGGGTCGTGGGCCATTGATTGAATGCAACCAAGCAGGCAGGCAGTCAGGCAGTCAGGCAGCCCAGGCAGTCAGGCATAATGCATCAAACTATTTATTAAGTGGCAGGCCAAGCGGCGGCCAGACAGGCAGACGCGCGCTGCCTAATGGCATAAACTGGAGCAGAGGAGCGAGGGATGGAGGTCGTTGGAGGTGTCGGTGTCGGTGTCGCAATGCCATGGGAGAATATTTCGTAGTTGGAAAGTAGCTCCGTTTCGCTCGGCTCTGACACTTTGCCTGGCAATTAACGGCGCGGATTTGTTTAACAAACAGCCCGACAAGTCGGCCAGCGCACTAATACCGACCGACGAGAGAGTGACAACAAACAAACAAACAAACAAGCGGGGCATTCATCCAGTGCAGCAACAAAAAGTGGCACACACACACACTCACACATTGGAAACGTCATCAGCGTTTAGTCGATAAATCACCTCCGAGAGCCAATTGGCAGCAAGAAAAGCGCCTCAGAGGCGTTCGAAATTCGCACGATTTCCTTTTGAGCGTTTTTTTTGTTCGAGTCACAAACGAATGCATGAATGTCTTTATTTATATATGCACTGATATCTGAATACACAATTAGCGTGGCCATATATCAGGCGGGCATATGTAGTTTTAAGCCAGCAAGCAACAGCGGCTGCCTGCCTGTCAGCAAACTTTTTGTCGGTGCTGTGCGTGGAGTGGAGTGGAGTGGTGCCGCCGTCCCAGAGGGGGGGACCAGCTCCTGGTGTTTGTTGACAAGCTCTACACGTGTCAATTAAATGTTATATATTATGGCACACGGCACAGCGCATTCATTCGTACGAAAATCTAATATCCCCTGCCGTTGTTGCCACCATTTGACGTCACTTTGCGCCTCGTCTAATTGACACAGATGTTTGCTCGGACTGCCACTGCCACTGCCCTGGCACTGGCACTGGCTGTGTGTCGTCATCATCATCATCATCGATGTTGACATTTGACACTAGTGTGACTGTCAGTACAGTATCAAGCGGCTGCCATCCAATTATGCGGGGCCACCAGCACCAGAAACAAGCACCCGAGCAACAGCAACAATGGGCCGCAGTCCGCAAACAATTTCGAAAGATATTAAGTCAAATATCAGCTCGAGTTCAATTAGCATTGATTTTCACTCTGGCCTCAGGCCACTTCAAGAATGCCAGTTGCAAGTAGGGTAATCTTTCAAGACGGAGATGAAATACCCTTTTTATCGGGGGAGCGTTTTCCCCAGATATTTCAGCAATTTCTTGGAAGCAAACACCCATGGGCTTATCCATTTTTGGAACAATTGGAGCAAACAATTACAGATCCCAAATATATATGAGAAATGAGCCTTTGATAAAGGTTCACAAACGACAAAGCCATTTAGCATATCTTAAATAAATTGTACACCAAATTCCGTGACAATATTTATTTTGCATAATTTTTGTGTTTGATTCTTGGCTACTGTTTCATGGAATTCAAATCATAAGCAACGCAGAAAATATGCAAATTTAATAATTATTAACACCTGCCCAGACAGAGACAGACAGACAGGCAGAGAGATTTCCCAGGTGTTTGTATTCAAAAGGATTCACTAAGCTCAGCCATGAAAAAGGCCACAGACACGTAAATAAGTAGCAAAGGTACAGACAGAAAAGGGTTTCCCGGCTCACAAAACTAAAGCAGCTAAAGCGCCTTTCGGCCGAACTGTGGTTTTGTGGGACGGTTTTTCATGGTTGGATGGGTGGGTGGCTGGCCGAGACCGAGACCGAGACCCGGACCGAGAAACTGCGCCAAAAACGGCTCACAAAGCAAAGCCACATAATTAATGCGATGCTGGTTTGCTGTTTGGGAGAGAGTTTTCCGGAGAGCTGAGTTACCAAATCTGAGCTAAAAGTGGAGGAGCAATGCAGCGCTGCGATGTTTGTTTTATGAGCACTTAATTGCGCCATAAATGGCCGATAATGTCGGCCTAATGTGTGTGGACCCACAGCCTTATTGACAGCTACAAGACAATGGGGGGAAAATGCAGCGATATAAAAATGTATTTATAGCATTCGGATTCTCCATTTTCATTGCACTGCACGCACTTCAATTTACGATGCTCGATATTTTGCGCCCAACAAATAGGAAGGCGTAGCCCATACAAAATGTGTGTCTAATTAGCTATGTGTGTAACGGGTGTCTGAAGCTGAGTTTTATAGTACCCTACCCTACGCTACACTCTATATGAAGAGCACTCTATGAGCACATTTACATACATATGTACACATGCATGTACATATATCGTGATACTTGAACACTTCTCGCTATGAAGAGGTTTTAGACTCTAGAATCTATAGCCTCTTGTTCGATCTATCCACCTAGAAATGTTCATAAAACTAAGGCAAAGCTACAGCTAGCCTAGCATCTCTTCATACTACAACTAAGGCACTTCTGAGTATCTTTCTTTCTTATCTAAGAGTTATCATTGGAACAACTTTTATTTGCATTCTCTGGCTGGGGAACTGTTTGTCTTAACACCTCTTAAATTATTCATTTAAAACCTAAGCAAACAGCACTTATTTAGAGGGTGACAAACAGTCGAGTTGTGTGGTACAGAAAATGTTCTTGCTTTTAGCGGTCATTTACTTTTTGATTTTGCGCTTTGCCACAATTCGCCTTTTTGTTTGTTTGTCATTACCGATTGACTTTCTAAAACAGTGTGGAAGGGGGAATGGGTTCGGTTGTGGGATCACATTCTCATAAAGCAACTGCGCAGTATTGGAAATGCTTCGGAATGTTCGTGCGATATTACAACCCACATAGATGATGTCACCTTGCACATCTTCTTCAATGACAGCGAGGGGGAGTGCAGGAGAGCTTATCAGCTCAGCTTAAGATAAACATCTGTTAATTAGAGCAAGCAAATGCTTGCTTTGCCTCCGATTTATGGATAGGGTACATGGGGGTCTCAAGAGTTTGCATGTTCAACTTTAACTTTTCTGCTGCTGCTGCTGCATTTTTTGCCAATTTCCATAACGATGCTGGAAAACTTTCTTTGGCCAGCGGCAACTTTATGGCTTTGTGGCGGTGGCGGTGGCTTTTCCAAACGGCCAACCGACCAACAGCCCAACCGACCGAACAATGAGAGAAAATTAAAGGAAAAATATCAAAGTCACGATCGGGCAATGCCATAATCAGCCAGATCAATGGCGGCCCAAACAAAAGGAGTCAAGTATTTTGATTAATGCTTGGCCTGCCCCCCGTGACCCACCGTGTGACCAGTCTGCATCTTGATCTTTGACACGCAACGTTTTGTTTTCCCCCCATTGCAAAATGCACACATCAACTGCATATAGAGAGATAGCCTATAGTCGACCATTAGCATTTACATGCACTCAGAGACACCTGTGCCACAGCCACAGCCACAGCCAGAACCAGTGGAATATAAATAATTAAATGTGCATTCGAATCGGAATCCGAGCTGATAAGAGGCGCCGAAGTGAGTGCTGTGTCTCCTATCAGCAACTGCTAATTGAATTGCCTGCAGCTGCCACTGCAACTGAAACTGCAACTGCCACTGGCACTGATGAGATGCATTCGCTCAGCGTCTGACAGCTCTAGTCAGGTGTGACGAAACCTGGTCTGCTTGGATGGGAGGGGAGCACGAGTGCCACACCACCATGCTTGGAATGTTTATGGGTTTATGCATCATTAATGCACAAGTATGTATGCCATCGAGAGATGGCATCATTGTACCGAAAATAAGTCTTACGCAGGCCCCTCTTATTCGGCCACTCGGTGCAAGCGGTGCGAGGTGGCATTCCCTGGCTGGCTGGGTAAAAACAAACAAAATTTGCAAGATACCCAAAAAGCGAAACATTTTCAACTCGAATTCGTCACGTTCCTGCAGGGTTTCTCTTTACTTTACGCCCACGCCAATCTACATTGAAGAAAGACGCAGCTCTAAAAATTTCTCAACTTAAGTAAAACAAACAAAAAATTCGCCTCGCAGGCTTTGCTTTTTGGTCCCAGGATGCGTAACGATTCAATTAAAAATGCTAATGTGTCGCGCCTTTCGCATCAAGTAAACAAAACCCAAATAAAGGGGTGAGCAGCAGAGAAAGGTCGGAACCCCGGTTCAGGGACCATGACGCCGGCAGGCCGGCTCGGACTCGGATGCGAAATCGGCTCAGACCCAGGCACAGCTCACATTGCACTTGCAGGGCCGTAAAAACATAAATTTTTAATGAGCGAGACCCAATGCCTTTGGCATTTCATATTTATATGTACATACATGCACACAAACATACAACATTTGTTGCAAAAATAAATGCAAATACAAAAAATACCCAGACGACAATGGAGCTCTGTGTGGTCTTCTGGCATTCCCTTATCAAATTGCAGAATTTGCATAAAAATCAATAAATATCAAGCTTGCATTTTTGGGAATTGTTCAGATTATGGAGAATACAATTTACATTTAAATTCCATTGGGGTTTGGTACCTATGCAGATTCCTGGAAAAACTAAGAGATGTTTTATTTATGAAAAGCTCTTAAGCTGACGAAAAATGTTTATGAAATTTTAATGAAACCTGACAGAGATATTTAAAAGCGTAATTGTGCGTAACTATCATCCTGACAGCTGTAAAACTGAGAGAGCTTATTGCAAATAAGTGTTTCAAGTTGGCCAAGAACACATTCTGTCTAGTGTATAGAGTCCCAAATGTTTTATTCTGTGCCAAAAAATCAACTAACACCCTCACCACCAGAAGAGATACAATTGGATATCATGTCAGATGGTTGAAACGTTTTGCACATCAAAATTTAATCATATTTCATCAAGCCGAGTGGTGATTTATTTTCTTTTGAATACCCAACATTCCATGGCCCTCCATACAAATTTGTGCCTTGGGCGACAGATCTTGTTAAGGAAATTAAAAGATGAAAAATAAGAAAAACAAAACAGCTGACAGACAATCAGAGGAATTGACGGCCCGTGGCCCACACACACTGAAGAAGGGAGAGCCGAGAGCCCTGTGACAGACCAAAGGAACGGAGACTAAAAAGAAATCATCGTCAATAAATTGCTGGCTGACTTGTGAAATTTACGCAAAAAAAAAAAACGAACAAGAGCAGCAGGAAAATACTTGTAAGAAGCGGGCCCGTCCCGAAGATGATGATGAAAAGTTATTAATGGAAAGGAATACCAAAGACTCTTTGTCGCCACGCTGCTTTGGCGCTGGCTGTGGCTGTGGCTGTGGCTGTCGCTGTCTCCTGCATTTCTTTTTAATTGTACAATAATATTAAATTGCGAAAGTTGCACAAGCAAATTATTAATGGTCGCATGAGTCGCATGTTGAGGATAAGCCCAAAAATCGTCGTCTGTGGGTGTGTCGAGAGTCAGGCAAGTGTGAAGGAATAAACAATCGTATTTGTATCTGTGTCTGAGGCCGTATTTGGGTATATGTTTGACTGGCTCTTTTTTGGGGGGCCTTAAGTGCACCAGCGGCCAAATATGGGGAAACCGAATGATGTGCGAAGGAAAAGCTTCCCCGATCGTATGACAATTTCATTTTAAATGTGCCTCGGCTGCCAGCTGTGCTGATTTTCCTCGAAACGAAATCTTAGTAGGGATCTGCCACCGCACTGATCGAGTTTGCATTCTGGGAATCGCTGAAATGCTCGTACCTGAATAACCTAGCCCACTAACCGGGTTCCATTTTCATTCACATCGCTCGCACAAACAGACACACAAACAGCTGTTGCGGTTACGGCTTTTGTGAGCCATAAAAAAGCAAACAAAACAATGCAAAAAATTTAACACAATACTCGTACGAAATTGTTATACTCGTTTTGGGGCGGCGGCAGGAAGGAAGGCAGTGAAACGAAAAGAAAAGTCAATAATTCCAAGAAAATCAAGACAAACAAGAGGCTACATAAAAGGCAAAGTCAAATGAAGGAAAAATTGTGAATCCATGTCCATGCGCAACAGTGTGAGTGCAAAAGAATATGTATAAAGGGGAAAACCCTTGAAATGCATTTTTCCCCACCCCTGCAGACCAAATTCTTTGGTTAAATTTGCTAGTTTGGGTATGCTGTGTTTTTGCGGTAAAAAGATGGCACTTAAATATGTACAATTTGTAGAAGCAAAAATATTTTATGAGTTTTGGTATTTTTAGCTATTAAATGGCCAATGCCAAAACACACATGACGTATGCGTAATATGAAAATATCCCACGCAAACACACAGCCAGTGGGGACTTGCCTTGACATCCAACAAATTCCATTTACAAGGGTTGTATACGCGTATATAATATATATATATATGGCTGGTCAAATTTCATCTTCTTATGCATTTTTTTTTTCACAAAAAATAACTGCAAGAGAACTCTGCCACGGTGGGTGTCCGGCTACGGGGGAAGTTCCAGTGTGTACGATATGGTTGGGGCTTTACGACCAGACGACATTGCACAACGAGCCGCATGTATATTTTTTAATGGCTGCAGTTTGTTTACAAATTGGCGACATTAAAAACTATTAAGAGGAATCGACAGGCGGGCGCGCGAACGGCCGCACGGCCACCGCCAAGAAGAAGGGAAAACTCTTGACGAAGGCAAATAAAAACAAATTATAAATAAACGCAAATAAATAGAAAGATACGCTTGTGTCTCGCGGGCATGGAAAACTGTGTCGCTGTGTCAGTGATGCTGCGACGCGTCGCCACATTTCCCCGCGCTCGCGTTTTAAATAGCCAACAAAACGCGCGTTTGTCGCGCCGCTGTCGCGCGTTTTGCATAGCATCAATTTGTATTTTCTAAATGCCAAATGCTTCTTGATAGAACCCCCTCCCCCGCCCCAAAAAAAGTGCCTAAAATTAAAGTATTTTTACCTTTGAGCAGCAGCAACTTGTTTGTCTCGGAAAATTGCACGTACTGTAGCTTTTGGGGGTTTTGTGTTCAACTTTAACCCAATGGGAATTTATTTTCACTGGCACTCTCACGACTCGTCGCTTAATTGCCACTGCACTTGATCTTATATGGCGGTGTTTGGTGTATTACTCGGACCCGCGCGGCTGTCCGTTGGAGCGTTCTACTTCGCTGCGCTGCTTTTTCAGTTGTGATTGCGTTCGGTATTGGGAAAAAGTCCAATACCAAACGCAATCAATCCCACTCAAGTCCGCGGCAGAGAGAGCAGCGAAGCAACGAAGCAACGAATCGTCAAGCCAAACGTTTCGTCTGTTTTCTTGGCCGAAGCTCCGATCCCACTCAAGATCCCACTCGGCACCCGAGAGCACGAGAGCAAGACGAGCGCGATAGCGATCGCTTTTGAGCTTTTTTTTTCTCTGGTACCCCGCATAAGCTGCTGTCGGGCGATCAAAAGCGTAATAAATTCATTGCAAATGAGTGAAACGGCGGAGGAAGCAGCCCCGAGTCACAGAGAGTGAGAGAGCGGCAAGAGGCCGAGTCCATTGCATATTTCTGTGCATTATTTTACCTTGGCAGCTTTATTAATTGCGTGCAGGGGCCTGGTTTATGCTCTCGGGCATGGCATAGGCAATATGTACATACATATGCTTGGCGCCACAGTGAGAGCGCGGCAGCAGGAACCGCAGCAACAGCAACAAAAAAGCGCATCTGTCAGGCCACAAATCAAGCAATAATTTAGTTATACTTGCACACCGATACGGCTTACTTACTTCCACTTCCTAGAGAGGGTAGGGTTCATATGTATGTCTGGCACACACGTGCTCGGACATGCACTATGCTGTGGGCATGGTCATGCTTCATGGTACGCCTACAGCACGCTGCCATAATCTGCATACACGACTAGCCTAACGCCACCATACTTGTACTTACACTCATATGATTACGAGTACGAGTACGACCAAGAGACGCACAAATATACAAAACAAACATATGCACATACTCGTGCATATATCGCTCACTCACCATGTCCCACTCCCTCTCAACTCAACCCGATTCGGATGCGTCACAGTGCATATTTTAGGCCCGCTGATATAACTCGAGAGTAGACCTCTAGACAGCGGCCACTCGAGCGGAATACGTAGCAGCTTCCAAGAATGCCTGCTATGTGGGGGTGTGACGTCTGGCCAAGATTACCCTCCCTCTCACTCGCTCTCTCTCTCTTATGCTGATATTCATTGAGTGATTTGCTCTCGTTGCCAGACCTCCTCCTCCTCCTCCTCCTGTCAATGCGATTGTCTCTCATCGTTTGCGACAATTCTTGTTTCTGGTACTCTGCGTCATGGTTTGTTATGGTTTTCCTCCCAGCTTTATTTTGGATTGCATTGCCATACCCCGGTGCGCGTAGTGTAGAAGGGTATGCCAAGTTCGTGTGAATGGATGCAACAGGCTGAAGAAAATGTATCAGAACCAATTAAAATTCCGTTTAACTGTTGATTCCATTAAATAAACCGTGGATCAAAAAAATTAAGATCTTAAGCAACCAAATTAAATACAAATAATTTTTAGATAGCCATCAAAGCCTTAGAAATACTGAAGTGGGACATGGGGTATATGAAAATCAGTTAAAAATGATTCCGATTGAATAAAAGCAACAAACAGAGTGATTAAAACAATCTCCTATATATATATTTGTTGTAAGTTTTTCTTCAATGGCAAAATTTTGTGAGTTTTGTCGATACTTTGTGTCTGTTTGCAACTTTTTGAACTATAAATATATCAGTTGAGAGGGACTCTTATAGTCGGAGTATTGAAAATAATATTTGGCTTTACTTGGCTTATCTCTGCTGATGTCATTAAATTTAATAAACACATCAGGCAAGTCCATATGTTTATTTATGATTTATCAGCTGTTTAAATATGGCAGATGATTAACATGTGGACTTATATACACACTGTACATAGTATTCGTGTGTAATAATATTATCAATGGATGATTCCATTTAATTATTTAATTTTTCCATAGAAGTTGGCAGGGCCTTGTAGTTTCTCTCTCGTATCTAAATCAGCATTATTTAATCATTAATAAGTGGAAAGAATTTCCCTGAGTAACGATATGTGGTAGGCATGAGAGGTTCGGTTCGTGGAAATTTGCGAGCAATCAAAGAGCATTTCCATGGCCAGATTCAGAGTCGGAAATCGAGCAAAAACAAATACGAGAAAGACAAGCGAATTTGGCATTTATCCAACAGATTAATAAGCAGCATGGGGAACGTGCGCCCTGAGATTTCCGCAGCAAATAAAATGAAAAGAAATCGAATGCGAGAGTGCACGGGTCCCATATTCATTGGCATATTGTAATTTATATAATGCCAATCACAATCACTGACAGACCGAGACACAAATTGTGATTGCATTCGACCTCTTCCTCATTGCAGTTCCAATTCACCAAGTTCCCCAGCGTGCTGAAGGCCGGACATTGTCATGGCGGAGTGGCCACCGCCCGGCTGGAGAACCAGAGCGCCCTGCAAGACGCCGCCGGACTGGTGAGCGGTGCCGGCAACGAAACGCATTGTTATTGCACCATCGAGCCCTACATCGATGCCAAGTTCAGCGTTCACATCCAGAAGATTGGCAACAACTACAAGGCATTTATGTAAGTGATGACCACAAACCGCAGACGGCGCACACAATGCTGAAAGCCTCAATGATGATGGCTTCGGTTCGGTTCGGGGATCGAGATGGGTCGAGTGGTCTGGACCGACAATTGACCTTGAGCTCAACGGCAACTGTCAGCAGATAAAAGCTGCCGCAATGCAATTCCCAATTATCCTACCAAGTGCAGCAGGCGGCATAAGTTCATTGTTTGCCAACCCAAACAGCGACGAGTTCAAAGATCTGTCTCTCTCTTTCTCTCTCTCCCCCCAAATGCCCCAAACTGCGGCAGCTTTGTGTGGCATCTAATTATCTACGCTCTTTTGTGGCATGCTAATTTATTACGCTTGCTTGCTTTCGCTCTTTAACAGGCGCAAATCCATCACGGGCAATTGGAAGACCAATCAAGGCTCGGCCATGCTGGAGCAAATCACTTTAACCGAGAAGTACAAAGCCTGGGTGGATGAGGTAAGTCATCAAAGCCGACTCTAGAGATACTAAATCATACAATGAAATAAAGTGTACACACGTAGTACCTAAGCGACTTGGGTATACTCTGAAAGAGCGCTAAAATGTGCAGTGAACTTTATGATAGAATACCAGAAGACTGCTGCCTCTGCTGCTATATTGGAGGCTGTAAATTCTTGAATATTAAAGGGAATTCTAATATATATATATATGTGTTTATTCTGCTTGCACACAAGTAGATCTATAATTTTGGAGTATAGTGTACTCCACTATGTGTGTCCTAGAAGAACATGAAATATATAAATATAGGAAATACATTACAGTCCAAATTCTTAGGCTCCTTCACCACTGACTGCCCCTTGGGCCATAACACATTACCGTTTTAGCCTCCATTTCTGGGCCATGCCACAGCAGCTCTGCGCAGCTCAGCTCAGCTTTTGCACACATTTATCACATTTTGCCAATCAATATGGCTGAAGCAAATCGCTTTAAATTATTTGCGGCATTTTGGGTGCACAATTTTGATTTCGGCTGTGCTCTGATTCGCCCAGTGGGGGGGTGGGTGGTGCTGGCGGTTGTATTCGAAGGAGAACGATTCGGGTCTACTGCTATGACTGACATCAGTCGATGGCTGTTTACTGTGCCCTCGAGTGTCGGCGCCGCTTTAATTAGAGCTCATGAATATGCAAATCGCAAGACAGTTGAAACGGATTAAGCCGCAAACACTGTCTGTGTGTGTTTGCTGGCTATGAGGTAACGGGAATGGAACAATCTGATTGCCTGATGAGGTATTTGTGTACATGAAAATGCCATCGACTGAGGTATGCCATCAAGCAGAATCCGTAGCCCCCATAGATGGCTCAGCGGCGCTTCCTTGCAGCGGGGGCTGAATCATTCGATTCGCTTTCCGGCAGTGCATATGAGCATTAATTAATGCCATTTTGTTGCACAAGTATTCCGGCATGCGGGAAGTGTTTAGGGTTATGTGGGTGGGCCGATGACGACCAAGCGTCGTCGATTTGAGTTTTCTAGGCGCGTCAGCAGCAGTTTTAATCAAAACAAACTGTGTAATTAAAACCAACTGCGGCAGCCCACACATCGAACAGTCTCTGGACCCTGCCACTGACTCGGCTGACTTGGACGGGGCATGAAATCGAAACCACATTTTGGGGCCATGACTCAATCGCGATGGAGCGGAGACGCGGCAGGGCAGGGCAGGGCAGTGCAGGGCAGGAAATTCTAATCACTAATGCAATTGGATCACTTACAGATATCGGAGCTCTTTGGCGGCATGGAAGTGTGTGGTCTATCCGTGGTAGTGGCCAAAGATGGACGCGAGTTCATCATCAGTGCCTGCGACAGCACTTTTGCGCTCATCGGGGACAGTCAGGAGGACGACCGCAGGCAGATCGCCGACCTAGTGTCGGGCCGCATGCAGGTGGGTGGGACAACAATCCTCCATGCAAAGGGCCACCTGTAACTAGCTGCTTCTCTCCCTTAGAATGTGTGCCGCCCCAGCATGGCTCAGACAGGACCGGGCAGGCTGCCCTCGCGCTCTTCGGTGTCCTCACGGGCCGAGAGCCCCACAGACGATGGCATGGCCCCAACACCGCCACTTCCGGCCGGACCGCGGCCAGCGCCAATGGGCGGGCCACCGCCCATACCGGAGCGCACCTCGCCAGCAGTGGGCTCGATTGGACGGCTGAGCAGCCGCAGCAGCATATCGGAGCTGCCGGAGGAGCCGTCCTCCTCAGGGCCGAGCACTGTGGGAGGAGTGCGACGCGACTCGCAGACATCGCAGGCGTCGAGCATCTCGTCGGTGTCCAGGGTGGGACAACGTCCTCCGCAGACGCAGAACTCCGTGGTGGAGGATGCGGAGGACACGATGAAGAACCTGAGGAAGACGTTCGCGGGGATATTTGGTGACATGTAGGAAATCGCTAATAAGAAGCGCGGCAGAACGGCGAGCGAGACAAGCAGCGGCCTGGGCAGTGTGCCCAGCAGCGCGGGACCAGGGAGCAGTGGAGCCAGCGGCTTCAGCGGCTCCTTCCTGGGCAAGCAGTTCTCGTTCGCCTCGGGCGGCAAGGCAGGCAACGGCAACGGCAACAGCATCGATGTGATCTCCACACAGCCCAGCCGTCCGCAGGAGGAGCCACCAACGGCCATCTCCGCCGTCCAGCCCGGCAGCAGCGCTTCGGATAGCGTCAACACAACTACGGATACAAATACGGATAAAGCCGCCGGCGGCTATAAGCCGGTGACCAACTTTGAGCCACAGGAACGGGTCAATCCCTTCGACAAGGAGCCGCACAAGTCGTCGAGCGTGGCCAGCATTGCTGGCGCCGCCTCGAACAACACCACCTCATCCTCCTCGTCGATCTCATCGTCATCGATCTCATCGCGCATCAATCGCAATGGCAACTCCATCAAGTCCCCGCCCCCACCTGCGGGGCCGCCACCGCCGCCACCCACCGTGGCCACGGTCCACAGCAATGCGAACAGCTCGAGTGGCTATCGCAACAGCTTCAGCAGCACCCTCAGCAAGGACAAGACCAGCTACGGCAACTACGGCAGCTCCACCTCCATCGAGACCATCACGCGGATGGACACAAACACCACAAACACAGCGGCCACGGCCACGGGAGCGGGCGAGGCCAGCGGCATCACTGCCATCACCAGCATCAGCAACAGTGCTGCCGTGGGAGTAGGAGGAGCAGCTGCTGCCCCCATTGCAATCGGAGCGATGACCACTTCGGCCACGACAAACGATTGGCGCTCGGCCATAGGCATACGCTCGGCCAGCGTCTACAGTGCACCGGCGGCGGTGACCACCACAGCATTGCCGGGTGACACGTCCGGCTATGACTCCAACTCGATTGCCTCGCAGGCCGAATACAACAATCCCAGCGATCTGCCCTCGTACACCAGACCCTCGTACGCGCGCTCCGAGAGCAATGGTAATTATCTAGCTGTGGGCGTGCTCCTCGTCAGCCTAACGCTGCGCAAGACCTAGATCAAGACATTGGTCCAAAAGCTCAAAAAGCTACCAATACTCATAACTATATATACGCTCATGTCATTTAATCTCATTATCGTACTAATCAGCTACACCCCACATAGGTATAATCCCACATAACCGTACGGTATATCCTTATGCATAGAGACCAACTAACTGTAACTTACCTACATAAGTGTATGTGTAAACTCTTAGCCATGTAGGCAGCCAAGGCGGTGTCAAAGTGTGTTAGCCAAAGAAAGCGGACGAAACGAGAGCAATTAGGTGTTTTTTTTTGTTGTTGATTTGATTTGATTTGATTTGTTGGTTGTTAGCCTACCTAACTGTTTTGACTTTCCTAGTACGCCAACTCTCTCTCTCTCTCAGAGTGTAAGCCAAATATTACGTATACGACCTGCGAGCCGCGAGCCGCGAGCCGCCCCCAAGTGTTTGTAAGTCTCTCTCTCGCCCAGTGCTGCTATCGCTTGTCTGCACGCACCCAAATACAGACACACAGCCACACAGAACATAGAACACGCATCAAGCACTCACGCACGCACACAGAACAACAGCAGACAACAGACAAATACAGGTAACAGTACAGTACAGTAACAACTCGCTAGAGTGCACCGCAAACTTGAGCTTCTGGGCACGCATCGCATCGAAACGAAACGAAACAACAAACAACAAAACCAAACAAAGAGAATGCAACAAATGCAACAAATCCAAAACACACAACAACAAACGTCTAAAAGTACTCGAAGCTTCTAGTTGAACTAAATTTTTGGTAGTTAATGCAACCATTTTTGAGTTTACTGTTGTTAAATGTCTGTGTGTGTGTGTGTGTGTGTGTATGTGTGTCTCAGTGTGTGTCTACGTGTGTGTGAAGTAAATGCAGAGTTATCAAAAGATGTCTTCGAAAATCGTAGAATCAACAAAATGCTGATCCCCTGAGCCCTATATAAATTCACATTTCCCCATTCGGTCACACATCATTCATGAGATTTTTTTTGGTAACACTCATTTGGCTCATTCTCCATCACCTCGAATCAAGTGCGTACATAGAAAGTAAAGCGATTGGCTCACGTAGTGCTAGCAATAAGTGCTCAAGACCCATGCACCCACGCCAAATTGATGTGCACTTTGAATCCACAAGAAACCCAAAAACTTGTCCACTAATCTGTGCTTTCGATTCTTGCAGCCTCCAAGTCATCGGATCTGGACATTATATTCGGCGAAACCAAGACCAACACCAACACCACCACCCCATCCTATGGCAATGGCAAGTTCACCAGGGCCGCCGGCTCCATCTCTGATGCGGACATGATTTTCGGGGGACCGCCCTCGAACTACAAGACCGATCGTTTCGGTGCGGCCAAGAGCATGAGCATGAGCTCCAGCGGAGTGGGCTCTGGCTCTGGCAGCGGCTCGGGCGGCTATAAGATCTACGAAGGCATACAGAATGCAGCGTTCAGCGACTTCAGCGACTCGGGCAGTGTGAGCAGCATGGGATCGGCCACCAGGCGCTGGAGTGCCGCCAGAGAAGAAAACGATGACGATGAACTCGATTTGAAGTGAATCTAAAACGCACTTAAACCTACATATAGCCATCACCTATCATCATTCACACAAACATTTACTATGGAAATCGATCTGTTTTCTGCCTCTGAAGTTTCCTGGTTTCATGCGAATGAACACTAAACACTAAACACTAAATACTCATACTCATACTCATACTCAAACTCATCTATCCACCATCAGCGTTGGGTTACTATCCTTTTCACTATGTATCTATAAACTATAAATGTGTGTCTTGTTACTGAATATTTACTGTCAGCCCAATGAATTCATTTGCCATATATGAGAAGAGAAGGGAAAGACGTTGACGTTGACGTTGAGGATGAAGCAGCTCCGTAGACACTGTAGTACACTCCTAATCTATAATTATAACCACCAATGCAACAACAATAATGCAAAGAACGTATGATAAATGATACATGATATATATAAATGTATGTCTGTATGTGCAAAAGATGACTTGACTGGTTTTGCAGCATGATAAAATGAAATGGGAAAACTAAACATATTTAATTACCATACCTAAAACATTTTGAAAGATTTTCCAAAAAAAAAACATGAAATTATATACATATATTAAATATATTATTGAGACAAATATTGAATTATATACCCCCCATATTAAACCAATTGAGAGTTGAGGACATAAAAAAGGTATCCGCCAGCGTATATATTAAATGTTAATGGGAGAACTTTTAATCGAAAAACATATGTATTAATGAATTTGTTATATACCAACATGAGACATGATATAATATCAAAAATAACTAAAAATAAATATTAAAAAAAAAAAACTTAAAAGACAATATGCGCAACAGTATGATAAACAAGCAAAAGTTTAATACTAAAACTAAAATATATTATATGCGTTATATGCGTTATAATTATAATGGGATATGTATTGTATGTATTCCGAAATTACTATGAGCAAATGTTACATACCAAACACACACAAAGGCGAATGCCACCTACACACAAACTAAATGTTTATTATGGTAACCAACCAACCACAAATATTACGACTATGATTACCATTATGATCTATTAGCAGTTAATGTTTGCGAACGAAAGCTATCGAAGGCTATGGAGAGATGTACCAGAAAGGACAAGCAATTTTAAGCTAGAAACAGCAACAATAACGAACCAAACATATTCGAATCTCTAAGGATGCACGCTGGCATCCACAGGAATTACAATTATAGGGCTCAGTCGGTACAGCGGAGCAGCTGAAGATGAAGAATATCTAGATAATATACACACATAAATACAAATAAATATTTATAAATGTTGCACGCGACAACAACGAAGTCATATTAATCATTCAAGATATATTCAACTGATGCAATAGCTTCGCGTTCGATCGGTCGGATTATGCATTTGATTTAGCTGCAATTGTTTTTAGAATGGTTCTTCTGTTACGCACATGTTTAAGCATTATTTATACCATAGACAATTTTACAAACGTGTTCTGTTAAAGATGAAAAATAATAGACGAATTCAGTATCGAAACCATAATTTCAATTGGGTTGTATTCATATCTCTCGCTCTCGCCTAGATGAACTAGACACATGTATTAGAGCATTTTAAAGTACACATATTAAATACAATGTAAACTTGAGAAATTTGTTACTTTTTAATGGAAACTCCCTTCGATTTTAGTAGAATGCAACAAACATTTTAATCCAAACAAATTTACAACTTTACAAGTCAAATAATGCAACTATTGTTTTGGGTTAGTTCATTGGGAACTTCTAGTATATCGAGTATATCATCCTATCATCTTATACATACATAAATATATTATAAAATATACAAAATATAAATCTAAGTATAAGCGAATCTTTGGCTACATGTACTTTTTCGTAACCGTATACATCATCAATATAATCGAACTGGCACATATTCACAAAATGTTTTACACAAAAACATGCATTCGTATATGTATTTATAGCGACAAATGTAGAACAGAAAGTACATAAATAAATACAGGCATCCATATGATATATCATGGCACACCCAACCCACAAGACACACCCCATAACTACTCGTACAACAAACATACATAACATACCGTACACAACCCATACATATATCACGCATCGAACGATAATAAAATGCCGAAAATGCTGAAAAAATATAAATTGAAATTCAAACGAAATACTCAAGCATAATGCGCATAACTTACACGACTTCTAATCTGTTGCAAAATACAATACCAAATAAATACTCGAATTATTGTGAAAGTATAGCAAAGATATGTATGTACATGCATTACATATGTATATGTACTATATGTATTTATATGTTGTCTGTAATTGATGAACGAAAATCAACATGCCCCATTACGAGCACCATGCTGGAATGATTGCACTCACAAATTTATTGCAAATCTATATATACGATATACATACATACTCGTACAATAAATTATTCGAACAACAGCAGCTAGGAAAAAGCAAAGCATAAAAGTAACAATAAATGAGTTGATGATTGATACAAAAGCAAAGACACAAATTGTTTTTCCACTCTTCCACTCCTTCGTTCTTCGTTTCAGTTTCAGTTTCAGCTTAATATCCATTTGAACGCACAATTTCGCGTGCGTTTACCTGTCAGATTGAGTTAGCATTGACATTTGCACGAAGTCGTTTTCCTGGAAGCGACGATCAAGGTGAACTACTCCTTGGGCCGGAAAAACGTCTGTGGGTAATTTCAGGCTAATGACACTAGTACCTACAGTAGGAAAAACACTCTCGCTTGTGCGCCTCGATCGGCTTTTATGGTGCAGCGATGCCTGCCAAATGATTGCCTGCTCTCAGCACCTAAACCCTCCCTGCACCCTGCTCACCGCGCGATCTGCTGCCTGCCAAGGCGGAACAGCAGCTTGGCATGGCAGATGGGCGACGGATAAAAGCCAGGCGTTTGGCCAGGCCCAGACTAGTCACAAGTCACAACAGTCGGTAGACGCACGCGATCTTCGAAATGCAGCAACCAGGCTCGGATTACATCATCGTCTTGCTGCTGGGCCTAGTCTGCTTCCTCAGCCTTGCTGAAGCAGCCAGCAGACAGCTGCAGATTTACGACTTGGATATGGACAATGAAGTGTCGGGAAACACCACCGAAGGCCAGCAGCACAGTCCTGCCCTGACGCTGGAGAGACCTCTGAGCTGGCTGAAGCAGGCCCATAGCATGTTTGGCAGTCCCGCCGGTCATGTGGTCATCCAGATGGCCAAGGAGCTGCTTCACCGCTCCGCGGGCAATAGTCAAGTGGGTGATCAAGTCGTCATTTCGTCAGCTTCCCTGGCCGTAACTCGGATTTGTTCTCTTTTAGGTTCTCAGCCTGAATCTAACCAATTTGCTGATCATCATACTGCTCAAGGTGCTCATCTTTTCGGCTGGGATACTCGGAGCAGGACATTGGAGTGGCTATGGCCATGGCTATGGGCGCTCCACCGGACGCAGCGACAGTGCATATGGCATGGGCCTGGAATCGGGTGATGACTACATGATAATGGGCTTCCTGGCCGCCCAGGGAGCCGGTCGCGACGAGTGTCTCTATGCGGCGGCCTGTGCCTGCCCCAATGCTGCCTATGAGTACGCCAAGGCGGGACGCGCCCTCCTGGGTGCCATCGAAGTGTTCGACGGGTAAGTTTTGTCCCCTATTTAATTTGTGAAAAGCATTCACTTAATGCTCTAACCACAGGGCACCCGCAAAGAAGCCTCGCTACAACGATCTAATTGTGCTGATGGAACGCGCCGCCTACGATGGCTACCGAGGCGTGGCCTGCAACACCACCCAAACCTGTGACGGGCTTCTCTGAGACCCCGTCCGATCCTTGCTATTATTAGTGGATATTTATGCTTATCTTTAAAGTTATTTTATTATGTTGTAGTACAAAACGAAGTGCAGAGGTTGGTGCATTTCTGGCCGTCACCGAACTTGGCTGCTGGCTGGTAGCTTGTGGCTGGTGGCTTGTGGTGTACAGTCTCAAATGGTTCAGCTTGGAAATCAAATTAGTTGCTAAATATACTTTAACTATTCTACAACTATTATTGTGTCTACTATGGGATGATGCGATGCCCTCTGGTGTCGGCTTAGTGCAACAGATTCCTGTCCATGCCCGGCTGCTCCTTACCGCCGGAAATGGCTTTAACGAACTCCGGATAGTGCAGGAGCCCATCGTTGTTCTCGTCGGCAATCAGCAGAAACTTATCAATGGCCTCTGTGTGCGACACATATTACACATTAATTTATTGGCTGCGAGAATTTATTACCTATAAAGTGCTCCAGTTCATCGGTGGCATTCTGCAAGTACTCATCCCGCTCGCTGTTCTTGAAGTAGTCGTAGTTGTGGTGCATGGCTGATTGTATCATCTCCAGGCCATCCAGCGCATTGTTATTGTCATTGTCGTGGGCCTGTAATTCCAGAAACATTTTAATGACTGTCACTTTGATGAGGCGTATTTCTGCGGGGTGTCCACCTTAAACATGTAGAATATTTTCTCTTCCTCGCTCAGGTCATCCAGGTTGGCCTGCACGCCCATTTCCTTGAGATCATCATCGATGCGACTGATGGGGAAAAGCCAATAATTAATAGAGAATCAACACTTGGCCGCAGTTGTGGGCCCCACTTACTGCTCTTCGTGGGTGAGGTGCTGATCCACGCGGCGGGTCTCGCCCCGCGGATGGTGGGGTCCCCGCTTCAGGGCCAGGGCGCCATCGAAGCTTTGACTAAAGTTGGCAATGCAGATAATAAAGTTTAGCACATTCGATAGCTTGCACATTTTGTACATTCAACTGGGAAGCTCTGACAACACTTTGGTCGGGCTGTGCAAGTGTGTAAGTATATGGTGGTTGTTGGCCAACAGCCACAACTGTCAAAGAGCTGTCAAAGCACCGCGGCGGGGCAGTGCGCAGCCGCCGACTGGCGAGTGGCAACTGTCAGATTCAAACTTAGCAACCTCTGAGGCGGTTGTACGTTTGTTCAATAAAATCCATTACTATCGGGTTGTAGTACCTAAACCACACGTCGACTTACATCAATTTTCACTAAACAATTGTAAAATTTTATCAGATTTCATTGGCAAAATGTGTGAGCCTGCCTGTGACGATTTGGAGACCTTCAATCCCCAAGTGGAGTTTCAGAAGTTTCTCAAACGCAAGCCCGTCATCCAGACAGCCAAACTCTATGAGAATCTACACAAGCGCGAGGACATCAAGTGTCCCTGTAAGTGTTCTCTCCTTGCCGCAAATGAAATTAACTTCTAAATTTATTTTTGTCTGTGCAGACCGCTTCAAGGGCTATGGCGTGGAGACAGACACCAATACCATGTACCGCACTTGCAACTCAGAGTACGGCTACTATGCCCCCAATGCCTATACCATACCAAAGCGCTTCCATCCGCGTCCGCAGAAGTTCTCCAATGAGGTGGCGCGCTTCGGCATGTATCGCAATTTCTCCCTCAATACCCACATAGATCGCACATTCTACTAGACTTTATATGCTGTGCAAAGCAACGAGCAACCCTTTTATGGTTTTCTAAAAATTTCTAAATCCGTTTCTGACCAGACCAAACACTACAACACAACCTTTTCTATCCATTTTCCCATTTAAACACCACTTAACATGAAAATCTCTAAAAATTGTATATGTAAAAAAAATATCAAAATGCCGTGCTCTAAATAATAAATAAAAAATTGAATGAAAAATATAGTAGCATTACTTTATAATCTTTAGTATTCTCACGTCTACTGGTTTATTGTTCTCGTGGGCTGAAAGCGCCTTTAGGAATTAGACGCGATTCTAGGAAAATTGGTTTAAAATTAGGATTACTTGGAAATATCTTGCATATTCCTTTTGCTTGCCTCGTCCTGACGACTTCGTGTACAGCACGCAATCCTTTGCTTTGTGTCCAAAATATGCACAATAATAACATGTCAGGTTATGTTTTGTCTTAAGGCACTCAGCGGCGACTGCCTCCAGCTGTGACAATTGTCACATCTAACGTAGTGTTTTCGTCTTAATCCCATGGTAATGGATCACTCTTTGATTCTTTCCTTGCGCATTTTTGCTCTGTGGCTGGCATCTGGAGCTCCAACTCACTAAATGCAGCTCCAGCTAAAAACTTCTGCAGTTTTGACCCTCTAGGCAGGTTCTCTAGTCTGGAATTTCCCCTAAAAAATATTCCCTAAAACCATCTTCACCTGAGGCAGTGTAATTTGCGACTCACTCACCCTGTGATCTCAGAATTTAACTAATTTGGATTCTATGTTTCGAAATCTATTGCCGAATACGTCCACTTCACTGTGTTGATTTCAAATAGCCGATCCATCTACATAGTTGCCTGTGGCATCTGAAATTTGCTGTTGCTTTGCCGTAGCTCTTCCATGATTACAGATGCCTGCTTTAAGTTGCCATCTACTCGTACTTTGAAGTTGTTACGCACTCCTTCTATTTTTATGCTGCCGCTGACATTGACGGTCCTTCCTTGTTGTTGTAGAATTGACGCACTTTCGAATGACGTCCCAAAGAGTCGACGAGGGGCTTTAAAATTTTTCCATAGGATGCAGTCTTAAATTTAAGCTAAACAAATTTAACTTGCTTTTCCAGGCTCTTTTATTTTTGTAATAATTTTTCGGATTATTATTAATTTTGTGCAATGTTTCACTTCATCAGTTACCGCCTATGTTGCTCTCATTTATATACTCCTACGCGTACCCATTACTATAGAGATTAATATCTATGCCTCGAAGGTAAATTCGTTTAACTATCCGCATAAATTTCTCGTGCTCCGAATTTCGATGGCACTTTCCACAAACACTATTCATGGCAATGAAGTATGTAACTTATTTGCTTTGATTGTTATGTTAATTATTTAGTGTGGTATATTTCAGTACGAATATATTTTTCAGAAAAGTAAAACAAAGATAAAAAAAATCGAAAAAAATTACACTCGTTCCAAGTAAATCAAGTAAACAAAGTAAACCCACTGCTGAGCCCTATCAGCAAGCCAACGAAATGAGGTGAGCCATGGCCGTCATTAGCATAGTTAAAGCCCCGATAACCCCGATTCGAACTGTCCCTCCTCGAGCAGCGAGACCAAGAAACTACTCGACATATTGCTATGCGACATTTACGGCCAGCAAGAGCAGCTGGCTCGACGCATGCGACGCTCTAGAGGCATGGATCCGCATCCAGAGAATCATCATTCGAGATCCTCCAAGAAGAAGAAGGGGCAAATGGCTCGTCTGGTCAGCGGTGTGACGGGTGGTCGTGCAGTCCTGGAAAAACTGGATGTGCTCAAGCTCGTCGATGTCGTTGCAATTCTCAAGGTGGAAATGCTGATGATGGGCTACATGCTCAAGACAGTTCTCATATCCAGGGATCGCATGCAACGCCACCAGGAGGTGCTGTGCAAGTTCATCGTCAGCGCAGTGGAGAGACGTAAGTAATCCCTCCGATTTTTCGCTCAGTGCAGCAACTGTCAAAATATGTGCGGGAGGTTGCAGGGCGCACTGCGCAGGTCCCACGGAGTGACAGCTGGGGGCTTGGATGCCTCTGCAGGCCATTCCTGGCCCAGTCAAGTGCGGACCTCTCAGCTGTGTGCCTCGTTAGTGCGGAACAGGAAAAGCCAACAAACAAATTCAAGCTGAACGCTGAAAAAATCCTCGCTAGCGTCACGCAACGTGCATGTATGTGTGTGTGTGTGAGTGTGTGTGCTTTATTGAATGAACTTTGTTTGTGTGCGTGTGTTGTGGGCAGGTGTAGTAGTCTGTGCGTGTGTGGGTGGGTGTGCCGTGCCGTGCCGTGCCGTGCCTCGGGGGGAGGCCGAGTTGATGACGACACAAGATGAGGCGATGGTGGGTTACTCTGAGACTGTCTGACGAGCCTGCACGCACACCTCCCCAGTGTTCTCTGCCTGTATGGGTGGGTGTGTGTGAGTGTGTGTGTGTGTGTGTGTGAGTGTGGGCACGCGGTTTGAAATAACAACGTGTAGATGTCGCCGTCTCTGCTGATGTCGGGTCGGACTTGGCCTGGCCTCCACAAGCATTTCTGTCCGCTTTATCTATGTTTTCATATCTTCCTGTCTCTCTCTCGTGCCACCTCCCTTTCCAAGTGTGCGTTTGTGTGTGTGTGTGTGTGAGTGAGTGGGGGCAGCCCCATGTTACCCTTGACAAAAATACTCGCATGGTGTGGCAGCAGCAACAAGAACACCGAAACAAAACAGCCATAAAAACGAGCGCGTGCAGAAGTACGACTACGATGGCTATGATGGCCATTTATTTATTTATTATTAATTCACCTTCGCCTATTCGCAAATGCATTGCACTTTCTAATTGAGTTTGCTGCGGCCTGAATCCCGACCGTGCGTAATTGAATAATATACTTTTATCGATCGCCCCAGACGGGACGAGACCGAGACCCAGGCCCAGTGCCGTGTAATTAAAAGCTGCAGGAAATCGAAATAGTGCACTGCATGCCATGCGGAATGCAATTTCATTAAATCTCAACTCGTTTTCTTCCGCTTCGAGCGCCATTCGATTCCGTTTGCTTGCGTTGGCCGAGCGCGCCATTTTGTCGGCCCTTTTCCTGTTCCAGGTGAACATGAAATTACCCCTCCCTCCCCCGCCCTACAACTTATGAAATGGCTTTGTTTTGATGACTGCCGCACATGCCCGACCGATATTGCTGCTATTTTTGTTTGCCGCCTGCCATTGTGGGATGTGTGATTCATGTCGTTCTGCCACTCATGAGCTCGGCTTTTGTGTGGAGGAAAAAAAAAATGTTGATTGCGGATTGCATAACTACAAAGAATGTCCCACAAAACAGAAAGTGAAGGCCGACTGGGCGGCTCAGCTGTGAACAGTGTTTAATCCATATATCTGGGGCAAAGCTATACCAATCCCTTGTGCAGTGAGTGAGTCGTCCACTTTGATTTATGAGTTTGAGTGAAAGTGAAACTACAAGCAAATTCTGAGCGATTTAAAGAACTTAATCAATGCTGAAGTCGAGCCATGTTCAAACAAACTGCTGCTGCTGCCAAGACCCAATTAATAGCCACTTGGCAAACATCAATAGAGCAAATTCCCTGCGGCACACTCGATGGTTCTCTTGCCCCCCTCATTCTCTTGTTCTCTCAACCACATTCTGGGGGTCGTCTGTTGTTTGCAGTTCTCCTCTTAAAGCCTTAATTAAAAGCTACACGCAGACTTAATGCTCTGCTTAAGCTGCTGTTGCAGGCTGCCTATTCAAAATTATATATTTAAATACTTGTATATTTTAAACCCTAATTTCGGCTCAAAGGTAATTACTTGGACTAGGGGATTGGCGCACCTCTGACAGAAGGCGTAACGTTGGCGAGAAAGTGGGTCAAGACAGCGGCCAGTAAGCCAGGGAATCGATGGGACGGCCAAGTCGTACAATGGCATGGCTTAGACCCCTAGCCTGGCCAAGCATTGGGTACGAGGTTTTGGTTCTGCAGTTGCACGGTTGTCAAGGTTTTCCTTTCTTCGGTTTTACGCGTCTGAATGGATGTGGCTGTGACTGTGGCTGTGGCTCTGGCTGTGGCTGTGAGAGTTGAATGTGTTTTTTTTTTTAAGATAGTTTTCAATGACATTTGACGTCAAAGTTATGTAACTGTAGCATGCCACAACCTTATGTATAGTACTACAACTAGTTGTAATCAAATACGGATGTACTATATGTATTATAGAAGCATGCTTATGTATGTATATGTAACTGTAACTGTGAATCTATGTACGTGTATTTATGTAAATCTTGTGTAAATAATACAATAGGCCACAGCAAAACAACAACAACAACAACTACTATAACAACAACAACAGCAACAACCATTAGAACAACGCAAAAGCAAAAATGTAAAACCATAACTAGAGAATCCCCACAACAAGAATAAACTACTTACAACTACAACAAAGAGTCGCTGAGACAAGGGCAGTGGCAGTGGCAGAAACCATAGCATACCGACAGGCGCACGTTTACTTAACATGGGTAACTATGCCAAAGCCGCACCAACAACACACCAACTAACCAACACTCACTCTCCTGTGTACACACACACATTAATTAAACACATACTTGTGCCATCGTTAGCTATAAGTACGAGTATCTGGAGTGATTAATCCACAATTCATGTGTTTTTTTTAGCGCCTCTCTCTCAATGTCAAACGTAATCACAAAGCCAGAATATATATCCCAAAAAATACATGCTTCGGCTACGTTTAATTGTTCGTTTCCAGCTAAACCTAACTCTTTCTCCGTATATCTTTCTCTTTATCCTGTATCTTTATCTCTATCTTTGTACATTTAACAACGAAATACTCACAAAATATCTGCGAAAAGGTAATTTATGCAAAAGAATTTGAACGACAGTAACAAACGCTGCTGCATATTTCATACGATATTTGTCCAGCATTAAAATGGCAAAAAACCCACTCACACTCGCACACTCAAACATATCCATGCACGCACTACCAAACACACACACACACACACACAACATACATACATACACGTGCAGAACCCGTCCAGGCATATTACTCATGCTGAAACGCGCACAATTCTAATTTTGGCAGCCGCTTGTAATTAACATTTGCATTTTTGTTTTTGTATGGAAAGTGTTTTTTCCGCTACCACCCTCCGCCCACTGGCTGGCATAAATTTCCATTATTTCGTAGCTGAAGGGGCGTTCGAGCACATTTAACCAAATTCATCCAGCCTTGGTGGCATTTAATTAGAATTTTCCACTACCCTTTTTTGGGCATTCTGTTTATTTTTTGCGTCTCGTTCAATTTAGCTCGGCACCATTTTCATAGCATCGTTCACTGTATTTTGTTTCCAATAAGTTCGTACCCTAAAGGGAGCACCCTTTGTCACACATACAACTGTTGCATGTTGGCCAAGTTTGTACTGTTATTTTCCTACTCTTCACAAGCTTTTTTCCAACTATCATTTCCTGTTTGTTGTACTTCCGTCTTCTTGGTTTTTTTTTCTCGTACAAACACCTTTGACATTTTTTCCATCAAATTGTAATTGTGGCGTCGCTGTTTATTTTACGCTCTGGCGCTCAGCGCGAGCGTGTTTATGGCTATGCAAAGTGACACCAGCTGATATGTGTGTGGGTGGAAGGACCCTGACACTCACACACTTTAATTTAATGAGAAACGACACCCTTAAGCTAACAGACAATAACCCCATCTATGTCCAACCACCAGCTACCAGCTGATGTACACCTTCTGCAATGAGTTACAATAAGTTTCTTTGCCATTTAATTTCCTTGGCAACTTTTGGGCGTACGTAAGAACCCATCGCAAAATTCTTGAGCAGCCTGACTGTCACAGGCACAGATCCCTCATCAAATTCAACTCAAGCCAAAAGCGAAGTACAAATAAAAATAAAAACTTGCATGTTTTTGGCAGGCAGGCAAAATGTTCAGTTAAGTTTTGAGAGCAGAGCTCATTGAAATTGACAGGCAGCTTTTGGGTGGCCTTATGCAAATTGATTGGCTGTTCTCCTGTTCTCGAAAGACACCCCAGCAGGACACGTGTCTGCTGTATAGCATCGGAAATGTAATCAAAGTTATACAACGCAAAGGACATCCAATGCGAGAGCAAAAACTGCAGCAGCTCTTTGGGTTAAGCGTTATGCAAGTTTGCTGGAAGGCACAATTCCTTTGCTCTTCGAGGCATAATCGCGTGTTGAAGTGCTTTTGTCTGGGGCGGCGTGATAAAAGCAAATTGCAGCCGCTAAGCCGATAAGCCGATAAGAATTGGGGTTAAGCATTGCAATGGTTTAATGAACCATTGAGGATGAACTTTACTATATTACACGGTCTCATCTCAACTCTTCTGGATGGCCGCCGGCCTGGGGAATTCATTAGAAGATTCACGCTCGAATTGACACTAATGGCACTGAACGTGCCTGCGCATCCAAGTGCAGTTGGGATTGGGTTCGTTTCCAAGACAGCCGCAGACAAACTGACGCTACTGCCGCAGTCTCTCTCTGTCCTTCTCGTTTTTTCTGTGCTCCCTCTTTGGGGTCATGCAGTCCCGCAGGATAAATACGGTTTAAGTACACAGCTTTTGCTGCTCTTGGAGCTCGCTCTGCTTTCGCACATTGGCTGACTGGCTGACTGGCTGAATGGCGCAAATGGCCATTATATAGAGTGAAGTAAATCTCGTTTGAGCTGCTCCCAAGGTGTCAGCGGGAAGATAAATTAACTTTTAGCCATGTGTACAGCGATTTGCCCAGGGAAGTGTGCTTAGGCCCAGACCCAGACCTGCAGAAGGACTTGTAGTTCAGCTCAGAATTTTTTAAGCTGTTTCTTCAGCAGCAGCAAAGGCCTTTCTGTTTGGCCCAGCAACAACAAATTAAATCCGAATCGATATATTGTACTGGTCTGTAAAGGTATCAAAAGCAGCGGCATACAATGCTAGCCTATTTCTTTTCTGTTTTTTTGTTTCTATGTAAAATAGAAGAAAATAAAATAAAAGTAATGCAAGAAACGGAAAATTAAATTGAATTTTAATTAAACATATACATATATATACATATGTACTTGCTTTCGTTCGTATAATTTTTGTCAGTGTATTTTTTATGTGAAAATACCCGCAAAAGGCCATTTACTTTCGGCTCATTAAACCAGCTGTCTTGCATTGCGTTTTCTTTTTAGTTGGGGCACACAAGCACAAGTGGCGCAAACACACACACACACACACACACACACACACACACACACAAACACACATACACGCATACGTGACCCACACGTGATGCCGCTTGAAGCTTTGGCCCGCCCGGCCTGGTCAAGGCCTGGCTGAGTATTTGGCCAAATGGCTGGCTGCCTAACAATCACAGCCTTGACATGTAAACGCACACACACACACACACATGCACATCCGGGCCACGTTATTCTCGGGGTGCATTTAAAATAATTACCAGCCGGAAAGTTTTGTTTTCATTGTCATTCGCACATAAATCTCTCATGTAAAATGCATTTCCAAGAGGAGCGTAAAAAAGACAGCACTACAAAAATATGAGCCCCCCGTGAATGGAGCCAGACTCAGCCCCAGCCCAGCCGTCCATCCTCGGACCATAAACAATGCTTTATGTCCGGCGCCTAATTGGTGCGATGCTAGGGGCCCCATTATATAAGAGTTGGCGCAATTAGTATTTCATTAGCTTAGTCCGGGCTTGCGTCTGAGAGTTGGGGCCCGGCGAGTTCTGCTCGTCAACTGTGTGAGAGGCATAGGAGCAATGGCGTGCCACCGCTTTTAGCATAAGTATTTTCCTCAATTTTCCTTAAACACACAAGCCGATGTTTGCTCGAGTTTCACGTTCAGCAAAGTCCCGGCCATGGCTCCCATGATTGCCTCTTCATTATGCGAATGCCTACCACCAATCCACTGAATTTGTTGAAGTAAACTTCTTAGGTACAACCAACACACACACACGAATCTGCTCATATATGTAAAGTTGCTCAAGTATGTAAATAAGCGAAGAAAATTTGGGGGAAAACAAGCCAAAGAAATTGCCCATCTAACTACACATATATGTAGGTATTTACATACATATGTATGTATGTATGTATGTACTTATGTACATTTGTCTAAGCAGAAATCGACAGGGACCATTTGCTTTGCCAAACTTATTCGCTAGCTATATTTTCGCTGCATATTTAGTGTGTTTTATTCAGCCGAAAATTAAAGCAATTTGCTTGGAATTCTTTAACAAAAACTTAACCCAATTTCCAGGGGATTTCTTTTAAATGGTAATTTTTATTTTCAGACCGAAATTACTCGTGTTTTTTTTTTGTATTCTCATAGCATACGCTTTCCGGCCGACTGAATAGGCAGATTTGAGCTTTAACATTTCCGTCACGTTTCAGCTTGATAAGCTGGAAATGAAAAATAAAGCGGAAATCAAATTATCAGCCATAAAGTGGAGCCACACGAAAGCAGTCCAATCCGAAGCCCAAAACGAAAAAATAAAATAAATTTATATCGATTCTCAAAAGCGAACTTGAACCAAACCGAAACGCAATCTGAATCTGCTGCTGCTCTCATAAACTCTCCTCCAGGCACAATATTATTTTTTTATTAACTTGACCTTTGGTGTAGTGTGTTGTGTGGGGTGGGATATATGTGTGTAGGGGATCCACTGAAGCTATTGGGGTGAAGGCAGTAGAGACCCAGGCAGCCCCAGGCAGCCCCAGGCAGCAGATGCTTCCAGTCAAACAGATAAAGTTAAGCCAAGGGGGATATTGTTCTTGCACCAAGACAGTCAGCTTGGCGTAAAAGATCTCAGCAGCTAACTATGTTGTATAACAAGCGGAAAGCTGAAATGTCAGAGCTTGCTCTACATAGCTACACACGCACACACATGTACACCCACACAGTGCACCCCCACACCCCGCTCACCGCACACAAAAAGCGTGCCACTTGTCTGGCGCAATAAATGTCATGGTCAATTTGACACAAAGATGTGTGAAAAACCAGAACGAAGGCTGCTTTTAATGGAGTCGAGTGACTTGTTTCATTTCGGCTTTGAATGTTGGCTTTTTCTGTGCTCCTTTCAACCGGCTCAATACACACAAATCCTTGCTGCACAACGACAGGGCACAGTTTTCATCTACATGTCTTACTCGTAGTTCCGCATGCCTTAGTTTGGCTCTCGAGCTAGTTTCGCACATGGACATTTTTCGCTGTCATCTCCTTGTTGCCATCCGGATCAACAAATACTTGATTGATTATGTGTCTAACCTATATAAATATCTCAATATTCTTTGTATTCTTTCTTCTTCTCTCTTTTGCGCGCTCTACTAACTCTGTAAAAAAAACAAAAACAAAACCAAAAAAAAACTAATCTCTTTCTATGAATAAACCTAACTTATATTTATGTACATGTAAAGTTTGCATACTGCACGGATATTGTAAGTCATAGGGAAAGTCTGGCTAGCGCCGAAACCAATTTGAAATGTATAGAGACTATATACTATATAGAAAAGCTATATAGACTAGGTAGCATCGATCGCAGCCCGAGGGTGTACTATATAAATGTTTCACTTGACTCTTGCAGACGATGCACAGCCTAAAATGCGTTTTAGCCTCTCACCACCGCCACAGAAAGCCATTAGCAGCGCCGCCAGCCTAACCTCCCCCAGCACCACCCCCAGCACCACCTGCACCACCAACAAGAGTAGAGGCACCACCAACCACAACATGCTGACACGCAATGGAGTAGGCGGTGGCGGAGGAGGAGGCGGAGGCGCCTCCACTGCTGCGGCAGCCACCGATGAGGATGCTGCATCGGATTACAATCAATGGCTGCATGCCATGAAGCTGGTCGCCCGCCTGCCCGGTGGCACGCCGCCCGAATTCCGGCGCAAGGTAATCTATCCCTTTCAGCTGTCAGCTGTCCGGTCAGACTGATTGCATTGGCCATCGTCCATCCCTACAGCTGTGGCTCTCGCTGGCGGACAAGTACCTCAAGTCGAAGAACGTGGACTGGACCAAGCAGCGGGAGAAGTGCTTCTGCGAGGAGTGGCGCGAGGATGACGAGGAGCTGGGCATACAAATCGTTAAGGTAAGAACCAGGAGCGCATTGCTCGGGCCAGGACTATGTTAAAGTCGATTCCCCGATTTACCAGGACCTGCATCGCACGGGCTCCAACTTGTGCACTGGCCCCGCGGGATCCATCAACCAGGCCAAGCTGAAGCGCATTCTGCTTGGCTATGCCCGCTACAATCCCGAGGTGGGCTATTGCCAGGTGAGTGCTCCTCAAAGGCTCTTTGTCTGCTTTCTCCACTCAAGAATGCTCTCATCCCTCCCCCTCTGTGCAGGGTTTCAACATGCTGGGCGCCCTGATACTGCAGGTCATGGACAAGGAGGAGGAGGAGTCCATGAAGGTCATGATCTATCTGGTTGAGGGCGTGCTGCCGACGGGCTACTTCTACGGCTCGATGGGCGGCCTCCAGGCGGACATGGGCGTGTTCCGCGAGCTGATGCAAACGCGTCTGCCGCGCCTTGCCAAGCACCTGCAGCGCCTTCAGGGGCCCGTGGAGAACGCCTACGAGCCGCCCTTGACCAATGTCTTCACCATGCAGTGGTTCCTCACCATGTTCTGCACCTGCCTGCCCATGTCCTGTGTGCTGCGCGTCTGGGACCTGGTGCTCATCGAGGGCAGCGATGTTCTCCTGCGCGTCGCCCTCGTTCTCTGGAGCCTCCTCGAAGAGTGAGTAGAGTCTCTCTGTCTCTGTCTCTGGTTCTGTCTCTAGGTTGGGTTGGGTTTGGGGTTGGCTTTCCTTGGCTGGCTTTTTGGGTGGTTGGGTGCAGCTGCAACCCCATTCCCCCCGCAATTCATGGCACGAATTTGTGTCAAGGCTGCTGTTAGACATTTTGGTAAAACTTTTTCTCGCTTGCCAAATGCAATTTAGCAGTTTTGGTTCGTTTCTGGCCACCAAAAATTTTATGTTCTGTCGTTTTGGAACTTTTTATGGTGCCTGTGGACAACAACAAGTAAACCAGATATCAACAAGGTTGGGAAATGCATAAAGAAACCTAGACAAGGAGCTGAGCTGGCGCTGGGCTGCGGCATTTCAATGTCAAAGGGTTGAGCTATGAAATCCAAACGGAAGACTGTGGGGAAAGTTTCTAAATTGGGCCTGAGACGTGGAGAATGGAAAGGACTTAGTAGGTAAGGAAGGAACTGGTATCCAAGGTAGCTGCTGAGATGAATGAATTTCTGAATAGGAAAACTTTACAGCAAAAAATATAAATCTTAGATGTGCAAAAAAGGATTGGGAATTAAATCCCTGTTCTCTTAGTTCTCTTAGTTCTCTTAGTTATACCTTCCAGTAAACGCCTCTCTACTCATTTCAGACGCGTGCTCAGTGTCCGATCAGCCGACGAGTTCTATGGCAAAATGGGTTCCTATTCGAGTGAACTGCTTAACGGCCATTTGATCGATTCGAATGGACTGATCGAAAGAGTCGTCAAGCTAGGACCCATTGCAGATCTCAGGCAGCTGAGGGACAAGCATCTGTACAACATTGCCCCCCTGCGACACAAACAGGGACTGCAGTGAGTATAACCAAGGGCGAGATGTGGCAGCCACAGAATCCAGAGCATTGCTTCCTTTCAGACTGTACTACGATGACGAGGACACGCATTCGGATGAGGAGCGCATGGCGGTGGCCACCGTCTGGGGCCTGAACTGGGGCCGTCGCGGCTCCGTGGGACCGGCCGCGGGCAGGCAGCCAACGGAGCAGAAGGATCGCATGGCGCTGGACATTTCGCTGCTGAAGAAGCAGTACGATCGGCTGAGGGAGCGCCAGAAACAGGCGCATGTCATCCTGACCACTGCCTGCTCGACGGCAGCGCGTCAGGGAGCGGCACCCAACACTGCCCAGCCCTCGGTGGCAGTCAATCAGCTGCTCCTCGGCCGTCCGGCCATCATCACCAACAGGGGGAAGCGGGTGAGCGCTCCGCTGGGCGCCATACCGCCTGCCAGGAAGCCCTCCCTGCCCGCTGTGCTGCACACCAAACCCTCCACGGAGAAGCAGCTGCGACGCGGCGAGACTCTGCTCTGGCGGGACACCGACCCCACGCGCAGACGCCGCGACAGCCTCACCTGGAAGGAGATCAAAGCGGATCGGGCGGCCATGATGCGCGAGGGCGCCGAAAAGACCCTAAAGGCGCCGAAGCTGCGCTCGCGACTGGGCAAGAGCGACAGCTCCTCGTACAGCGAGGACAGCGATGGCGAGCAGGAGGTCGAACGCCCCGCCGCAGGCTCCGGCGGAGGCTGTGCTGGGTCCAGCACGGACACCAGTCTGTGCGACGACGACGACCCCAAGTCGACGGAGAAGAGTCCCAAGCAAAAGGCGAGGCTGGCGCGCAAGCTCAAAGAGAAGCCGCAGCTGGCGACGGGGTCGCGGGAGGCGAGCTTGGAGCGCCAGAGGCCCAAGTCGTGGGCGCCCAGCTCCCACGAGATACCCTTCATGCTGATGGGCACGGAGAGCGGGGATGAGAGGGAGCCGGCCGCCAAAAAGGAGGCGGAAGTTGCAGTGGACAGTGCCCCCGAAAGCGGCCGCCACGCCAGCCAGCTGGAGCCACTGCATCTGCTGGTGGACGTGCAGATTCCGGGAATCACCAGCACCAGTCAGCTGTCGCCGATGCCGGACATGGCCAGCTATCTGGGCACGAGCTGCATCAGTCCGCTTCCAACGCCCCGGCCGGTGTCCGTCGCTCCCTTGGGCATTGAGGCAGCAGCAGCGGAAGAGGCGCAGGGCGTCGAGCCCACTGCCCGTGGGTTCGATGTCAGTGACGACGGCGTTACCAATCAGTATTTCGAGCGGGTCAACAGTGTGGAGCGACCCAGCCGCCTGGAGCTGTCCTACTCCCTCAACGAAGAGGAAACGGACGCCCGAGCGGTGTACATGGAGCAGCGGGCTCAGGTGGAGGGCCAGAGCGGCGGGCAGGAGGCGAAGGCCACGTCTGCGCCTCAGCTGAGGGAGGAGCTTGCGGATGAGGCGGATGGCAAAGTGCCGCAGATCCGCGATGACAACATTCCCGGCGAAAACAAAGACGACTACAAGGAGGTGCTGAGCATGACGATAGAGTCGCACAAGCCGCCGCCGCCGACA
The DNA here is from genome assembly GCA_018150885.1 of Drosophila tristis. NCBI lineage: Eukaryota > Metazoa > Arthropoda > Insecta > Diptera > Drosophilidae > Drosophila > Drosophila tristis. Next base: position 14,140,337 of record JAECWT010000002.1, read on the forward strand.
GCCGCCAGTCTAAGCAATGCCAGCCGGAAGCGCCACGATCCGCGACGCAAGACGCTGACCAGATCCTCGACGATCGATATCGAAGAGCGCTTCCAGGCGCTGGAGCATCGCTTCAGCCAGGAGCAGTCCTGTGATAAGCCCAAGTACATTCCCAGCACGGCCGCTTTGGAGGAGCGATTCGAGACGCTGGAGAAGCAGCTCAGTGCCGAGAAGCTGCGCAAGGAGCTGGAGGAAATCGAGCCCGAAGTGGCTGACAAATCCGAGCGTATTCCCTCAACAGCCGATCTCGAGACCCGTTTCAATGCCTTGACCAAGCAAATGAGTTCCAGCGAATCAAGTTCCAAGGCGCCCCTCGAACTGGGTGATGCCGAGCAGTCCGGGGGCAGTGGCAGTGGCGCGAAAGAACAGCAGGACAGCGAGAAGACCAGCAAACTCCACAGGTCAGAGGACTCGCCATCAGAGGCCAAGGAAACAACAGCAGCAACGCCCAAAAGTGAGAGCAGCAAAGGAACGGAAAAGGAAGATGGGGAAACGGAGCAGCCACGCCTTAGGAAACTGCCCTCGACAGCCGAGCTGGAGGATCGTTTCAATGCGCTGGAACGCAAGATGAGCGTGCAGAAGAGTAGCCCTGCCAAGGCAAAAAAGGAGCCACCCGATGAGGAGCAAGACAAGCAGGAACCAAAGGCCAGAAAAGAGACAGACGACTCAGCAAATAGGGAGGAGAAACCCAAAGAAAGTCTGGCGTCTAAGGGTGCAAAGGATTCCGTAGAATTAACCGATAAGCAAACTGAAGCGGTTAAAGAGAGGGACAAGACGCCAACGAAGACCCCCGAAGAAAAGGAAACGTCTGGAAAAGTGCAAGCAGGAAAAGACAACGCCGACAAGTCAGTGGAATCAGAAGAGCTGAAAGCAACTCAAACCAAAAAGAAGCCGGCACCCGAAAAGGCTGAAAGCTCGCCCACAACGCAGCAGGAAATTCAGGAGGAACCTGTGAAGACTCCGCGCAAGTCGCCACCATCCACCGAGGAGCTGGAGAAGCGTTTCAACGCGCTGGAGAAGCAGCTGAGCACAACCAACCTGGAGGCATCCAAGGAAGCTGAGCAAACAAAATCCACAGCGAAAGATCAAAAGTCCACTGAAGCAGAGATCCGACAGGAAAATGAGACTGCAGAAAGGGAAACAAAGGCCATGAAAAGCTTCGATGAGAAGCTGAAGAAAGTGAATACTTTGCTGACAAACGATCCGAAGAAATCAGAGGGCGAAGCTCGAGCCGAGGAGAAGCGCAAGAGTTTCGAAGAGAGATGCAAAAGTGCCAGCAAGACATTGGAAGCCAGGGAAGAAGACATCCCAGCAAAGAAGGCGGAAGCATCTACAACAAAGAAGAGTAAGGAATCTGCCAGCACAAAAATGGAAAATACTCAATCGAAAAACACCGAGGAAAGCGCACAGAAAGATCTCAGTAAGCGACGAGCGTCGGAGCCGCCCTCCACGGAGGATCTGGAAAAGCGCTACGAAACCCTGAAGCGCCGCATGAGCAGCAAGAATCAGTTTTCCACTCACGGCGAGACCGTGAATCAAGCTCTCGAACGGATCGAGCAGGAGGTCATCTCAGAGAGCGGCGAGGACCGAGCGGGGGCGAAGAAACAGCCGCCGTCCACGGAGGATTTGGAGAGCCGCTTTGAGGCGCTGCATGGCAAGGACAAGACGGAGACCAAGACCCAAAAGCCCAAGACGCAGCCCAAGCTGGTGGATGTTGCCATTGAGGCGCATATACCTGAGCCGCCGCCAGCTCCTCCACTGCCACCCGCAGAGCTGAGGATACTGGCGGCGCCCACACTGCACCAGCAGCAGGCACTCATCGAAGAGCTGCAGAGCAAAATGCAGGGACAATCGCCGGGAGAGGAGAACCTCAAGCCCAGCCAGATCAATCCGCAGCGAAGGCGACAGCAGCAACAGCAGCAACAGCAGCAGCAGCAGCAACGACAACGGCAGCTGCAACTGCAACAGCGACCCACAACGATGGGCGATGAGACCTCGGAAGCACCTGCAAACACGGCTTACTACAGATCGGGAAATTATGAACCCTGGCAGCAGCGAACGGTTCGTCGTTTCTCCGATTTGCCCTCAAGGGCCGATCTGGAAAACCGACTACAATTCCTGGAGAAGCAATTGTATAAGAAATTCTACAAGCAGCGCTGTGCAAGTGATTCCGAAGTTGCATCGAAGGCCAATGTCCGCGTGTGCACTGATGATGGGCCCAGCACATCGCGCCAGGCACTGGCCGAAGGCCAGCTGGAGCAGCGTGTCCTGGCCCTGGAGAAGCAGCTCAGCGAGAACAGTCTCAAGTTGCTGGAGGCCATGCGCGAGAAGTCATCGGCGGCGGTGGCGGCTGTGGCTGCCACCCACAGCGATGACAGCGGCTCGCCGCGTCGGCTCAGCACGGACACCATCGATGCGACCACCGGCAAGGAGCTGGTGCGCTACACGCAGAACTTTGGCGAGCTGGAGGAAGTGGACTCGCACAAGCCCATCAACATCAGCATCAACATCAAAATGATGGTCAACAAGGACACCGAGCGCAAGAGGAGCGAGTCCAAGCCCACCACAGAGGACCTGGCACGCCGTCTGGAGCAGCTGGAGGCGCAGTTGGTGGAGGAGCGAGCCAAGAACGGCACCGTCACCGTCATCCCAGTCATCCCAGAGAACGAAACTCTGGAAGAGCCGCAGACGGATAAGCCCGATGAGAATGAGGCCTCCAGAAAGCAGGAGAAGGATTGCCACAATCAGAATGTCAAGAGCGATGAGACGGTAAGATCGGAGGACTCCCCGCCCAAGAGCATTGAGCCCGAGACGGTGAAGGAGACCAAGACCCTGGAGAATGAGGAGATAGCCCTGGCCCGGGCCAAAGAGGTAGATCTCGACAAGCCAGCTAAAGAGGCAGCCAAAGAGGATCCACACTCCGAGCTACAAGCGGAGAATACCAAACAGGAAGAAGTAAGCAAACCCAAAGATGGTAAGGAACCTCCCACCTCCCCCAAAGAAAGCGAACCCCTGCCAGCTGAGAAAGACAAGCCCAAAATCGAAGAAACTAAAGCAAAGCAGAGCGTTTCAGGCGAGGAATCCTCCAAGCAGCGGCCAGAAAAGACCCCAACCAGCAGCGAGTGCTCCAAGGAAGTGCCAGACAAGGTGGTCGGCAAGGACAGCGATATTGGTGGACCCGTGGATGGCAGCAACAAGACGGTTGTGCTGCCCACGGACACGGAGCCCAAAGCTTCGCGACTCAGGCGCCTGACCCGAGCCAACACCGAAGAGCTCGAAGATCTCTTCCAGGCGCTGGAAAAGCAGCTCAGCGAACGGAACTTGGTCAAGTCCGAAGATGGTCGCCTGATACGCGCCGACAGCAAGCCATCCACCGAGCAAGTGGAGCAGGCTCAGGCCATTACCGATCTGACCAAAGAGATCGAAGACTTCACCAGTGGAAAGCCAGAAGAAAAGCTGCAAAAGGAGCCTAAGGAAGACAAGTTACAGGCAGAAGAGAGGCGGAAGAGCCGAACGACTATGACTGGGGACCCAATCCGGTCAAGCATCACCTGAAGCGAAAAACTGTCTACTTGCCCTCGACGAAAGAGCTGGTGGCGCGATTCCGTTCGCTTGAGCGGCAAATCAAGCTGCTCGAGGACGTGGAGAAGATCGATGTGGAGCAGCGCTTGAAGGAAATCGAGCGCAAGATCAAGCTGCAGTACTCGCTCTCCCACGAGAAGGACCTCAACAAGTATCTGGAACTGTGCGAGGGCAAGGGCCTGGACGAGCTCGAAGTTGAGGAAACACCAACCAAGGACGAGCCACCTCCGCCAGCCAACCAACGTTCGCGTAGTCCTGCACGGAAGGCGGCCTCCAAGTCGCCGTACACTTCCCCGTCGCGCAAGGCAGCCACCAAGTCGCCGTACACTTCTCCGTCGCGCAAGGCAGCCAGCAGCAAGTCGCCGTATGCGTCGCCGTACTCATCCCCGTACACCTCACCATCTCGTCAGCGGCAGAAGACGCCGCACGCATCGCCGACGCGAGTCGCCCCCGAAAAGAAGCTGAAGCGGAGCCCCTACACCTCGCCCGTACGCCGCCAGCCGCATCCCAATGATCTGCCCATCTCCGATGACCTGGAGTTCAAGTATCGAGTGCTCGACCTGGTGCGGTCCAAGTCGAAGGAGAATCTGGCCAGGCGCATGAACGATCCCAATCGCAAGCCAGCCATTCATCCACTCGAAATGCTGCTGGACCCGAGTCCCGATGACAGCGAAATACCCTCCACCGGGGAGCTGGAGCATCGCATTCGCCTGCTGGACGAGAAGCTGAGGTCTCCCGTCCGCCCCTCCCGACACAAGTCACGCTCCCGCTCCCCCACCATCGAGGACATGAAGCGCAAGAAGATGCTGGAGGAGCAGCAGCCCCGCACGCCGGTGCACAATCTGGAGCGTCTGGTCAGCTCGCCGGGCAGGCCAGAACCGCCCACGGCCGAGGAGCTGGACGTGCGCATGCGGGCCCTAGAGCAGGAGCACACCTTCGACTTCAAGACACAAAAGGACTACAAGGCCTTCAACCAAAAGCTCAAGGACGTCATTTCGCCCTCGATCTCGTTCGAGGAGTTCAAGGCGGCCAAGTCGCGCGAGCAGAGTCCCCGCCGGGGCGGTGCCAGCACGCCAAAGTCGGCGCTGCGACGCGATGACCCCGATGATTATCGGCGCGAGGACACACACACGCACTATCGACCCACCAGTCCCAAGGTGATACGCTTCCGGGACGAGGACGAGGACTACTTCGAGGAGGCGCCGCGCCCAAAGTCTCGACAGTCCAGCGAACGAATGGTGGGCACCACAAATGACGTTATGGAGTGTTTAGCGGAGAATACTAAAATTCTTCAACGTATTCTTAAGAAGACTCTTGCAGATCAGCCTCAGCCGCAGCCAGCAAGCATGCGCAGCTACAGCAGCAGCTCAGCAGAGGGTCTAGACGCCCTTGGCAGTCGCCTGATGAGGGTAAGTCCGAGTCCGAGTCGCTAGTCGCTAGTTGCAGGGGGGGGAACGTTGGGAATATATTTTTGGAGATATTCTATGAATCATTATTCATATTTAGTCGGTTAAAGATTGCCACTAAAAGTTGTATCCCTTGTAGGAAACCTCTCCCATCACCCGCACTGGCACGCACACGGGCGTGCCGCTGAGGACAACGGGCGAGAACATCAACGATCGGCTGAGCTCCATCAAGAACAGCATCAAGTCCATTGACACGCTGTGCGAGGAGAAACCGTACCAGAAGGAGAAGTGCCAGCGCTACATTGACTCGCTGTTCGCCGACTCGCTGCACTTTGCCAGCAAGAAGAGCTCCGCGGAGGATCTCGCGCACAGTCGCAGCGAGAGTCGGGGCAGGACCATGCAGCGGTCCAGCGATTACACGCCAGCTATAAGGATAACGTCGGAGCATCGTTCGCTGGGCTCGGCGGAGTCGCGGCGCTCGCTGAGTCCCCTGGGCAGGGACGTGAGTCCGCTGCAGCATCATCGCTCGCACAGGGACATCAGCAGGGACATGTCGCCGCGCAGGAGACGCGACCAGGAGGAGCGCGAGGAGCGCGAGAGCAGTAGGGTAAGACGTGATAATATGTTGCCAAATTATTTTGCTGATAATCGTAGCGAACTAAGTAGCGGGAGTAGTTTAACCAAGTTTCATAAAGTAGATAGACAACTAGAAGAGACGTGCGCCAAGTACGCGGACGACCGACGCTCGGCCTGCAGAACACCGTTGAGCTCGCCGTACGAGACCCAGACCCGATCCACAGCCACACGGCACACCACCAACTACAACTACAATGCCACCTCCACCACCACTACAACAGCAACAACAACAGCCACAGGTAGCACAGTAACAGGAACAGCAGCGGCAACGGCAACGGCCATCGATAGTTTCCCCAGGCCCGTGTCGCCCTACCGACAGCCCTACGATCCGTACAGGCGCCCGAATGCCCCTGCTCCCACTCCCGCCTACCAGCCAGCCAAGCTGGAGATTCGCCACACCACGGTGACCTCGACCTTCTATGATCGCTTCCTTACGGAGAAACAAATCGAGAAACAGACCCTCTCCCGTCCGCCCAGCCGTTCGCCGGTGGTGTCGCCATCGATCGCCGCCAAGAGCTATAGCGATCTCTACCAGTCGATCGCCGCCACGAGCAGCACCTCCACCCCCATTACCACCACTGGCATCACCTCATACATGTCCAGCAGCTATGCGGGTCCCTCATTCTCCCTGCCCGGCGGCAGCAATTACTCATATCTCAGCACGCACACGCCCGGCTCCGGATCCGGCAAATCTCTCTCGCCTGGCGGCACCACAACATCCGCTACAGCCACCACCACATCGACCTCCACCTCTTTTGTGCCCTACAACTTCTCCAGCTCCTTGGGCAGTCGTTTAAGCGAACCCACCACCAGTTCCAGTGCACCTGGCGTGACCACTGCGCCGAGCTCGCTGACCTACTCCACCGGGGTGTACAATCCAATGATGTCGTTCACATTGCGCGAACCCCTGACCAGCAGCTCCCTGGGCGGGACGGGTACGGGTACTGCTGCTGGTACTGGTACTGGTACCTCCTCTCTGCTCGGTCAATATCAGTTCAAGAGTAGCTTCAGCTCGGGCTATACCCCCAAGACGCCAACTGAACAGGACAAGCCATAGAGAGCGAGACGCACCCCTCAATTGATCGTGAACCGAAGGTTGTCATTGACATACTCTACCACTGACACACACACACACACACACACACACACATTTACAGTCTCGACTGTGCAGCTGTTCGCACTAAAAATCAAAACAGATCAAGCTCAAATTGAATACTCCACGAGTACATATTAAACACATCCGAAGAGACGTAAGGCAACACACCACAAGCAATATAAACATACACTAAAACACATCAAATATACACACACACACTACACATACATACCTACATATATCTACATACAATATATACATATATATATATACAAAAGAAACTATGAAAATCCGATATTTACTCTTTCACAAAATGTTAAGGCGAAACTTTAGCACCAAACCATTTTGGCTTCTTGCAACTTACCTCATCTACATTGACAGCACCAGGCAACCAGCAACTGATCATAACTTTAGCAAAGATCTTTTATACAATCTACTATACATATATCTCTCTACATAGTATACATATATACGACAAAGAATATGCCTACCTATTGGAATTACATACGAGTACTAAATATAACCAAAATGTGAAAATGTGACGAGGGCAAAATGTTACGAGTATTACAGCATCTTTTTTCAGCGTTAAACAAGTTTAGCTAATTCATTTAATCTTTAATGAAATGTTTCTGAAACACACTCAATTAAACTTAAACTTAAACTTAAACGTAAACCTACACCTAAACTTTTCTTAAATATTGTCTAACAAATACGGAATATACCACACAGATACACTAGCCAATCAAGAACACAACAAACCAAACAAAGTTTATGCAACGGTGTTACACTCTGAATGCATTTTTGGGCCGAGTTAGTCGTGGATGAAAACACACAAGCAAACCAATAAAACATTAATCAAATAATGTTAACTGACTGACACGACCCGTAATATTAGTTTACCAACATTGTTATATATACACATACATATATACTGTATGTATATACCTATACCGATTGCGAATGATATATATATATATATATGTATGTATTATACTGAATCATATATCGGTTGCAGTTGTTGAATTTCAGTAATGAAAATATCTTCAGTTCGAGTTGGAGTCCGAGTAATACGCAAATAAAAATCCGGCATGCAAAAAGTGGAAACAATTATCTCACCAGGCAAAGGAACCGAAAGTTATTCAAAACGATTATTAAAATTTTATGAAAAATATATATATATCGATTTGGGATCTGTGCTCCCCGCCCAACGATCTTGGGCATAAATATATTATTACGAAATGCAATTGTTAAGTAGGCAAAACCCAAACCAAGAACGGCTTCAGTTTACACAAGTACAAGATTATACATACTACCCCCAATCAATTTAATATTAATGAATGTTTAATATTAATGAATTGTTTTTTTAGTTTTTAAATTTTGATTACTTTTCTTGTTGTTGAATCATTTTTATGTTGATGTTCGAAATTTAAATAGACACAAGAGCATTCGACCTAATGAAACTATTTTGTTAAAAATTGTTAAAGAGTTTTAAGTTTTGAAATAAAATAAAAAAAAAATAAAACATAAAATTACGAGTGCGTAATTCAATCTGGGGAGAGGAGATAGCTCGCCATAATTTCCCTAGATAAGGCTGATGAGTCGCTATCAGCCGAAATGGGAGAATCTTTCCAGCGCCGAACTCAGTCATCGATTGAAATCCGCCTGTCGTGGACGTGCCTGTGCCCGAGTCTACATTCAGTACGAACCATGCAACGACTTTTGGGAGCGAGCAGTCGCAGCCTGCTGCTGCTGAGGTGCCAGCCTCGCTATCTGGCCACCACGCCCGTGGAGGAGGTGCTCTTTCCCACTAAATCCGACTTTCCCAGCCGCCACATAGGTCCACGCAAGACGGACGTGGTGGCCATGCTGGACACACTGGGCTACAAGGTGAGCGGGCAGCCACAATCAGCGGTCAATCCACGTGCCAATCTCCATCTCAATCCTCCTTAGTCGCTGGCCGAACTTACCGAGAAGGCCGTGCCCCAGAGCATCCAGCTGAAGAGGGACCTGAATCTGGACAAACCGCTGAGTGAGTAGTGGAAAACAGATCCGAAAATAGCTGTCAAAACACTGGTGTGTGGCACCGGACCCGGGACCCCCTGGCGTTTTTCAGTGGCGCGCTGATAAGCCAGCGATAAGCCAGGTTCAGAGAGGTCCGACTTATCGCTGCTGTTGCCCCTGTCTACTACATTGCTGCTGCCCTCCGTCTGGCTGACAACAATTTTCCACTCCGCATTGCAGACGAGCACGAGCTGATCCGTCGCATACGCGACATTTCGCTGAAGAACCAGCTGTGGCGCTCCTACATCGGCATGGGCTACCACAACTGCCATGTCCCGCACACCATTCTGCGCAACATGTTCGAGAATCCCGGCTGGACCACCCAGTACACTCCCTACCAGCCGGAGATCGCCCAGGGCCGGCTCGAGTCCCTGCTCAACTACCAGACGCTTGTCTCGGACCTGACCGGTCTGGATGTGGCAAATGCCTCGCTGCTGGACGAGGGCACGGCCGCTGCTGAGGCCATGTGCCTGTCCACGCGCCACAACAAGCGAAAGAAGCTCTACCTGTCCAACCGCGTGCACCCGCAGACCTTGGCCGTCGTCCAGACGCGAGCAGAAGCTCTCGAGCTGGAGATTGTGGTGGGTCCCATCGAGCAGGCGGATCTGCCGAGTCGAGAGCTGGCGGGCATTCTGCTGCAGTATCCAGACACATACGGCGATGTCAAGGACTTTGAGAATATTGCTTCGCTGGCAAAGAAGAACGGGGTAAGGCGACATACACACACATTTTTCGAGTCCCCGAGTAGCTAAGCCGCATTCCTGCATTCCAACTCATTCTAGACGCTCGTCGTGGTGGCCACAGATCTGCTGGCGCTGACCCTGCTCCGACCACCAGCTGAATTTGGCGCTGACATAGCGATCGGCACCTCTCAGCGTCTGGGCGTGCCCCTCGGCTACGGCGGTCCCCACGCTGGATTCTTTGCCTGCAAGCAGAGTCTGGTGCGGCTGATGCCAGGCCGCATGATTGGCGTGACCCGCGACATGGACGGCAACGATGCCTACCGCCTGGCACTGCAGACCAGGGAGCAGCACATCCGGCGGGACAAGGCCACCAGCAACATCTGCACGGCTCAGGCACTGCTGGCCAATATGTCGGCCATGTACGCCATCTATCACGGGCCGGAGGGACTCAAGGCCATGGCCAATCGAATCCATCACTTCACCCTGACCCTGCAGACGGGTCTGCAGCAGGTCGGACACGAGGTGGTCAACAAGAACTTCTTCGACACGCTCCACGTGAAGCTGTCCGGGAGCCTCCCTGTCGAGGATCTCAAGGAGCGAGCCGAGCACAAGCGCATTAATCTGCGCTACCTGGGCGATGGAACGGTCGGTGTGGCCCTGGACGAGACAGTCAGTGTGGAGGATGTGGACGATCTCCTGTGGGTGTTCAAGGCAGAGACAACGGTGGAGCATCTCCTGGCCCGCCGGAACGTACTGCAGAACTCCATCGAGAGCTCAAAGTTCCTGCGTACGTCCCCCTACCTGCAGCATCCCATCTTCCACAGCTATCACAGGTAAGCCTGAACGAGTAGATCCAGCACATCCTCGCCACTGATTCCCATTCCTGATCCCGTGCTAAAGCGAATCGCGGATGGTGCGCTACATGAAGAAGCTGGAGAACAAGGACATCTCGCTGGTCCATTCGATGATACCGCTGGGCTCGTGCACCATGAAACTGAACGCCACGACGGAGATGATGCCCTGCTCCTTCCGCCACTTCACCGACATTCATCCCTTCGCTCCGGTGGAGCAGGCCCAAGGCTTCCACCAGATGTTCAACGAGCTGGAGCGCGATCTGTGCGAGATCACTGGCTACGACAGAATCTCCTTCCAGCCCAACTCGGGGGCACAGGGAGAGTACGCCGGCCTGCGAGCCATTCGCAGCTATCATGAGCACCGCAACGAGGGCCACCGCAATATCTGCCTGATTCCCATCTCCGCTCATGGCACGAATCCTGCCTCGGCGCAGATGGCCGGCATGAAAGTGGAGCCCATACGCATCCTGTCCAACGGCTCCATTGATATGTCGCATTTGCGGGCCAAGGCCGAGGAGCACGCCCACGAGCTGTCCTGCCTGATGATCACCTACCCTTCGACAATGGGCGTTTTCGAGGAGACAGTGGCAGAGATCTGCACCTTGATCCACACGCACGGCGGACAGGTCTACCTGGATGGGGCGAACATGAATGCCCAGGTCGGTCTTTGCCGGCCCGGCGACTACGGCAGCGACGTTTCCCATTTAAATCTGCACAAGACCTTCTGCATTCCCCATGGAGGCGGCGGTCCTGGCATGGGTCCCATTGGCGTGAAAGCCCATCTGGCGCCCTATCTGCCCGGCCATCCCGTTATCAGTCCGCTGAGCAGCGAGGAGCACAGCTTCGGGGTTGTCTCCGCGGCGCCGTTTGGCAGCTCCGCAATTCTGCCCATTTCCTGGTCCTACATCAAACTGATGGGCAGCCGGGGTCTGAAACGCGCCACCCAGGTGGCCATTCTCAATGCCAACTACATGTCAAAGCGCCTGGAGCAGCACTACAAGACGCTCTACAAGTCTCCGAGCTCAGATCTGGTGGCCCACGAGTTCATCCTGGATATCCGCGACCTGAAAAAGGCGGCCAACATCGAGGCCGTGGACGTGGCCAAGCGGCTAATGGACTACGGCTTCCATGCCCCGACCATGTCCTGGCCCGTTGCCGGCACTCTGATGATCGAGCCAACCGAGTCCGAGGACAAGGAGGAGCTGGATCGCTTCTGTGATGCCATGATATCCATTCGCGAGGAGATCGCCGAGATCGAGGCTGGGCGCATGGACAGGGCGGTCAATCCCCTGAAGATGTCGCCCCACACCCAATCCCAGGTCATCTCCGACAAATGGAATAGGCCGTACACACGCGAACAGGCCGCATTCCCAGCGGTAAGCTCTTCAGTATTGAAACTTTTGTAGTTTTCTTTTTAAATTATATGCATTTTTATGTTTCAGATCTTCGTTAGGCCCGATGCAAAGATTTGGCCCACTGTCGGAAGAATCGATGATGCCTATGGCGACAAGCATTTGGTGTGCACTTGTCCACCCATATTGCCTGATCTATGAGTTACACTAAACCTTAAACGAAATGTACACTTTTATACGAATCTATATACATATGTATATATATAAAACAAGTCGCGTTAATTTGTGGTAAAAGTGGATGTGTGAAATGAAGGGAAGGAAACGTTTCAGACCCCTTAAAGTATATATATATTCAGGATCAACATTAATAGCCGAGTCGATATAGCCAGATCGGATCATAATTATAGCCAGAATGAAGAAATTAATTTTCAGTTACTTCCCCCGCCTCCTTCTCCAAGAGACCGTTACTCATTCTCTTTCTCGCTCGCACACTCTGCCTCGTTATTTACGGGAGCGCCCTCTAGCGGAGAATGTGTAGAATATAAATGGTACATGTAGAATCTACATCTACAATGTAGATTCCACATTTTTTTACGGCTGAGAGGGCCAAATAGCTATTAATATTAAACAGAATAGCAAAGTCGAGGAATTTCATATCACAAAATATCATGGTATTTGGGCCCGTAGCAACTACGAATTTCACGAGTCTGGCAACGCCACAAAACGACGTCACATTCGTTTTATGTTGTTTTTGTTTGAACCTTAATATGTAAATAATCCAATAAAAAGGACTTCTGTAAACTTGCGAGTCTTGTAAAAAGTTGATGTATCTATCGTATAAAATTAATTTTTTCGGGCTGAGAGTCCCAGCTATCTAGTAATATTAAACCGAATATCAAAATCGAGGAATATCCACCTGAATGGACTACGACTGTAGCTCGATACTATCATGATAGTCGCACACCATCGATAGTTGAGACTTGCAGTAAAATCGATACTATCGATAGTGATATTATCAAAGTGTGCTTCGCACCGGCAAATTTATTTTTTCGAGTTGTTTGATCAATATCACGCTTGACATCACATTGTGCTGGTGAAAAATAACAACTATCAGAGCAGGAATATACAAAGCAAAATGAAAATCGAGGAAGTAAAGAGCACTGTGCGCACACAGCGCATTGCAGCCCACAGCCACGTGAAGGGTCTCGGTCTGGATGAAGCCGGCACGGCCTTGCAGAGTTCCGCCGGCCTGGTGGGCCAGAAGGCTGCCCGCGAGGCGGCTGGTATAGTTGTGGATCTGATCAAGTCAAAGAAGATGGCTGGACGTGCTCTTCTCCTGGCCGGGCCACCCGGCACCGGAAAGACTGCCATTGCTCTGGCCATAGCCCAGGAGCTGGGAAACAAGGTGCCCTTCTGTCCGATGGTTGGCTCCGAGGTGTTCAGCAATGAGATCAAGAAGACGGAGGTGCTCATGGAGAACTTCCGCCGCTCTATTGGTCTGCGCATTCGCGAGACCAAGGAGGTCTACGAGGGCGAAGTGACTGAGCTGACACCCGTGGAGACGGAGAATCCAATGGGCGGCTACGGCAAGACCATCAGCAACGTAGTGATTGGCCTCAAGACTGCCAAGGGCACCAAGCAGCTGAAGCTGGACCCCAGCATCTTCGATGCCCTGCAGAAGGAGAAGGTTGAGGTGGGCGATGTCATCTACATTGAGGCCAATAGCGGTGCCGTGAAGCGTCAGGGACGCAGCGACACTTTTGCCACAGAGTTCGACCTCGAGACCGAGGAGTATGTGCCCCTGCCCAAGGGCGATGTCCACAAGAAGAAGGAGGTCATACAGGATGTGACCCTGCACGATTTGGATACGGCCAATGCCCGTCCCCAGGGCGGCCAGGACGTGCTCTCGATGATGGGGCAGCTAATGAAGCCCAAGAAGACCGAGATTACAGGTGAGTACTGAGTAATGGATTGGATCTACATATAAGAAATTAAACCCTCCCTTTCTGTATGCAGATAAATTGCGCATGGAGATCAACAAGGTGGTCAACAAATATATCGATCAGGGCATTGCCGAGCTGGTGCCTGGAGTTCTGTTCATCGATGAGATTCACATGCTGGATCTGGAGACTTTCACCTATCTACACAAGTCCCTGGAGTCGCCGATTGCGCCCATTGTGATCTTTGCCACCAATCGTGGTCGCTGCGTCATTCGGTGAGTGTGCCGTCCCATATTGTTTGTCCACGATAATAACCTTCCTTGCAGTGGCACCACCGACATTGTCTCGCCCCATGGCATTCCTTTGGATCTGCTCGATCGCTTGCTGATCATCCGCACTCTGCTCTACTCCACCTCGGACATGGAGCAGATCATCAAGTTACGCGCCCAGACCGAGGGCCTGCAGCTGGAAGATCCAGCCTTTGCACGCCTCAGCGAGATTGGAACCAGCTCGACGCTGCGCTATGCCGTCCAGCTGCTGACGCCGGCCCATCAGATGTCTAAGGTTAATGGACGCACTCAGATCACCAAGGACGACATTGAGGACGTGCACTCGTTGTTCCTCGATGCCAAGCGCTCATCGAAGCATCTTTCCGAGAAGAATAATAAGTTTATGTTGTAAGTTTCTCATATCCACAATAATTGTATTTCCATATGTACGGATTTAACAGTAAAACTTAAATTTAAATGTTAATTGAGAGACTTTTAGCCGGCTTATTACCTGGGATGGGTACTTGATACAACTACATATGACTTTTTTGTGTTCAAAATAATGAATTATTTTATTTTGAATTAGCTCTTAAATGTTAATTTAATTATATTTATGCCAGCAAAAGACGTCACATTGTGCACTCTTTTAAACCCCACCTACTGTGGTTATACCTTGCGGTCGCATGCCGCTGTGGAACCATACCTTTTGCAAACTTGTACCGTGGAACAGAAAAGTGTCCCCATAATGTTGGACCCTCTCTGTAATTTTCCAATTTTCGACGTGGTTGGGTCGTTGGAGCGCTTGCAAGCCGATGAAAGCTCTCCTCGTCGCGTAGGTGTGTGCTTATATACATAGGTGCCTCGTGTCGTGTCCCCAACATTCGCTACGCCGGTTGCATTAACGTTTTTTGGTGCGTTGCGCCGCGTACTTGTGCTGACCGCCTGATTGTTTTGACTGTGTGTTTATCCTCCCACACACGCGGACGGACACACACACATGCGTAATGTGAAATCATAATAAAGTGTAACATACCGTTATAGTTATTACATGTGTGCGTGGGCAATAATTAATATTTGTGTGGAATCGAAAAGCCGGATTGTGTTTTGGTGCCTGGAAAAGCCTTTGCAATGGCAGGATCTTTGTAAAATGGAAACATTTGCAGGCGGCCTTTGGATGAATGAACAGAAGCAACAAAGAATCGGCGGCAGCTAGAACGAACAGCTAGAACACCCACAGACAGACAGACACAGAGAGAGAGCGAGAGAGAACAAACGTAGTAAGCAAAAAGCCAGCCAGCCAGCCAGCCAGCCACCAAAAACAACAAAGAGAACAGAAGGTAAGTGCGTGAGTAATTGTGGGTGTGCGTGCATGTGTGTATGTGTGTGGAGGCCGCACCTCCCCAAGCAGACGGCAAATTAGCGGTAGCAATGCCTGTGTGTGTGTGCGTGGGTGCTTGTTACACTTTTTTGGCATTAACTGTTATTATTATTTAAGTATCAAGACAGAGATGGTGCGGGAAGGGGAGAGATTACATAATTTCGGTGTTTCTTCGGCGCACCAGCCCATTGTTGTTGTGGCTCTACTCTGCCAAAGAAAAAGCGAAAGTAAAAAGCCGCCGGGGTTTCTGGTCGATCGCTTTTCATTCTTATTGGAATTCCTAGATAGTTTCGCTCCCTGCTTTTACTTGCCGTTCTTCTTTGTGCTTTGTGTTCTTGTTTGTTTTGTTTATGAATGGGATTATTGAAATTAATTTCTGATTTTGATTTTTGTGCGTAACCAGTTGCGCCACTCTGAATCCCACTGATTAATGTCTCCATCCCGCTTCCACACATGTGGTTATAAATCAACTATGAAATTCCGCACAAAAAAACAAGCGAGATGAAAGATGGCACGATGAACTCCCGCTTGCTCAGACAGGGCAGCAACAGCAGCTGCAGCTGCGCTTCTCCATCAACCATACAAAAGCGGTTTTTATGTGGAAATTTTTTAGAGGCGAAAATTTGTTGGCCAAAAAAGCATAAAACAGACATTTTATCGCCCACGAGATCTTATTTTTCGCTCTCTGCGAACACTAACAATTTCAAGGTTCCCTTAACTTTATCTTCTCTTTTGAGAACCTTTATTTAGTTAGTTATTTAGTGTGAACAAATTTGATCTTTACTTGTTACCCCTTCTTTTTAAGTTTCGGTCCGATTATGTACCGCTTAATCTCTAATATCTCATCGGAGTTTCGATTATGATTCTTGAAGAGTATTCGTATGTCGTATGCAACAGATCACATTCTGCTTATGCTTCCTCTTCCCGTTCATTTCATTTCATTATACCAAAAATATTTTGACCAAACCAAAACGGCCAATACATATAGAAAGCCACATGCATACAAACGACTTGAGCGTGGCCAGTGTTGACGTTAATGAACGACAACAACAATTATGTTATGTGTTTGTACATTTGCACGGCAACAACAACAACGCAGGCACATTTCACCGCATACCGTACCGCTGCTGTTATACCCTGGCAAGATAAACTGTTCTAAAGCTTCCGGTCTCTGAACTTCTGCAAACTTATGCGCTCAGGTGATTTTCAGTTTCAAGTGTAAATAGTCACGAACTGCAAATCGAATGAATGTCAATATTTAATAGTGTGCAATACAAGATGCAGGGTATCTTAAGCCTCGGCAACACTCGCTTGTTGTTGTATTTCTGTGGATACTTTTTTTTTGGCACGACTTGTGCCAGCGCCGGGGTCTGGGTCTGGGCAATAAGACGAATTTATGCTTGTCCATTTGCCTGCAATTAGTTTCGAGAAGTCAACAGCGCGGTAATATTTAGTTGTAGTTGTTGCTGTTTCTTTCTGCCTTACACTAAGCTACTTAACGTCACAGCCGACGCTCTCGTAGTTATTTATTGTCTGCCTTTGCTGCGTCGGCAATTTGCATTTCTGAAAAGCTTTTTCTAATATACCCTAGCAGAGGATGTTATGATTAAGACTACACACAGATGAAGGAACTTTGTACGCAGTATATAGATATACATACATACATATGTACATGCTATTAGTTATTTTCATAAGTGGAAAGCGCCCAGATGATATCAGCAAATCATATCAACTGAAAAGGGTATCAAAAGTGTCGGAACCCAAAGATAAATTTTTTTGTTGTATTTGCTAAATTTGTTTCTGCTTTTTGCGTTATGCTTTGGCGTAATTGTTTGCCCTTCGGAAGGTTGTTCCCTGAGCGGTGCGGGGTTTCTTTTCAATTGGAGCTGCAACGCCCACATGATGGGGCGGCGAGCGAGCGGTGAGCAATTCTAAAAAACATTTGTTGGCCCAAACAAAAGCAACAGCTGCGTTCTGCCGCTGCCTTTGCGGCGAACGTCTATTGTGAATGTGCAGCAGCAGCAAGGCAGCCTTGTAAGCGCCACCCACACAAAGCCAGCGCCAGCAGTAGCGGGGACCACACAAAAATTTGTTTAGTCAGAGCATTGCAAAGACATCCACACAAACACCAAGACACAAAATTCGGTCCATGTGTTCATGTACATATATATGTGAAAGAGCTGTACCAACAACTATGACGTGAGCAGCAACAGCAGCAGCAGAGTCTCAGCAGCAGAGCAGCTGGCTGTCAAAGTCGCCTACGTCGTTCAAGTCGCGCTTTAAAAGCGTCATGTGCTCAGCTGAGCGCGTCTCACTCTTGGGAACTCATTCTCTACTTCTCTCTCTCTCTCTTCTGCTCTGATGCTTTGTGACGTTTCTTCTCTTCTTTATTAAGTACCGTTTGAACGAGGCAGTGCTATCTTAAGGCAGTTCTTGAGTATTTCGTCGTATTTGTACATTGAATATCGTAGATAATAGAAATGGCAATTTTACTCATGCTCAGCGTTTAACCTTGGTCGAAGCTTCAATGAGACCCAACATTGATCAAATGCTCCCCAACGGCAATGCCACTGCAGTCTCGTTTGGACAGTACTTATGTTTCAGTTGGCAGCAGTAAATGGGAAACTTTGTTATGCTCCGCACAGCGTGCAATTTCAATCTTTCGTATTCATTTCATTGCACTTTGGGCCACACCACAACAATGTGAGCCACAGAAACAGAAACAGCAACAGCAACATTAGCAGCAGAGTGAGCAAAACAACAAAAATACTGCCGACAGCATAAACTTTGCCATTTCTGCTTTTGCTTCTGTGTTGCTGCTTCTTCCCGTCTTGCTCCTTCTTTGTTGCTAACCTTGTGCCAAAAAGAGAGAAATTGAAAAACAACACAAGAAAAACTTGCAATAGAAAATGTTTCTAACACAATTTTCAACTTGCCTTCAGCTGCAAGTGTGCGAGAGAGGGATGGGGATGCGCTGGCATGGAGGTGAATGACAGATACAGAGCAGAGTAGCGAAAATTGAGTGTGTCCGAAAAGTATTTCATTTGTTGTTGCTGCCTTTAATTTTTTTTTTTGGCTAGACAAACGGTTACGCTTGAGCTGGGACCGCTAGATGGCGCCCAACGATTGGCCAAGCATGCAACACGTTCTTAATTAATTTCTCATTTCAGCCATTAGCCATTAGCCAGAGAGAATCGTTCGATCGACACCTTTCCCTGTCCATGTGTGCTTGAGCGTATGGGAGAGCTGTGTGTGTGTGGGCGAGACTTCTGCTGACTTGGGCAGCGATAAATGAGTGAGTGGGCCCGTTATAACCGCTGCGGTGAGTCAACTGCCGCCCTCCCTCTCAGTCTCATCGTTTCACACTCTCACCACACAAAAGCCTATACAGTGGTCATTCGCATATCAGTGCTTTTTAACATATTAAATAAAGAAGACATTTCCTAACAAAAAGTAATAAATTTAATTAAATTTTACAAGTTTAACTTTCTGATTGTTCAGAACTACAACTAAGAACTAGTTTCTTTTACACATTAAACATAATTGCCAAAACCTTGGCTTTAACTTCTGAGCGACCACTGTAGGCGATCGATAATTACCAAAACGGTACTTGACTGGGGCTTGACTATTTGTGTGAGTATGTGTGCATATCTCCTTATGCATATACTCGTAAATGTACGTGCCGATAAGGTGCCTGTAAATATTTGCAAACAATTGAGTGCTTCACCTGAACTCTCACAATCTCTTTCCCTCTCGCATACCTTGTTTTTTTCTTGGCTGTGTCACTCCACTCTCTGCAAGTAACGAGGGGGGGCCTTTGGCTTTGGTTGCCTTAAAGTCTGCGCTTATCAACGAATTTCCACTACGTCTCAATTTACTTATTGCCGCACCTTTACCGCTGAAGCAACAGCAACAACAACGAAGCGAAGCGAAGAAGAACCACAGCAAAAAACACGAAGAAGAGCAAGAAGAAGTGCCCAAAAATTGCATGATTCATGTTCTTGGCATGTCGCAGCGCTGTCGACGCAGCCGTTGACTTTGCTGCCTTCATTTTTGTTGCGGTAAGGTGGGGTGCTATGGGGTGGGGTGGCGGTGGCGGTGGAGGTGGTGTCGCAGTGGGGTGGGTTAGGGTGAGGTGCGATGTGGGGTCGCCTGTTTCTGCCTGCTGCTTGCTTGTTAATTTTAATTGATTTTAATTTGATTTGTCTAAAGAGAATTGTGTTTACACCGACGTCAGCGTTTTTTAGTGTGATAAAAGCTTCTATCTCTTCTCTCGTCTCCCCTCTTTTTGGCATCCTTCAAATAAATTGCATTTTTGAGTGCATGTTACAGGAGGGGGAGGAGAGGACCAGGATGGATGACCCAGTTACGCCTCAGATAAATGTTACTTGGCGAGATATTTTATTTAAATATTGCAGAAGCAAACCACTACATGTACTACTACTCCCACCCAAATGATACCTTAGACACAAACACTCGTGAGAGCTGTCCCGGCTGTACCAATCTCTGCCATCTTGCTCTCTCTCTCTCTCTCTGTCTTGGTTTCTTTTGACGACGCTCTCTTGGGGATCTTTCACCTGCACTTTGTTAGCTCGTTGAGGCGCCTGCTGGGAGACTTGAGTGGCTGCACCCGTCTCAGCCACAGCTTCGCCTCGCCCGCTGCTTGGGGGCTTAATGAAATCCGCATACAGACATACACGCGCACACATGGATTTGCTGCAATGCTCAGAAACTGTGCTTTACTCTTTTATGCACCCTTCGCGTTATGTGGGGTGTTATGGTTTCGATCAGAAGTTGGCCTGCAGAAACGTAGGCACTTGGCACCTTATACGAGTGCTCTACAATATGTGTAACATTGCATTTGAAAGGGTATCTGGAGTTTTGGGTAGCCCACTCGCCACTCTCTGCTGTCTTTAATGCATTTTCCCGGAGTCTGTTGTCAGTCAAGCAGCGAAGTAGAAGTCGCTGAGATGAGTTGTTGGTGTGCATCAGTGTGCATATGTGAGGGCTGAGAGGGATGTGCAGTCAGGCATCGACATGCTTTTGTTGCCCTCATGTCTTTTGTTGCTTTTATCCTGGCCATAAAGTTCAAGGAGCTGCCTGGAATGGAATTTTGCCCACACCCCCGCTCCTCTCCTTCTTGCTTGTATACATTTTTTAAGGCATTTTCTTAGGTTTAGCCGGACATGAACCGCAGCAGGACACGGATAGGATGCCTGGAATGCATTTTTATGCGCATTATTAAGTCGGACGGGGGATTGGGTCAGGGACTTGCACTGGCACTGGCACTAAAAAAGAAAGAAATCGCTTTGGCTCTCAAGTGAAGCGTTTAGAAGTATTTATTGTGAATTCTTCAAATGGTTTTTTGCCCCCCGACAAAGGAGGAGGATTAGAGAAAATTTACGAGTTGGAAATTTGCAATGCAATGCAATTCCGGAAAAGGGGGTTTTGTTAAAAGGCAGGTCCTTGCTGGTACTGAAAAGAATTTACTAATTGAAATCGATTGAAAATAGAGGAGTGCAGCACTCTCTCTAACTCACTCAACTAAAAATGAACTCAGAGGAATGCAGGCAGTCAAGAAGCGACAGAAAGTATAGCATAACAAAGAGAGCAAAGCTTAAGGTTCACTCTTCACCTCGCTTGCAGATCTTGTGGTAAACCAAATCAAAAAAAGAGAAAAAAAGAAAGCAAATATTTACGAGTAAATACAAATGGAAATTCTCCTCTCCAATTTAAACGAAAATTATGATCGAGCTTTAACATTCTTACCGGTTTTTTTATGTCATTACTTTTTCCCACCGTACAGTATGCGACTTTGGTTAGTTTGTGTGCACTCATCCATTAATCCATTTCGTTTCGGAGCTCAACGAATAACAGGAGGCAACAATTTGCGTAAATTTACCCATTCCCCAAATGCCGCATGGAGCTTGACAGTAGGAGGGGCAGACAAGAGCAGGTGAAAGAACAGCGGCGCCGAAATGTGCAACGTCCAGTTCAGCAAAAAAAAAACTATTTCCGCAGCCAGGGTTGCCGCCACAACCCACACATCACTGGCGCCCCATCATATGCAATCATTTTAAATCTGGGGAAAAATGCAGCCACTTTGCCATGCACACTCATCAAAAAAAAGATGCGAATATATATGTACATATGTGCCACATCAACGAAAATGCATACACACACACACACACACAACCAATATATGTAAAAATATATATAAATATATGTGGGTTATGTGGTGGGGTTGCCAGTGTGCGGTGTTTACACAAATGCAAATAAAATAAGTCACAGAAAACCGGAAAGGAATGGCAATGAGGATTTTTAATACCCTTGAAAATCGATCATACTTATTGGTTGGCTACATGGTAGACGTGACCTTATTAAAATTTACTTTACAAATTGTAGATAAATCCTTTTCTATAAAAAGTTATACCGTGATATTTTCCTATGACAGCTAGTAAGATTTTATAAAATATTCGTATTGATCTAGGTGGTTTTAATATATGCTGGCGAACCTTCCAATGAGAAAAAGCGATGATAAGATCAGGATCGAGTATTAACACAGAAATGATACCCTTTAAATAGGGTATAAAAAGAGCAAAATTTTTGAAGGACGGGAAAGTTCTTCTCTACTCTACTCTCCTCTCTCTTCCTCCATTACGGTGCCTGCCTGCTGATGAGTGTGGCAAATATGCAAAGCTCACACACACACACACATATGTATGTAGACGCAGCTGCAGACTTTTGGCATTGCCTTGCGGTTCTTTGGGGAAAGCAGGCAGAACTCTGCAACTGCAGCAGCTCTGTCGCTGCGAATCCTAAAATGCTTTAGCGCGGCAAAATCAATTTGATGCCATTTGTTCAAACGCTTTATGCGTCTCTCTGTATGTGTGAGTGGCACCCGTTGATGGTGTCTGTGTAAGCATTAAATATGTATGTATGAGTGCACTGAATGAAGAGAGAGGGATTACCGGTAAAGTGCAGGTAACGAGAACGAAATCTTGAGCGGCTTTTTTCGTGGGCTGATGCAAAAATTCGTTCTCATAACTGAATAAAATGAAAATATTAAGTCCCTTTTCCTAAATCACACAACATTACAATATTTATTATTATTATTATTGGCTTTCCCATTCCT
Organism: Drosophila tristis; assembly: GCA_018150885.1. NCBI lineage: Eukaryota > Metazoa > Arthropoda > Insecta > Diptera > Drosophilidae > Drosophila > Drosophila tristis. The sequence continues at coordinate 14,162,768 of JAECWT010000002.1, forward strand.
CCATGGTATCATAGAACTCGTTTCCCATTTTTCTTCGTTTTTAGGTACTTTTTCGTCTCTACTGCTGCCACTGCGGTTGCAAGCAAGCAGTCTTTGTGTTTGTGTTTGGCGCTCAAATATCGGTCAAGGCTGAGCCAGTGCTGGCAACCCCAACCCCAGCGCACATTTAGGCGACATTTAGATGTCGCCCGCTGACTGATGTTGCCGCTGCCTCTGCCGTTGCCTCTGCCTCTGCCTCATTTCAAGCGAAATATGCCACTAAATCCAAACGTTTCGACGTGGCAGCAAGCTCGCCCATGCCCATGTCGATGCCTACGCCTACGCCCACGCCCACGACTCGTCTCTCTCTCTCTCTCTCTGGTTCGCTCACCTGTAATATCACGCTGCTGGCGTTAATGACATTTCAGTGCAGTGCTCCTCCATACTTGCCCCTCCATTCCTGCCTCATTCCCATGCCTGCCACACTTTCTGTGGACGACAAGGGGTAAAAAAACCAAGAACAAGAATAATAAGGTCAAGGATAGTTCTGGCATCCATATGGCGCACGCCATGCCATTGGGGGCGTGGGGCTCCCATGCCCCAGACACAATTTTTTTGGGCTGTGGGGCGATTCCCGTTTCTCCCGTGGGCGTGGCAGTGTTTAGCACTGATTAAGTGCCACAAAAACCCTACCCCAAATGTCCGATGGCAGTGGTAGTCGTCGCGTGTTTGTTGTTGCACCAAAATTGCATTTGTTTTGTTTTGGCGGCGGGGCCGTCACTTTTGAGCCGGAAGTTTGCGTGAGCTCTAGGGGAGGGACGGAAGCAAGGCAGGGGCAGTTACTGTGGGCGTGGCTGTAATGCTATTTCGTTGATAAATGGAGAGGCGGTTTTGTTTTTAACCAAAAACATAAACTATTATCGTGGAAATGTACGGAAATGAACGGAAAGGACTACTGAAAATATGTCAGCTCTAAGATACCCAATAATTGGATAATTTTGGATGTAAATTGAAGACAAATATAATGGATATAATATAAGATATATGTATGCAAACATATGTACATATGTAAAGATCATTTAATAACATGAAATACCAACAGTTTTCAAAGATAATTATTGTCGTCTCTTAGGATTCTTAAAAAAAAACTTTTAGGATATTAAAAAAGAAACTTTAGCTAATTGAAACCAATTGAGGCTTCTTGAAATCTAAGCTGCTCCGTAGAGCAACCACCCCTTTTTCTCTCTATCTCCACTGACTCTTGTCGTTTTACTCACTTCATTCCTGGCTAGAAATTGAAACGAGAGATGCTTGGGGATGACAACTTCGGCCAAGTGTATGCAAAACGTTTCCACTTAACTTAAATGTGAGCGTTTATAGCATGTTATTTATGCTATTTATGTGCACTGAGCAATTTTTTTAATGTAATCTATTTTACCATGGGTAATAACACTTATAAAATAATAGATAATATATATTTACGTACTTTATCTGCACAAGAAATTAAAAAATTGGAAATGGATTACAAATAAATTTTAGACAAACAAAAAATTAATAGTACCACTGTTCCACCACTTGTTCCACCTGTCACTGTTCCATAGTCAAATAACGCTGATTTGTAGTGTAAATTTCCCATAGGCGGAACATTCATTTGAATTCATTAATGAGAATTCTCAACGAGAGACGCATGTTGTTTTTTCAATAAAATATCAAAGAAATACACGAATTTGCTACTGGAATGTAATTGTGGCATAAAAAGAGTAGTAATGAAATAAACCCAATATTATCCACGTAGTATGGATGACATTTTGTAGCTTTATTACTTAATACCGTCCCAATATTAAACGGAGAACTTTAAATTATGACTGGGGAGACCACTCGCTCATCTAAAAGACAAGTGCAGTCCACCCCCTTAACACTTTGTTTCTGCGCTACTCCTGAGTGCACGCTGTATCCATTGTGAAGCTTATCAATTAGCGGAGCCCCAGAGAGGAGCTCTCAAATTAATGCTGCATGTATAATCCTGTGGAGCGTGATTACCGCGGCAGCAAACGCTTAGCCGCAACCGACACAACTATCAGCAGAAGGCTTTGATTAATTATATGATCCGTGTTGTGGTTGCGAACAGCCGCAAGACCACCCTGGCTCAGGAAGCTTGCGGCCGCTATAAAATTAATTAAGTCAAAATCAGACACAAAACTAAATAGAGGAGAACCAGAGCTCCTCCAGCTGCTAATAATATTACGCATTCTGAAGTGCCTTAAGCAAACCTAATTGGGCACCATTTGTGGAAAAGGGGGAAGTGTAGCGCAAAAACTTATTGCAATGCAACAAACAGAAAACCAACAAACAAATCGCGCAATCAGCTCAAAAGCTGCAGCTGCAGGAAGTTGCTCGACAAATTCAACTACCGAGTATCAATGCGCCCCATTGAAAAGTGCTCAAAGTGCAGCCTGCCCACAGCTCTGCCCCAATGTAGCCATACAAGCAAGGGCCGGGTGGCCGGGGATGGGGTCTCCCATGGAAACCACAAAATTTGGTGTAATCCCATTTAAGCAAGCTGCTTTTCAGCAGTTGATTTGCTTTGCTTTGGCTTTAGCTTGGGGCGTGCTCAAAATCTGCTATCAACACTTGTTTATAGAGCAGATCTGTCCCTCTCTCTCCCGCTCTGCTGCTCGGTCCTTTTTTTGAGGAGATATTCCATCTAAGAATTGTGTGCCCGAAACGAAAAGCAATTCAAGGCTTACGCATTTGTCGTCTGAGTGTTGCCACTGCTTCTGCTTCTGGTCTCTGGTCTGGGCTGCTTCTTTTTGGCACTTCTTCTGGTTCTCTGCTGCTGCTGCTGCAGCCGCATCTAGTGGCGTCTCCTAATCCATTTGCTGCATTGCCAGTCACGCCCACCGGCGTATACACGCCCTGGCAATAAAACTTTTACCCATGCCCAAGCCCTTTCTTTCGCCCAAGGCCCTTACTTTCTTCTTCGTGCAAGAGGGCCTGCAATTTTTCCTCAACGACCAAAAAGGCGCTGATGGCAACGACGAAAACGAAAAAGACGAAGACTCCGACAAGGAGGAGGACCACGGCTTGAGGCTTTCGTCAATGAGCTTTACTCAGCGATGACAGTGGCTTTCGCTACCCTGCATGTGTAGGTATGTACAAGCCTTGGGGTATATTAGGCGAAGCCTTACCATCGATCTTGAAGAAGTGAATGCTTTTACTTGTATATTGCTATAACTACGGTATAACTACTTCCTGGCACTAAAAGTTACCAAAAAAAAGTTCATCTTATTTAATAAATCTCTCTTAAAAAAAAAAATTTTCGGAACTATTTAATTCATAAATTTTGGTATGATGATTAAAGCTCATGTATTTTATAAACTTTTTATTCTTTTAATATTTTTCAAAGTATAAAAAATAAAAGGTCAAATCTCTTTGTTGATACGCATTTATATTAATTCCAATTTCGCTATATACATACATATGTATGTCAATTCGCAGCAACGCCCCTCGGTATCCATTTCAATCTGTCACTCTGTAGGGTATGTAAACAGTCCATCAATTCTCACGTATTCCGTATACTTTTCCTGTTTATTTCATACTATTTACTTGAATTCGTTTCTTCAATTTATTTTCGGACTGACCTACATTGATGGCTGGCTGGGTGGCTGTGGGGTAGCTTGGCTTTCGCCACACATCTTTGTGTGTGTCTCCGCATCCCACATCCCATATCCCATCTGCCGCCTCTCAAGAACTCTTGGCTGAACGCTTTGGCCAAATAGAACTAGAACGTCATACGATTTTTGATTATAACGTCAATGAGGCGGCGACATGATGCTCACAGCTGCTCTTGGCTGCTGCTGTCGATGATGCTGCTATGTCTGTCACCTCCTTTGTAGCGACATTTCTCGTTTTTAAAAATATAACAAAAATAAGTAAAGTGAAAATAAGTATTCGAAATGGATGACAGCTGGAAAAACTAAGTAAAAGAATTGAAAACCGAATCTGTACAAATTTCCCATAAGCGAACAGACACTTTTGGAGCAATTCTGCATTTCTACACAATGAAATACCAGCAGCTGATTCAAAGGGAGACTATGGGGGAATAAGAGGCAAATAATCTGGCATCTGGATTTGCTTCAACAGTCAACAGTCAACAAAGTGGAAATCTGTAGCTGGACAAACAGATACTCGAGTACTTTAGAGGATTTGCAGTGTGCGACTTCTTTTGATGCATTCCCACCGACCAAAAGGGGTGCACCAGGGCGGGCGTACAAAAGCTGTCGAATAATGTTGTCTGGCGACAAAAGTTTGCTCTTTGTTCTCGCTAAAAGACTCCCCCTAACTCCCCCTGGTAACCATTCTGCCACTCTCTTCCGCCTCTGGGCAATGGCTTCTCCTTTCTCATTTGTTCTCTCTCTCTCTCTCTCTCTCTGTGTCTTTGTGGCTTACTCTTTCTATGCATTCCATCTATTTCATTCTGTGTCTCTTCTTTCTATCTCCCTTTTCATTTTCTGTCTCTTCTTCCTATCCCTCTTTGCACTCTGTTTCCCGTTTCCTGCGTTTCGCTGCGCCAAAAATATGAAAATTGCTTGCTGTTTGTGTGGTCTCTGGCCCCCCTTTCGTTTTCCACCCAAAACACACACACACCCAGACAAGCACCTCCATGCCCCTGCTTTGTAGCTGCAGGGGGGTAACCCCATCGATTCAGTTTCTAGCTTCTGCCAAGGCGCACATTCAGTTGTTGTTTTTATTATTATTATGGCTGTTGAAATAGTTTTATGATATTGTCTTTTCGCTTTGATTTGACACAGAATTCCGGTTGGTTGGTGGGGGCGGAGGTTATAAGACAGAAACAATCTGGCCTTCGTTTGGGTAATTAACATATTTTCATTTGAAAATATTTGGCCATTTATTTAGATACCCCACATCCTGTTTCTGCCCCCTCCTACCACCACCCTCCATGGAAATGCGAATCCCCTCAAAGCGTGCGAGAGGCGCTTTCTCTCTATTTTTGTGAAGCGTAACTATTGTTCTGGTGGAATGTTTGCTGAAAAATTCAGGCCATCAACGGATGGATTCTGATTGCCGAAACGGTTGAAAAGAGACGCGCCCTCCCCCCCCCCCCCGGGGAGCCTCGGGGGAGTGACATTGACATGCAATATTTTGCCGCTTTGTCATTTCGAATTGATAGATTGAAAGATTTCAAAATTGGATGGTTTTTCCGCGAGGATTTACTGGTAGTTTGCGGACAAACAGAAGCCGATTGTTGTTATTGCTCGAGCGAAGTGGCAATTTACCAGCGAATAAATTGCACAATAATACATATAATCTTCACTGGCATATGTAGCTATTCGAATTCCCTACAAAATTAAATGTGCACAGAGAATATGTCTATGTATTTTTGTGTACTGTGCTACATGGAATGAAAGATGTAGAACTGTGGTGTTATACCTTAAGCATAAGTTTTTCTTATACTATAAGTACCATTTAAGAAATACAAAATTGGTGTACACGCACACAGAACACATTGACGCACATCGATATTTAAGTGCCGAGTATTTTTCCTACATAAATGCCTTAAATTTATTGTAAACGTCAATAACTCAAATCGATATTATTTTGTCTATTGGGGATTTATAATTGTAACTTCCGACTTCCTCTACTTGTGAGGCTTTAATGGGCACACACGAGACACGCGAAGTGGCAGTCATGCATCGGTGTGCCACGGATATGTAAATATGTGTGCATGTATGTAATGTATATCTTTGGGCTTAATGAGCATCCCACGTGAATGGAAACTTTGTAAGCCCGCATGAAAATGGTTTCTTACAATTTTTCCCCCCATCAAAGAGAAACGTATTCTCATTCATAATCCCCTCAGTAACTGAATTAATGAAAATTAACTTCTTTCATGGAAAAAACAAACCCTTTCAGTAGCATAAAAGTTGTGGTGGGCAGGGGGAGCCGCTGCACTGCATAGGTGGTAATTGCATATGTTGTGTATCTTTAAAAAATGTGTCTGAATATGTGTAACTGTGTGTAATAATAATGATAATTTACTGGACCAATGCCCACAGATGTTTGTTTTTCGCCACACCACACTTTCGGGGGGTGGTCAATTAATATTGGGTTGCATATGCATATTAAATTTATGAAAAAGCTTTCTGTTAAGTGCATTAATAACTTCACCCAATAAGGAAGCGATATAACCGCATCCATAACTCCATAACCACTGACCGACCCAGCAGAGCCATTAACTGAACGGAGGATTGTGTGGTTTAAAGTGCATTTTATATGGTAGATGGGAGACCGATTTTTGGTGCATATTACTATGGCAGGAAGCACACACTCTGTCACAGCGTTGCTTATCTCATATATGATGTAAAAGTGTTCTGAAATAAATTATTCCACCCTTTAAACGTTGTACAAAAATGCACTAAAATCAACTATCGACTGACAACAGCCCAAAGATTACCAAATGCATTTAAATCCAACAACTCAACGCTGCGCACAGAATTAATAATGAATCATTGTTAAATTGCCTAAAGTTATGTGTATATAAAATTAAACACGTTACAGCAAAAAAAAAAAAAACGCTTTCAGCAAACAGAGCAGCGGAAGCATGTTTCATTTCACGGTCCATTGTTTGTTATCCAATTTCGCAAATACAATTACAATGAATTTTCATTTAAAATAAATACAAAACAACGAAGATGGGCATCGAACCCACGCGTGCGGTGCAAATTAAATCGTGGAAAAGCATTTGGCTCATGGTAAATGTCTTATTTTTCTGATGATAGTCCACATTTGTTGGCCTGTTAGAACATACTGCATTCATAATTTTAATCCAATTTAAATATCAAACAATCGACAATCCACAAAGAGTGCGATTATGTTATATGTTCCACAAGGGCTTTAGTGGGATGTACAATTTGAACCCATAAGTGAACGATGGATTGGTTGCTGCTAGGAAAACTGTGGCATAAAGAATTTTAACTTTTTAGGTTACCCGTAAATCAGTTATTTAAATGAGATTTATTTCCCTCAACATTTATACCGTTGAGCTCTTTTGCTCATTCCCATTGACATTCCGGAACTGATTTTTAGCCATTTAGATTTTCTGTGGTAAGATATAATGAAAAAATAAATACGTAAAGGATTTAACTAAATATTATTCAACCAATTGTTTGTGGCTTTTTCGGGTGTCTGTCCAGCTGTCCATCTGTCTTTCTGGCTGTGGCACTTAAAGCTGCGAACAACTCTATTTGGCTGGGTCCACTCTTGTATAAATTCATTAGGAAAACTGAAAGCGGGGGAAAACTGTCGAAATGAAAATGAACAACCGACAAATGGTGGGTTTTGGTTTGCTGTGGTTCGCTCTGTGTGGTTTTGGCGCAGCTGTGTGCTCGAGCGGTGTGTTGCAGCAGCGGTGCAGGGGTAAGGGATGTGGCATTGGTACCCGCCCACACGCAATGCATTTGCTTGCGTGGGAAAATTCACTGCCAGTCATTTGTCTAATTTATTTTTGCAAAACTTTCTGTTGTTTTTCTTCGCTGCAGCGATACTCATTTATTTTCGCTGTTGGCTTTTTATTTTCGTTTTGATTTCTTGTGAATTTAATTAGCACTCGTTTATTTGACGGCTTGTAATGTAAATTATTTACACAGGAAATGAGATGATGTGCTAAGAATGCCTGAATATATACAAAGAAATACGAGAGGATAAGATATGCAACTAATACAATATTTTGATTTATCTTTAACCATTTTTCAGTGATTTTTTTCTAGATAGTTGAATATGTAAGCACTTTGTGTAAGAATTAAATGTCAATTGGTGGAATAAGTAAAGATTCAATCGACAGTTTGCTCTCTTCTGCAATAGTCGACTGTATTTATCATGATAAATGAAATATTCCATCATATATCAGAGAGGGCAGAGAGACATTCAGGTCTTAAGAGTTGCAATAAATCGTAAATAAAATGAAAATGCAACGTTTTCAGTGCAAAGATACTTTGCCATCAAGTAGAAAATGCTCTCTCTTTACATTCGAATGTGGGAGATTAGCTAAAGATGGCTGTCGTTTCCATGAAAAATAGCTGCTCTGCTCGTTTTCCTATAACTCATGCACATAACATATTTTCCCGAGCGCATACATTTTGCAAGCTCCTCCTTCTCCCTCCCTACAGCCAATTCCTGCCCGCATCGAATGCCTCTAGCAGTCGAAAGTTTTAACATTTCTGAGAATGTTTTCCATTTTATTTTATTATTTTTTGTTTTACATGTACAATGTACATATGTATGTATATATATTTTTTAAAAGGCACGAAACTAAAACTAAATGGCAACAACAGTTGCAAAACAGTGCCGTGCCCCTTCCTTCCACTTCCACTCTTCTGTGCCTCTGCCCCTGCCCCAGCCGAACGAGTCCTTCCCAGAGAGGGAGAGAGAGCTCTTGAGGCAGAGCAAAATAAAAGTTGAAAATGCATTTTAATTACATGCGTCTCAGTGGCATGTGCCACGCCTTGCTCTTCCTCCGATGACGTTGCTGCTGCTCCTCCTCAGTCTGCTCTTAAATTTAATGAGTAAAAGTGCTTAAACCAGCACAAAAAATAAGCAATTAAATTAATTTCTCGGTTTGTTTCGGCTTTCGGTTGAGATGCCCAGCGTCACCGTCAGCCTCAATGCATCGTCCCCACTGTGGTGGACAGCGGTCAGCGGTAAAAAACAGACGACAAAAAAAACAAGAAAACAAAGTGTGCCAGCAGTTTCGGTAAAAAAAAAGAGCGACCAGAGTGCCGGCGACCTTCGCTGTGCAGGAAATGGGCAAAGGAGGTTGTGGGGAATGGAGCATGTGGCATGCCCACTGGGTGGCTTGGCATGGGGGATAAGCAGACAGACAGTTTGTCATTTTTGCGTGCATTTATTTTAAATGTCGAAATTAATGAACAGCCCCGAAAGCGCAACATTTGTCAGCACAGCAAAGCTCTTTGTCTTTTCTCTCTCTCTCTCTTGCCACAAGAATTTCTTGTTTGTGTATCTGTGCATGGGTACAAGTATGTATTTTGTATCTATGTGCGTGTCAATACGCATGCAAATTGCTCCACTAATTGGCCCAAAAGCAATTGGCGAAAAATACATTTTCTTATTTCACTCTTTGGGACAGCTTCTCGCGGAATTAATGACGGAATTTTATGCAACGATGCATGCAAAATTCAGTTTCTAGCTTCAAAACTTTTCCAATTAACAAGAGTTCTGTTACCCTCAACCCTTCCCTTTTGCCGCTGTGTGCCCCAGTTCGTAGGAAACTCTCTTTCTGGATAGTTAGGGGAATAAGTGAAATATATTTATTTATTGCATCGTAAAAAGTAAACCAATATTTCGCTCCATGACCATAAAACTTTCTATAAAAGAGCAGCCGAGAAAAAAAGGCAACTTTATTCGTTGATTTTTTTTCCCAAATACCCTGTGCTCTCGTTGAGCGTAAGGTTTCTGTTTAAAGATGTTTAAAGAATATGTTTTAGTTATGGTTAATTTCCGAGTTATCATATGCATCTCATATTTCTGAAAACTAAATAAATCAGAGATATTATTTAAAATTCCACGGTGTTTTACATAGTTTCAACGGCTCAATCCCACAAATATATGAACTGTTAAAATTTCGTATTAATATTCTAAAATATTGGAAATTTCATCGAAAACCCAAAATATTTTCGCAGTTTTCAACAAATTTTTCAACATTTTGGAAAGCTGCCAAAGCTGTTTATCTCTTTGGGATTTAATCGTTTAACACCTTTCAAATCGCTCTTAGCGAATGCTCTCGAATCGAATTGTGTCCATTCGGTGTAGGGAAAATTGTACACTAATTAAAAGTTTTTCCTTTCCTTTGATGGATGTGCTAAAACTAAAAGGGAAGGGGTATAAGATCGCTCTCCATTCAGTTCTTTTTCGAATTACTACCATAGAATTTTTTCTTGTTATTGCTAAATAAACTTTTTATTAATGTTTGTCGCGCTCCGTTTTTGTCGGACATGCGGCGCCCCATGCGTCTAGGAAATGATTTTATTTTGTTGTGCTGTTCTTTTCGCTTTCGAAATGAACACATTTTTATTGCAAGCTATTTTGTTGTGGCTGTTGTGCGCATTTTATTGTGCCATGGTTGCCTCTAAATCAAATGTTTTTTACACAAACTTAAATAACTTGCCAAAAAAGCGAAGCCATGAATAAAATGCCATAATAAATACAAAGTACAACACAGCGAAGTTGGCCAGCAGCAACAGCAGCAGCAGGAAGTGGAAATGCATATAATACCAGCATAGTCGACTAAAACAGTGCGTTTGAATACTGTAAAAAATACTGTAAAAGATGGTGTAATGTGGAAACTCAAAAACATTAAATAGAGTAGAAAGAAATGCAATACGTTCATTGCAATTAGGTGTTTGATTGAATGTTGCTCTATGAGCAACCAAGGACTACGTTTGAAGACAGCCTCACTCTTATAATAGTCTCTGTCCCATAATACTCAATATCAAATCAGAACTTAGCAAGCGCAACGCCACCTAAGAAAAACTTTCTCAAAAAAATTGTATTTAAGTATTTAAGGAAATTGTCTTTCTGCTACTACACTTAAGTCCTTGGAGGAAAATGCTGGTCGAAATATACCTATAATAAGCAGCGCAAAATGCGTATGGAATGCCTTGAATACCACAGGTGTAAATCTCACGATTTATTTAATGAGACCCATTATAGCTTTGGCTTCATAAAAGGCCTAACCATACAGGAGTCTACTCCCTAATTCCTATTGGTGGAATCTAGGCAGCACTGCCATGATTGTAGAAATATATCCTACAATATGAAATTCCACTGTAAATGAAGCAATCTCTCTCTCTCTTTAATTTTTGTTCTTATCGATCCCCGAGAAAGGTGTAAATTTAAAAACTTCTTGGCATGGCTATATCCCTGTTGCAATCTGTTCCACATTCTAGAGTGTACAGTACAGGAAATAACAAGAGGAGAACCAACACAGAAAATCCTTCACCAAACATATTACGTATACGACGTGTAGCCTGGTGGTGGGAGACTGAAAACTGCAGCTGTGCTTGTGCTTGTACTTGTGCTTTAGTGCTTCTGTGCAATTGTTCTTGGCCAGGAGGCCTCTTGTCTTGGTCGAAAGGAGTACAAAATGTTGCTGATTAAGTGGTTGCCGCAAGCAATTTGCGTCAAGTGAAGCGCGTGACTTTCAACATGTGTCACACCGTACTACAGTACTACAGTGCTACAGTGGAGACCCGTGGCACAAAAGGGAGGCACCACAGAGGCAAACAGAGCACAAAAACGAAACGAAACGAAATGAAAACAAAGCCACAGCAACGTGCGACAATTACAACCGTAAATTATGCCACAAGCCACAAGCAACAATAACAGCAGTCAACCACAGCGCCACGACGCCCAGCCTCGTCACGCCCACCTTTATCGTGGACCGGCGGTCGACTGGCAAAACTTGGTTGCCGCTAGTTGGCCACAAAAGAAAACCAGCCCAAAACGCAGCAAAAATGGAGCACCAACAACGAAAACAACGGCCACGAACGGCAACGAAGGCAACGAACGGCAATGGGGAATGGGGAATGGGCAACGTCAACGACAACTCAATTAAGTAAATGAGGGAAAACCGAGATGTCGAGTCTGATGTTGCTGTTTATGTGGCTCTTGGCAGAGAATGCTTTAGTTGTGTAATTAAGTGAGCAAATCACAAAATAATTATGCTCTCCAGGGCAGGAACTTGTCGCCCACTAAGCGCCCGTGAGAGTTCCACTCAATCATACGGGCAATCACTCAATCACTCACTCACTGTACGAACACAGGCATGAACACCCTGAAAGGCAATCGCTTTCTGCTGCTGAGCAAACAGGATATCCTGATATTCTCGCCTCTGATGCTGTCATTGTGCGAGTAATTTGCCAGTCATTTAATTATGTTCCATTTTTCCCAGGCTCAGGCTCTGACAACTAGCCTCGAGGGCAAGTCTAGAGGGCTACACTTCAATTTCATGCAAAGTCAATTACGCAAACCGTGTAAATGGGCTCACACCGACATATGGGCACACAAACACACACACACGACAAGTGAAACGAAAGATGTCACGAAAGATGTACACGATGGACACTTTCGGACAGAAAGAGGGGCCAAAAAGAATGTTTCAAAACGGACAACAAAATGGACTAAAAAAGTAGAAACGTGTCGCGACACTATCTTACCCAGTACTCAGTTTCTGTTCATGTAATTTTTTTATTTATAAAATGTATTACTGCACTCAGTCTGTGCTGTTTCTGCCCGATGAAAAATGTTACAACGTATGCTACATCTCTTCCCTCCCACCAACGAATTACCTTCCGCCAGGTGGCCGTTGAGTAGCGCGTGTAAAAATGCCTGAAAACAGACGCAAACACGAGGCAGACCCTGTGGCTTCCACTAAGCAATGTTTTACGGTCACACCTCTGCCTACGCCCTTATGCGCCCTGTCATCATGTGTGCCTGGTAAACTCTGTAAATAAGTAAACTAATTAAAATAAAGAAAAAAAGTACAAAAAAGCACACACATGGTAAATGCGTGAAGGCCATTTTGTAGTTAAATTCTGTACGGCGGCGCCCATACATCCTCTGGCCATCGTCTGCCCATTCACATGCAAGCAAATTTGCCACGTGCAATGGAATGAATGAAGCCGTCGGATGAAATGGAAGCACAAATAGAAAGCGAATATATGAAAAGCCAGGTTTTGTTTGCCGAATATCTTTCTACCCTATCGAGGAGTACGCGTTAAATCATTTCGTAGCCAAAAAAATGGGAACTTGCGTTTCAATGTGAGGAATCCTCGAAAGAGTATAATTTCTGGCATTTATAATAATGTCACCAGATTTGAATAATGGTTGCATGTTTGTTTTAGTTGTTTAGTTGCATCTGCAGACAAAATGTTTGACCCATAAGTAAACACTAGTTGTAACCACTTCTTTGAGAGTCCTTTAAGTACTATAATATTGGATGGGATGCATTGTAAAGCCTTTGCGATTAACGAAAGTATAATATAATTTAGAGGGAAATACAAACAGACCTCATTTTGATCTGTTTGAATAAGAAAGAGGAGTGGATTTTATTGCAAGTTTGAAATCGTTCGCCTGCGCTTCACTAACAAATCATCAATGCTATCAAACCCAATAATTTTTTGTTGCTGGAGTGAAGTGTAAACCCATTCATAGTCGTATTCCGAAAAGAGCAAAAAAGCAGTTGGCATAGTGGGTGGCCAAAATGGATAGGTGTGTTTCTGCTGCTGCTGCTGCTGCCGTCTGAAGGGAAAACTTTTCAACTTTCATTCGAGCTGAGCTTTTAATAACGATGGGACGGGAGGGGACGAGATGGGACGGCTCTCCCCCTACCCAGTCATGGTACATTTATGGTAAACTATTTTGAGTATGCGTGCGCTGTCGACTCGGGCGAAAGTTGGCGATTCATGAGCACCTTCACATACGCGCCTGTGCCATGCATGGTACGTGCGGGGAAACACTCTCGGTTCCGTTTCAGACCCGGACATGGCGACGGACCCCGTCGCAGTCGCAGTCTTTTAGGCTTTATTGAACCAACACACAGAAAAGAGTTGAGCAGTCGGCAAAAATGGCATTTCCGGTCGGAGGAGTTGGGCGGCGCACAAAAACAAAATTCCAGCAATGTCGCGACGCAGCGCGAAAGGCAGGCAGGCAGGCACAAGCACATGTCTGGGCCCTCTCACTAGCCCCCTCGCTCCTTCACAATACCTCCCACACTTTGATTTTTAATGTACTTGCTGTTGTTGTTGTTCTGGCGACGCTTTTGGCATGCAACTTTTGCACTTTCCTTTTTTTCTCTCCTTCTCTGTTTTATTTCTCTTTTTGTATTTTTATTTGTTGAGTGACTTTTCGCCGCTGCAGCGGTGCTGCTGTTGCAGCGCCAAGTGCATTCATGTGGCGAAAACGAGGCAAAGGCGAGGTCTTAACTAGGTCGATCATTTGTTGCCGAACACCTACACACACACACACACACACACACACACACAGACTGACACACACATTCGTGTTGCGTGCGTATCTGTGTGAAGACGGAATGGCGTGCGGAAATTATATAAGCTCACTTTGTGCCACTATTAAGGTTTGACTTACTGCCTGTCGTCCTGGTCCTGACTGTGGGTCCTGCTGCTGGTCCTGGTCCTGGCCTGGCCTTCCAATTACATTACGCCGGCATGCTCGAGGCATGCTCCATTTCTTTGCCGCTTCCACAACGGATAGGATATATGACGGAAACCACTTAGTAGGGGGTAGCAAATATTTGCCCTGCCATCGACAACGACTAAAAGGTGATAAACTTGGGCATAATGAAATATTTAATATTTGAACAGGCATTTAAAAGGTTATCTAATGCAGTTATGCTGCTTTTGCTGCTGATTTTCCACACTCAGCATCACCATCATCACCATCAACAACATTTCTGGGCGGCGGCTGATGTTTACTCAACGTTGATAAGCTGGGAAATATTTTGCATGCTTTTCCCCGTATGCAAATGCCAGTTCCAGTAACCAGTCTCCCAGTCTCCCAGTCAGACTCCCGTCAGTGACAGGGGAACATTCTGTCAAGGGGGGTCTTGTAGTAGATGGATAGACCTAGAACCATACATAGTTTCAGCACTGTCCTACCGTCTGCTTGTGCTGTGTGGCAGTGTGTTTACAAGCTTTTGACTCTGTTGATTAATGCTGTTGGCCACCCAGCTGTACATTGAGTAATACTCGTACCAAGGCAACCTGCCCTGCCCTGCCCTGCGCTGCGCTTCACTGCCTCTGCTTGATGGATAGACAGAAATTCTAAGCTGAGCCGCCACATCTCTCTCACTCTCTGTATTTGAAGGGAAAACAATCTTACACCCAACTCAAAGTGTGTCGGGTGGCAAGAGGCATTTTAGGTTGGTCTATTCTGTGTTGGCTCTAGGGTGCAAGAACAGTTGGTTCCAATCGGTTTTGTTCTAACCTTAGCTGCTTCATCATTTTTTAACACTCAAAAAAGGGGCTAAAACCAATAAATTGGAATGCCCTGAAGGGGATAACTGGATAACTGGGGAGAAATGGCTTGTTAAGAGCACATCCTTCCACAAGGGCATGAAAGACAACCAGGTGAGGCAATGACAGATTGGTTGGCGTGAAAACTGTACCTGGGACAGGGACTTCATATCTGGAAATTAAATTGTCGCCCATACTCGTAACACAGCTTGCCAGCGGATAGAGAACTTCAACTGTCATATCATTTATCATGGTATCATTTTATTATTCCTTCAACAACAACCCACTCCAGAGGACTTAATATGTCCTCAAAATTAATTTTATTTATTTATAAATGAAAAATTCCGTCGTAATATTGTACCCTTTGTGTTCCTTACTATTCTTGGAGTATGCCGCCCGTCTTCACATTGGGGATGACCTTTGCACATGTACTCCTTATAATATCGTGTACGCAAAAGATGTCCGATAGCAAATAAGGAAATTATTTCTAAATAAATCAATGGCTCATTTGTTTCATTGGCCCCACTATCGCCCCCTCGGCAGCTGTTTACATAGGCTATATACACACGCACACGCACACAGGTCCTCACACACAGAGGGTAGGGGGAAACATCTCATCTGGCTTATAGACAGCCCAAATCGCAGTATCTACACATGCATATATGTATATGCAGTGATCGTGATTGCGATCGTTTCGTTTCACACATAATGCTGAATGCCTGCCAGAGCCCCATCCGTGGCACGCGCCTCGCTCCGAGACACGTGAGCAACCGCAAGAGAGAGTGAGAAAGAGCAGGCTGCCCAGAGAGACACAAACAGACAGACAGACAGAGAGAAAAAGAGCAGCGATCGGGAGATTGGGGAGAGAATAGTGCATTTATTTTTAGGATAACAATGGGCCCCAAAAGAGTACCGGCACGGCACAGCGGCGATATTCAGCGGATTCCTCTAAACGTATTTTCCTCGGGAAAAATCGAGGAAAATTTTTCAGCGCTGTGTCAGTCGAGCGCATAGAGCAACGCGAGCAAGGCATCATCGTCTCGTAGCCAGTGCGCGAATTATCTTATATACATACATATATAGAGATACACATATATGTGCCTATATATATAACACACACACACATACATATATGTGCACGGATATATGCCCATGGTATAAAGATATACATATATCCGAATTACGATACTATATAAGGCAGAAGAGTAGAGTGGTGCAAAAGAGTGTGCGAACGAGAGAAATCTTTCAACTTTTGATGAAAAGTAAAATGTGAAATGTGAAAATTTAAATGTTCTTCTGCTTCTGTGTGAGTGCTGGTCATGAAAATTGCAGCACAAGAAAACGGCAATAAATGTGAGCAATGAAAAAAAAAATATAAAAAAATGAAAATCAGACCTATTCGAAGATACCAAATACTATCTGTGTGTTGTGTGTATCTATAATACCATTATCCCGAAAACGAAACGAAAAAACCAACAAAAAGAATCATCGAATAGAAGACGAAATAGATGGTTTTGGTTTTGGTGTTGCTGTTGCTGCTTCTGTTGCGTTCTTCTAGATACATTTCGGTGTTGCCGCTTCCTCGTTCCATCCCATCCCATCCCATCCCATATACCAACTGAACCGATCCCCCATTCCATCCCGCTCCATCTCCCAATATCTACTCGTACACTCTCGTCGCATGCTCTTTAGTGTTTTTGGGGTATGTTTTTGTATCTGCTGCTCTGATGCTTTTATTTTGTTCTCTGGTCTTTTGCTCAAATAAAAATTCCTCTTGCGTGTTAGCTAAAAGTTATTTTTAAAAATTTCTTTTAATTTTGTTTTCACATTTACGCGGAGATACGAGATTTTAAATACGACTACTATGAGGAAGGAATTTTCTTCTCTCCACTTCTTAGCTTTCTCTCTCGCTCGTGTCGCTGTCTCCGTCTCCCCGAAAAGAAATATTACTAATTTCCGCATCTCGTTAGATGAAAGAGAACTGCAGATGCAGAGAAATTAGATTTGGAAAATTGCAAAATACGTTTTCATTGCCTGCCAGATAGAATTAATGTTACATCTATCACAGAGGTACCCCTCTGCCCTCTGCCGCCTACTCCCGGCCTGACCCAAGCTTTTTCGCTTTGTCGGAGTCCAGCTAATATTTTCCTTAATTTGCCTTAAATTCAGAAATAATCCAACTGCTAATTGCATTCTATAAATATGTATAAACGTGTACATTTATGCCGCTTTACAATTTGAGCAATTGTGTGTTAAATTTTGGTTTTAGTTATTGTTTAATGGTCGCTATAATCATCAGATTAAAGTGCGGTCTGGTCCCCCTGCTCTTTTCCCTTAAACGCAAATTATAGTTCAAGTGGGCCCTCTCTCTCTCTCTCTGTGTTGAGGAAATGTGCAATCTGTTCAGTTTCCCATCAAAGGAACTTTCAATTTGTCTTATGGATCCAGGATTCCCCATCAATAATCCATCAAGGCTTGGCTCATAATTAAGAGTCGCCTGTAAGTAAACTTGAATATGCATCTGCCTCTGCCTCTACCTCTCCTTCTCCTTCGTTGAGTGCACAAAACGTTGTACGAATTGGCAATTAGGCAAGGCATTTATATCACAGCAGTCCGTCGTCGTATGCAATATCCGTGAAGGGGACAGACAGACCGACACACCGACACACCGACAGACTGACTGCCAACAGCCATGCAAGAACGCAGCCAGTCAACAACAAGCAGGCCGCCGGTGGCAATGGCAACAATGTCACAACACTCAAGTGTCAAACAAAAGGCGACGACGGCAATGGCGAAAGCTCTGTAGCCAGCCAGAAGGAACTCAAGGAAATTGGGCGGTGGCGGGGCGAGACGGTTATAGAGTCGGAGCAAACAGAAATATCCAAATTTACACAATTTGCTGATGATAGACCAGGAGCACAGACAAAACGCACCAAAGATACGAGAATGCATTGAAATTTTGGTTACATTTTGGCAAAAGTAACAAAAAAATGTCCTATGACAATGGCAGAGGGAAAACTAAGGTAAAAGGAAAATAGTAGCCAGTTTTAGCCTTTTTCAAAAATACGTAATTAAATAGGCCACAAAAGAAGATGAAGCTAAGGTAGAAGCAAGCCAAATGGTAGGGTGAAATTATTTAAGACTTGCCTTTTAACGAAATGAAATGAAACAAAGTAATAAGGCCTGCATTCAAATGAAAAATAATTCAGCTGCTCGGTAGGTGCGTTGCAATCTAGAGATACATTTGTTTCGGTGTGATATCACAGGAGTCTTCACAAAAAATCCACTTTCTCTAGTTATAGGAACTGTCTCTGAAATCTAGGCGTTCAATAAAACAGACAGACGGACATTTTACCCTTTGAGCGGCGGGAATATTAATAGCAAAAGAGGGTTATGCTAAAATTAAAGAAAGTGAAGCCAAAGGTTAAATTGTAAAGCCCTAAGGTGGCTTATTTGCCTAAGAGCTCGAATTTAATTCTGGCACTGTTGCGAGACAGAGAAGAGAAGGTTTAGTACAGTACAGGCTCGTAGCTTTGTACGCTTTGAAAACATTATAAAATTAGCTTATTTTATTTTATGCACAATGAACAAATAATTAAGTACTTGCATACATCTCATATTGTTTGCCTTGCATTAAGTTTTATTTTATGGCGATTTTTATATTTCATATCTCTGAAATTAAGGATGACCTGATTAGATCTGGCTAGATCAATTATTTTCCTTTGGTGTGGCTATTTATATGATATATGACTAAAATACCATCTCCTAAGTTGAAATAATTTTGGCCTCAGAGCCTCTCCCTCACACAGAGTAGCTTAGTAAATAAAGGGTGTCCAGGTGATCTATGTAGATGCATTAATTGATGATTGCTGCATTAATACACAATTCTTGAATATTTTCATTCATATTATTAAAGACATATTATATGCTAATATACTTACATATGTATCTCTGACACTACAAGTTGTTGAGATAGTTTACGCTGCAGAGCTTCATCAAGTTACTGTCGTAATAGTTATTGTTTGGGGAAAAATACACCCATTTGCAATTTCAAAACTTTAAAACGTATGCGTTTCTAATTAGCAACATGTTGTGTTTTATTGTATCTAGCACAGAGATACATACATATGTACGCGTATGTAGATAGTTTTCAAGTTTAACTCATAATATGATGCATGATCTGATGCTTTGATAGACATTTCCCACGTGTGCGCGAGTGTAAATGAAAAGTTTGGCTCGTGGCTGATTTTCCACCGGCATAAAGGGCAAAGCGTTAAATTCGCGTTTCCCCCAAAGACACACACACACACACAGACACTAACCACAAAAACATAGGACACGCACACGGACGTTGTTGTTCGTTTTTGTTGATGGTTGGAAAATTCAACGCTAGAAAAACTTTTCCAGCATATGGAAGCAGTGGCACAGGGGACTGCGACAGGCGAAGGAAAAGGAAAAGGCGGCCGTTCATTGCACGGTTCCTTGTGGCTGCCTTGCTTTCTCATCTGTGTTTGTGTGTGTGCCTTTGTATATGTGTGCTGGTGCCGCAACTTTTGTGCAAGCAAAGGAAATGCTTGACATGTCTTGTTCCTTTCGGCGGCTTGCTTATTTTATTTTATATTTTATTTTTCTTTTTTGGACGTTTCTTTTTTGTGCTTGGCTACAGGCGCATTAACAGAGCTAAGTCACAAAAACAGAGTGCTAAAGCTGGTGGTCTCGTATTCCGACTATAAGATACCCTGTAAGTCAGGCTTTTCTATAAGGTTCACGTTGAGCCACAAAAAGCCGGAAGGTGCGGTCTTGGTGGAGCAGCGAAATTAATTTTTCCATATTTATGGTCTATGTTCTTGGGGATAAATAAACTTCATATATGCTTGATTTTTGTGTTTTCTCTAGTGTCAATATTCGTTACCTGCTGCAACAGCTCAAGCGATTTTAATGGATCGGAAATGCTTCCTTTTCTGCCTGTTACAAACACAATCATTCGCCTACTCCCCCAATAGTACCCCGGAATTAGGAAAAGAAAATAAATCAGACGTTGTTCCTGGGCGTTCTATTTTTATACCCGTACTCAAAAAAGAGTTAAGGGGTATATTAGATTTGTGCTAAAAGTGGATGTGTGTAACGCAGAGAAGGAAAATTTTCCGACCCCATAAAGTATATATATTCTTGATCAGCATCAATAGCCGAGTCGATAGAGCCATGTCTGTCTCGTCCGTCCGTCCGTTCCGTCCGTCCGTCCGTCTGTCCGTCCGTCCGTCTTGTTGAGCGCCTGGATCTCAGAGACTATAAGAGTTAGGGTAACCAAATTTGGTTTCAAGACTCATGTGATATCACACTGCTACAAGTGTATTTCTAAATTTCGCCCCGCCCCTTCCGCCCCCACAAAGGACGAAAATCTGTGGCAGGCACAATTTTAAAGATACGATAAAACTAAAAACGCAGTATCGTAGAGAATGACCATATCTACCAGATTGCTGAATATGAATCAGATCGGAACATAATTATAGCCAGAATGAAGAAATTAATTTTCTGTTGGTTCCCCCGCCTCCTCCTGCAAGAAACACACTACTCTATCTCCTTCTCGCTCGCACACTCTGCCACGTTCAGTGCGCGAGCAACCCCTAGAGGAGGAGATGTAGAATCTAAATGGTACATGTATAATCGACATGTTAGATGTAAAATATACATTGTAGATGTAGATAACAGATGTAGCAAAAAAATGTAAAATGTAAATTTTTTTTTTAATTCTAAAATTCTAAAAAATCATATCTCAAAAATGTAAATACTGACTGAGTACGGGTATAAGTAGAGTCGCGTCCCCAGAAGCGACTCACACGTTCCTTCTCGTTTACTTTTCCTTTTGCAGCATTTTAATTATGTATTTGTTGTTTGATCGTTTTTATTTATTTTTTCCGCCTGCCTTCCGTTTTGGCTTGGTCATTTACTTGGGTAGGTGATTACCCCAACACAAGAGTGGAAATGAAACCTTTTGAACCTTGAACTTGTGAAGCTCGAGGACTTTATGCTTATGCGTTAATTTCGAGGTCTCTTGGCCTTCTCACATTTTGATAAATTGCATAAATACTTTCATAGAAAGAGGGGCGAGAAAACAATAAATTTTCTGATTGTTTTTTAACGCAATTAATGCTGATGTTGATGTTGATTTGGGTTGGCTTTTGGTCTGTGTCTCTGGGTCTGGATCTGAGTCTGGGACTGGGACTGTGTTTGCCGTACATTGAACGCAGATGCCAAAGATGACTTCTCTGACTTATTGACACTTGAAATTGCTCGTCGCTTGCTTTTAATTGCCAAAGTAGACATCCAAATACATTCATAATAACCAAATACATATATACAGTATATGTACATACTGTATGTATGCATATTTGTTAATTATTTATTTGACAAGTAGACGGCAGAAATTCCTTTCTCTTGTGCATTATATTTTCGACTTTGCTTGAATCATTCAATTTGAACAAAAAGAAATGGTTTTGACAGTGAATTCATATTTATTCTAACACAATAAATTAATTTAATTAATTTGATATATGACGGGGTTAAGAGACTATATATAATGATATAAATAGTATATAGAATATTTTTGTATATTTCGGTATCATTTAAAGATATTTCAAGGTGCATTGCATGCTATGATGCGTATTATTATGAAAATTACTTGTCGGATACGCGATAAATGGGTTAAATAAATAGAATGCGACTAAGAGAGATGTTCACTCAAGGTAGCTACCTCTTAGTATAGTGGATCGACTTGGGGATCTACAATTTGTTCACATTTCCAATTGTAATTGCACAATTCTGTAGAACATTTGGACAGGCTTACTCGTCCAGTGTTCATTCGACGAATGTGCCCTAGTGGAAGATGAGGATTCAAATTAATGAAAAAAAATATCCAAAGCAGTTTCCCCATTTTTGGACTTTGACAGTAATGGCATTGATATCCTGCTCCGAAAATGTATCTCCCGACTTTATTTGTGTACTTAACATACTCGTTTTTCGTAAAATCATTTCCTTGAGTTTACTCAATGAACTGACACTGAAACACAAATTTCGATGGCGTCAATTTATATTGTTTAAGTTCAACGAGCTTCAACATAAACAGAACCTTTCTCAATCGTATCATCTTTCTCATTAATGTAATTGCAGAGTGTTCATTAATCATTACAAATTCGAAGACTCTTGGGGCTTCCTTTCCTCTTGTTGCCACTCAAATGTCATTAAATTTATGTAATTGAAGACCAAACTGAAAATATTAATACATCAACAGAGAAATTCATTTAATTTCTTAAACAATTACATTGAAATTGGATTACTCGCATTTGAATATCAATTCTGTGTGCGGTATTCCCTTTTAAATACAAATAATTTGTCATTTTCCATGGGAATCCATTCGTTCTGCGCTGCCCTTTGTCATCGTCCGACCTTCCGTGACTTCTCCACAAGACACACACACACACACACACACACACACACACCACACACAATCCTCAGAGTCCACCCAATCCTCCTACATCGAATGGAGTGTGGCACGAATTCTGCACGATTCCAGCAGCTGAAATTCAATTATGCCATTGAATTGATTTCGTTTTCGACGAACACCAGATTCATCCGTCAGTTTATGGCCATTGATTAATTCATGCCATTATTCTCGATTATATGGGACATTTCTCGCCTGGATTGATGTCTGTTCACTGGGCCATATGCCCGTCTCCAGACTCTGAACTCGCATTTAACCAAATAAAATATACCAAAAAAATCACATGTGTGCGAGTACTCTAGAGACACAGAGAAATTGAGATAGAGAGAGAGAGAGATGGGAAGAGAGAGACGGATCTTGTCAGAAATATTTCTTGGCCAAAATGTCGCGCTCGACTTGACCCAGAAAAACATTTTCATTTGCATATTTACATTGCCTATCTGGATGGAATTTATTGTTGCTGTTCCTTATCCTATCTTAGGCAAAAGCAAAAAAGAAAATTGAGCTAAAATAACTTAAATAAAAGAAGGACCAAACATTTGAATACCCTATGGTAGAATTGGTAGATTTTTTTGGCAGGTGTGCGAAACAATTTTAAGTGAATTTTCAAATAAATGAAATTATAAAACAAAATAAAATAAATTAATAATATACAAAATATTTCAAAAAATATATTAGATTTGCTCTCCTAGAGGAGCTTAGTAATACAGTTTTAAAGAGAGCAAACCACCTTTCTCTCTCTCTCTGCCTCTCTCTTCTTACCTCTAGCTCTACACTAGTGAGACTCTTGCTCGTTTTTGTTTAGCAAACATGTATTCAAATTGATGCTACCCGGTCTAGTGTAGGGTATAAGTAGGAAAATATTTTCCCTTTACGTAAACGACAACGATGCAAGAAATTCCAAACTGACGGAAAAGCAAGCACAGATATTTCAACAACTTTTACTCAAGAGGAAGGATGATGGGCAAGGGGCAGCTGCTGCTTGTGGTGTTTATCTCTGCTGCTGCTGCTGCTGCCGTGCTGGGTGCCGCCGCCGTGCTACATCTCGCAGCCCCATGCCACATGCCACATCCACATAGTTAGTTGCTTCCCTAGCTGCTCAATGACATGTGCTGTCTGAGTGCCAAAAAAAAGAAAAGAAATGGGGGAAAATCCCCGTCTTAGTAGAAGAAAAGCGAGCCAGAGGCCGCCGAGACTGGACGCCGCACAATGTTATTGTATCTTGCAGATGCGAGTTGGATTGGCGAGCAGCGAAATTGAACGGCATCGGCACAGTGTGCCGGTCGGGTTCAGCGCACTTTAAAGACTGTTCGTTGCCCTGATTTGATTTTGGATGTGGATTTGGCTCTCTGGCTCTTTTTTTCCCCAGCCCCAGATGCCCAAGATACGATATACGGGCATCTCTGTCTATATATCAAGCAAAGCGAGAGAACGATATACAATGTACATATGTGCTATATATACATATATGTATAATTGCGTGTAAAGATTCATTTATTTATGTGTGTGACAGCGGTGAAAGAGAAGTGGAGGAGCAGCAGCAGCAGCAGCAGCAGAGGCAGCAGCACGCGTGCTGCGCTCGTTTGTGTAATCGTATCTTAAAGATACAATTGCAGCGCCCCCCCACCATTGTTATTGTTGTGGTGGCGGCGACGGCGGCGGCGGCTCGTGCCAAGCACTGCACATGGCTCTTGCCAGGTTCCACTTCGTGTGGCGGCACACACTCGAGCAGATCAGAGCTCCCCTTGGGTTCGGTTCAGTTCGGTTCTGTTGTGGTTACACTTTAATTTACTATCCATCAAGTGCACATTTATAATTGGAACAGTGCCAGTGCCAGTGGCAGTGGCAGAGGCAGAGGCAGTGGCAGCGCTAGTGAGACTCTGACTCTCTCTCGCCTCGAGTGGCTTTCAACTATCTGTCGCTGGCTGCATGTATCATTATTTCTCCCTCGGTCTGCATCTGTATCTGTAATTGCTGTGTCTTTATTCCGTTTTGAGACCTTCCTTTATTCCGTATTCCTATTCGTATTCGTATTCCTATTCCCTGTTCCTTTTCCTGGCTTGTAGGTCATAACTGTCAGAGACAAAACGCGCTAAACCTCTGGCTCCAGGGAGTGGAGATGCGGATGCGGAATCCTCTCTTGATAGTTGCTCTGCTCATCCACAATGCTGATAGATTAGTCCCCTAATAGTGTCGCATTCTGGATTCAGACAATACAATGGCAAGTGGGGAGTGGGGAGTGTGGAGTGGGTAGAGTGCACCCAGAAGCGGAAGGAAGGATAGAGGGCGGCAGGGAAGGGCGAGCTGCACAAGTGACCACTTTAAGCCCAGACACTCGTGGGACCCTTCAACCAGAGAAGCGTGGAGCGCAAAAGCGAGAGCGCTGGCCGTGACGTTCAAAATTGCATAAATGTCCCCCACCACGCCCAGCTACCACGCCCCCACACACACACACACACACACACACACACACACATACTACATATAAGCCCTGGTTCGGAATAAACTAGCGAAGAGTTTGTTCGTTCACAGCAAGCTGTCAAAAATCGTTGATAAATATCACTAAAGAATCTTTCAAATAGCTTCCTGTCCGCGCAGAGGGACCTTTCTGTCGCTGTTGACATCTTTTGGCAGCTCGTCAAGAGCAAACCCATGAAATATCTTTACGAGTATATGCGGAATAAAATATTGGCATAACCTAAACATTTCTAATGCGCTTTAAACAAACATCGCAATTACTGCATCGTTTTGGGATATTATCTTTTCGATATTTCAACCTTCAAACAGTCGAAAGATCTTTTCTTGCGCGGCTACACCAAAAATTAGACGTGTAGGCAAAGACGAGAATTTCAGAGTCCATTCGGGCTATTATCTGTTTAGATAAGTAACTTTTGTAGCGAGTTCCTTTTTAGTACTCCATAAACCATAAAATGTATATTATTTGGGTAGTGATCGTAACATTATTTTAGTAATAAATGAAGAACACAATTTCCCATGGCTGACTCAACACATTCTGGTGCACTCACGACTTTTTCTCCCTGTGTGTTTCCCTCTCTGCACTGTCATCTCTATGCCAGTGAGACTCGTACTGCCACGGCCAAGCTACGCTGTAAGAGAGGCTCTTGTGTCTCAACTTAAATGTTCCGTCTTCTGGTTAAATATCTCAGATATGAACGATATACTCGTAAAGGAGAATTGTTTCTTTATAGCCGTACTACTTATAAAATAAAACTTGTACTACTCAAGCAAGCTAACCGCCCGTACTCATGTATCCTCACAATTCTCACAAAAAACACCCAAAAACGGGCATTAAACTCTTGTTGGTTGGTGCTGGCCTCGGATCCGGATCGCCTTGCCTGGGCATAATTAAAATCTAGGTCGAGTGCAGATTTTCGGCTGCTCCTCCTTTTTTGCGGCACCGGGGGTAAAAGCGCAACCACACAGCCAGCAAGAGAGAGAAAGAGAGAGAGAGAGAGTGGCAGCAACAGCAGCAGCATTTCCCCAGTCATTCCATCGTGTGTCGTCGTGTGTGCGTCGCGCTTCGTGGATAATTAATTGATTGCCCATTTGATTGAACGTTTGATGGATGAGTGCAGTGTCGTGCCGTGCCCTGCCCTGCCCTGCTGTGCCGTACGATTGTGTAGACAGACCCTGAGTCCCCCGAGTTGACATTTGTGCTAACGGGACTGCGTTCCCCTCTTCTCTTCTCTTTTTAGTAATTTGCATCGGCTCTTAGTGGAGCAGCCTCGACAGAAGAAGACCCAGCCCCAGTTGTAGCCCCCCAGTTGCAGTTGCAGTTCCTGCCACCAAACCACACACCCACACCCACACCCACACACACACACAGCCCACAGTCATGGTGATAAGCAAACCCGAATCGGTGGGCGCGCAATCCAATGGCGCGGCAATTGGAGCTTCTACGGCTGCGGCTGCCCCTGACCTGGATGCACACGGCAATAGTCTGGCACATCCCTCGGGAATACCACAGGATCAAATAGACAATATATTGAGCGGCATTGCCAACACGGGCGATGTACGGATGAACAATCACCGCAAAAAGCTGCGGCAGAGGTGAGTTAGTTGCTGATTGCTGATTAGAATGGATAAACAACTGGATATTCCCTTTGCAGATTTGATATTATTAAGAAACTAGGCCAGGGCACTTACGGCAAGGTGCAGTTAGGTATTAATAAGGAAACCGGCCAGGAGGTGGCCATCAAAACCATCAAGAAATGCAAAATCGAGGCCGAGGCCGATCTGGTGCGCATCAGGCGTGAGGTGCAGATCATGAGTTCGGTGCAGCATCCCAACATTATACACATCTATGAAGGTATGATCCTGCACCAAAACGCAACCCCTACCGAATAACCACAGCCTGCCATTCCCCTTCGATTTCCCTTTTGTATTTTTTAGTATTTGAGAATCGCGAGAAAATGGTGCTGGTCATGGAGTTTGCCGCTGGCGGCGAACTCTACGACTATCTGTCCGAGCGGAAGGTGCTGAACGAGGAGGAGGCGCGACGCATCTTCCGGCAGGTGGCCACCGCCGTCTACTACTGTCACAAGCACAAGATCTGCCATCGGGACCTGAAGCTGGAGAACATACTGCTGGACGAGAAGGGGAATGCCAAGGTGAGTGCCACTCACGCATGACAGAATGTTGAAGTGAACGCCCGGATCCGCTCTCTACCCTTCCAGATTGCTGACTTTGGTCTGTCGAATGTGTTCGATGCTGGCCGCTTGCTGGGCACCTTCTGCGGCTCCCCGTTGTATGCATCGCCCGAAATCGTCGAGGGCACACCCTACCAGGGACCGGAGGTGGACTGCTGGTCGCTGGGGGTGCTGCTCTACACTCTAGTCTACGGCTCCATGCCCTTCGATGGCTCCAACTTCAAAAGACTCGTCAAGCAGATCAGCCAGGGCGACTACTATGAGCCGCGCAAGCCGTCGCGCGCCTCCACCCTCATCCGGGACATGCTGACGGTGTGCCCCAGGAAGCGGGCCAGCATCGAGCAGATCTGCGCGCACTGGTGGGTCAACGAGAACGACAATGTCTCCTGCCTGGACCTGGCCGAGGATCTGGCCAACCAAACGCCCGTGCGCCTGGATGTGCTCCTCTCCCTTACCCCGGCGGCCATAACGGCCGACCAACTGGTGGTGCCGTCCGCCGAGGGGGCGGCCGCAGCGGCCAAGGCGGCGGCAAACGAGCGTGTGCCCCGCTCCCATTCGGTGGGCTCCATACGTGACATGATCCCGCCCAACACGGAGGCAGAGCGCCGCATCCTGGACATGGTTGCTGGTGAGTTGACGTCATCAATCGCCTGTCAATCGCAGATGCTTGTTCGTTCGAATGCGCTTGAATGCCCCACGTCAGAGAACACCCCGAAGAGAAAACCCACGCTGAGATTCTTCTTCTTGTGTATATATAAATGGAGACTAACTAGCCACACACACACACACACACAACATACACACACAACACACACACACAACCACATCCACACTACCGACCCAACCCACACACTAACTGATGCCCCACCTGCCGATTCTCCAACTCCCACAACCCCCGAACCCCCCCAACCATAACCAACCACATATGTACATACAACCCAATCACTCTCTCGACTCTCGAGGATACTAAACACCACTTGAAACTAAAGTCATTTAACCACAAAACTCATTAAACCACACAACCCTCTCTCTCTCTCTCTCTCTCTCTCTCTGTGTCTGTCTGTCTCTGTTTTCCCAGCCGGCGGAGAGGCTGCCCTGATGCCATCGCCCACACGCACCATCACGCCCGCCCAGAGTCCCGTGCAAACCAAACGGAAGCTGCAGCCCACCGTCTCCACAGAGAATGCGGCAGGAACCACGGCCAAGAAGAAGGAGAAGCCGGCCAATAATTCGTTTGTGATCAGCGGGGCAGCAGCAGCAGCAGCACCACAACCACCACCACCGACTGAGCCAACGCGACCCGCACCTGCACCACCGACCCTCATGGAAGCGGAGACTGAGGAGAAGCCGAGCATGGAGCCAAGCTTCTCGCAGAAGGACATGCAAATGGTGGGCGACCTGTGCGAGCAGCTGATGGGGGGAGACGCCTCTGGCACGCCCACACCCACACCGACGCCCCCGCCAGCACCTGCCACCGCTGCAGCAGTGGCTGTGCCCCGGCAGCCAACGCGCAGCAAACTGGATGCCGTGGCCGAGACGCCCGAGGAGAAGGATGCCACCAAGGTGATCAAAAAGTTTGTGAACAAGCACAAGACCGCCGACCTGGTCAATGCCATTAACGAGAGTGCCACGGCAAGTGGCAAGGTGGCACCACCAGCAGGAGCAGCGGTAGCTCCCGCTCCTGCACCCCCATTCGTGCGCAAATGCAGCCTGCAGGATGAGTCCACGCTGAACAAGTTCAATGCCGAGCGGCGCAAGTCGCGCATCCTGGAGACGGCCGAGAAGTTCCAGCCACCGCCACCGGTGACGACGGGACCAGTTAGCCAGGCGGCGCCCGAGAAGCCCAAGAAGCTCAGCATACCCGGCGTCAGTGTGGGCAGCTTCAAGAAGGAGTTCGAGCGGAAGGCCACCAATCCGCCAGCCACCGCAGGACCCACGCCCGGCGAACTGCGCGCCCAAGAGCAGGTGGCCGCTGCGGCGGCTGCCGCCCAGGAGGCCGAGTCCCAGGCCCTGGCCACACCGCCGGCCTCGCCCGTGGTTGCCCAGTCCCTGGAGGCCAGCGACTCGAAGAACTCGGTGTCCTCGATCTCGCTGGACGAGGCGCGCCGCTCGATGGAGAACTCCATAGCCCTGCTGCTGCAGGCCCAGAACGAGTCCAACAAGGAGGTCGACCAGCTGTGCGCCCAGACGGAGACAATCGGCGTCAGCGAGCCCACGCCCACCAGGGAGGAGCGCGAGCGTAAGTTGAAGAACGCGCGCGCCATCATCGGAAACGCCATCCAGCCGGGTGAGTGGCCAAGACTCCGCATGTGCCTCCTGCCACAGATTGTGATCATTATTATGATAGTCGTACTTTAGTTAAGCTAAACCCTGCAGCGCTTTCAAGTTGACTACTAGCACCTTAGCATTACTACATTAAATATTATCCAGCACTAAGTGAATCCTGAATCTGGTGTTGAGCTCGGAGCACAAGTCGCAGCGGCGTCCATGGGTGAAGAGAAAAGTCATTTCGATATGTGAAGTTGAAGCTCCTGTTATCAGTTCCTGTTACCGATTTTGGTATTATTTAAACAGTTTCATAATTGGATAATACCCATTATCCGTGGATAAACATTTTGTTTTCTTTTGTACCTTGTGATATAAGTAATTAAATTCAAACTGCAATAATTAAACATTTAAATCTACCAACCGGCTCGTTGCACAAGCGAAAAGTGCAGAAGAGAATGTCGAAGAATTCAAAAACAAAATGCATGTCGTGTACATGACCAGGCACACTGATACTCGACCCCATTCGACTAGTAAAAAGATATCCTGAATTTAGTTTAAGCATTTAGCTCTGCCGGACCACATCCACAATCCACGACTTGTGCGCTCGACTCCAACTCCAGTCCATCGTCTTGTTTTTCCACACTTTTTACTTTGACATTCTACTTAATTTCTTTCGATTTTCAATGTGTATGTAAACGTCTTGCAAGCGGAGTGCTGCATGGATTATATCTGGCTTTTGGAATATAATCTTCGGCTCACCCACTCACTCACTCACTCACCGAACTCTGTCTCTCTCTATCTATATCTCTCGCTCTCTCTCTCTGTCTGTCTCTCCATCAAAGCAAATCCCAGCAAACTAAGAGAAAATCCAAAGCAAATTTCCCTTCTACCCCCGTCACTTATCCTTTTCGCTTGGCCAATCAAAAGAATGGGGCTTAGTCCCAAAGCAAATAAATGCTCCGCTCATTATCATACTCATGGAACCTCACCTGTCTGTTGTCTTCGCAGCCCATGACTATCCAGCTATCCATCCACCCCCACATACATGCCTCATCATATTCATTGACTCATCATCTTAATTTTAGTGATACGCAGGCCGGCACCGTTCTGCGGCATCGGCAATGGCAATGGCAACGGCAGTGGCTTGGGCGGTGGCAGTGGCAATCGCGGTCCCAACAGTGCACCGATACGTGCGGAAAGTGGCAACAACTTTATGGGCTATCTGACGCCCTCGCCACCTATATGTGGCCCACAGACAGCGCCGCCAGTGCTGATCTCACCGAATGCCTTGGCGGCGGCCAAGCAGACCATACAGCAGCGCCTGTTCGGGGGTGGCCTGCCCAGCAAATCGTCGCCCACATCGAAGCGGCCAGCCACATGGCAGCCACAGGCAGCCTACAGCTCGGCGAGCATCTTCCAGCCTGCGTCCAGCAGTCCGTTCAAGATGCTCCAGCAGAAGTACCAGCAGGAACAGCAGCGAGGATCGACTGGGGCTGGCAGTGCCATGTTTACGCCGCCGCCATCGCCGCAATATGCCCAGCCAGCCAACAGCAACAGCACCAGCAGCAGCATCGTCAACAGAAGCGGCCACAGCAGCAACAGCAGCAACAGCAGCAGCAACAACAACAACTGCAGCACGATGCAGCCTAATGTCAATTACAATGTCAATTCGCGCACGAGACCATTTCATAATCAAGCTCAAGACACACTCAATACCAATGCCAGTAGTACATCTGCCATGCCTGCGGCCATGTGGCTGAAATGTAAGTCTTGGCGGCGGCACCCAACCACCCAACCACCAACCCGAAACCGCAACCAAAACCGATGGAGAACCCCCCATCCCACCAGAAACATGTGCTTTGTGCTATGTGTGTGCGTGTGCGTGTGTGTGCGTGTGTGTGCCTGCCCAGCAACCCACTCAATCCGTTTCCGTTTCCTGTTCCCGTTCCCGTTCCTGATTCCTGTTGCGTTCCTCAAAATCTTATTTGTTTTCCTCCATTTTTTTTGCTGTCGGGACACACTGGTTAGGCTGATGGATTGTCCACGAACTGCCATTTGTGGCATGGAAATCTCTGTCTAATCAGTGTGATAACATCCTGGCTTGGTAGTCCAGTACTCTTCACACCGCTCTCTGTAGTCCTGGCTCTGCTTTCCTCTCTACCTTTTTTTCTGTTGCTCTGTTCCTGTTGGCCGTATCCAATCCTGAATCCTTTGGGCTCTTTTTTTTAGACGTTGTTTGTTCTGGTTGTCGTTCTCGTTGTTCTGGTTGTTGTTGTTGTTGCTGCTGTTGTTGTTGTTGTTGTTGTTGTTCGTGCTCGTTGTGTTCTTTCTATCTTTCAATTTCCATCCAATGATTGTAGTACTTTATCTGCAGCAGCTGTGCCCGCTGTGCCTCTGCCTCTGACTATGCCTCTGCCTCTGCCACTGCCACTGCTGCTGTTAATTAACCCTCAACAATGTAGTACATGAGCGCTTTAACCCACTGATTGTTGCGAGTTTCTATTTCTGTTACTGTTCACTTATGCTTCACTGCTTACTCGTTCCTGTTGCACCACAGCCCCCGCCCCACCCACATCCAGCCATTGATGCACAACTAATCTGAGAATCTCTTTAATCGCTGCAGCTTCA
The DNA here is from genome assembly GCA_018150885.1 of Drosophila tristis. Taxonomy (NCBI): domain Eukaryota; kingdom Metazoa; phylum Arthropoda; class Insecta; order Diptera; family Drosophilidae; genus Drosophila; species Drosophila tristis. The sequence continues at coordinate 14,194,879 of JAECWT010000002.1, forward strand.
CCCGGAGCCGATGGACAGCCGGGCACACCGGGAGCCGTCAAGACCTCCACAGCATCAATTACCCTCAAGTCGGCCACGCTGCCGCGCCGCAAGATCAATGCCAAGTCGGAGGTGCAGCTGGAGATCAAGCCACGCATCCCAGAGCAGGCACCCCAGCCGGCCATGCGTTTCAGCACCGAGATGCAGCATCCGGTGGCCGATCTGCGCAGTGCACCGCCGCGTGAAGGCCCCATGCCGTACAGCCCCATCAAGACGACGCTGCCGGGGCGTGCCACCAGCCTGGAGCCCAAGGAGCATGTCATCACCATCCAGCGACCGCCCACGCAGCATGCCTACGGACGCACCAGCTCCAACACAACCACGCGGTAAGTGGGAGCAAGCAGTAGCCAGCATCCAAGATATATATGCATAAAAGATGCTATAAAAGTATTTCCATGTTTTACGACCTCTTGCAGTTCCGGCTCACTGTCACGTCAGTCCACGGTTGAGTCCGAGTCGGATGCGACCACCACGGCCACGGCCACAAACATGTCACAGGCAACCGTAACCGGACAGGGCACCTCGCAGCCCATCAAGAAGAGTCCACGTGAATTTATCATACCGATTGCCGTCGAGGGCGGTGGCTTCATCACGCCCCGGGAGCGCAGCATCGAGCCATCCGAATCGAGCCACACCACCGCCTCCAGTCGGTCCACGTTTAGCCGACTGCGTCCGTCGCGTCGCATTGGGTAAAAGTTTTGCCATCGAAACTTGTGTGCAACATTGCGCTTGAATGAATTCAATTTTGCATACAGCTCCCTGCTCAGCGAGGCGGGCTTCGATGAGGGTTCGCCATTCCAGAAGATGCGCACCACCTCGATAACACGTGACGGCGGCGCTGGAGCCGGAGCCGGAGCCGATGAGGAGGCACGCTTCACCCCACACCGACTCAGGTTCGCCAGCATCCTTTTCGCTTAGTCTCAGACCAAAGGTTGTGCCCCAAAGCCCCCCCAAAGTCCCCCGCGGCATGAATACGTAACTGGATTGCCGGATTGAATCAGTCTCCTCTACTCATTGCGCACTCTCTCTTCTGCTCCTTGACTGCTTTTTGATTCAGTTATTTTCATCATCTTACCATCTCCTGGCATCTCTTTTTTTTTTTTGACACACCCGCAGAAGCTCAAGACCTGTCAAGAAAATTAGTCAGGACAACGACTCGCAAAGCTCTAACGAAGAGGATGATGACGACGATGATGGCTTTGAGATACTCACGGCGGAGAATCTGTTCTCGACACTGCTGCAGCGGGTAAGACATTGCTTTAATATATATTTCCTACCCTGGTCCCTAGTCCCTGGTCCCTCGTCCCTGGTTTCTGACCTCTACTAGTCCCTGGTTTGATGGAAAACTATATAATTCACGGAATATTGCAGGTGCGAAACTTAACGAATCGCCTCAACGTCAACAGCGACCTGACAGTAGGTTTCCCCAGCCATTCGAGTCGCCTGCTCACGGACATCTCGCGGCAGGCACAGAGCCACAGTCCATTCTGGAGTCAGGGCGTCTCACCCTTTGCCAGGTGAGTGCTGTCCGAGTTAGCGGGTGGAGTGCTGTGCTGCACAAGTGGAGTGGCATCCAAAGTTGATTGCCACCCATCCAGCCAGCCAGACAGACAGACAGTTCAGTCCGTTAGTCAGTCAGTCAGAGAGCTTATGCAAACGTGTCCCAGCGTGGCTGCAGTTAATAATTTCATCACTTTCTGTTGGAGTAGTCACAGTCGAAAGTGATTTGATTAAGAGTCCACTCCTGTGGCAGTACTTTGAGCCATGGATAGGATGTGATCTGAGCGTCGCATCCTCTTCAGCTTGTCTACCAAATCCATTTTGGATTTGCGCTTTTACACCACTCAAACATTGTTAATTTTGTTATCCATTTCTTACATGCTGCCTTGCCACTTGCCTCCCATCTAACAATAACAAATTCAACATCCACCAATCCACCAATGCTTTAACTAATCATTCACGAAGCGTGCATAGATCCCAAGTTAGTTATACGAGTAGCTATAGCGAAACGGTCGAGAAGAAGCAAGTGTAAGTACCACCAAGAACACGAACTCTACCAGAACTCGTATGTTGCAGCAACTGCAGTGCGTTATGCAACCAAAAAGGCGCCTAAAAGTGGGCGGAAGTCACACTGGTTATGAAATAATTTGGGTACACTCAGAGAAAAATGGCATAGTAAAAAGAGGCACGCCAATTGATTAATTGAATATTCATTTTTGAATTAAAATAAAAGGGAAATTAAACAAAAGTGCCTTTCATTTAAAGATAAATGTATTAAAAATATTTTTTAATACTTTTTATATTTAATCTAAATAAAAAACACTTGAAAATATATGTTAAAAAATATATTAAATTTGTAGCAAATATAAATAATGGAAATATAAAAATATTTTGTGTAAATATGAAATATATTTATATTTATTTTAGATTATAGGTGAAATCAATTCCCATTCTCTTCAAGTGAAATCTATTGCTATACATTTTTGAATTTAAGTGTAATTTTTAAAGTTTCTGGGCTTTTATTCTCTGGGTGTAATTCCTGGTAATTCTAATTAATATATAATAACTGTGTACATTCCATTATCCATGGATCGTGTTACTATTATTATTATTATTATTGTGAAACGCACTGTGGGATGCCAACAAGCTTGCCACATCTCCTGCTCTACACCATTAATCCGCAATCCATACAAAATAATATTTGGCTGCTGTCACACCTGCTCCTGCTTTCAGGTGCGGGGAGCGCTGGCTGGGGGCCTTGAACATTACGGCGGCACGGCTACGCCGCTGGCTGGGCTCGTGGCCGTGCGGCCACAAATGCTGCCTGTAAGTGGGGCTCCATGTAATGTGCAAGTCCCTCGGCTAAACGTGTCGTCCTCTAGGTGGGAAAATGGGGTTCATAGTGCACTTGTTTGACGTTTTTTCCCCCTCTCTTCCGCACAGCCGCCTGAACAGTGGCAGCAACAGCGTAGGCCTGGGCGCACCCTGGCGCCACAGCATGTCCCGGGACCTGGGCAGCGACATGGAATCGATGTTCTCGCGCACTGGCGCCACGTTGCCAAGAGGTGAATATCACAGATTAAAGAGTAAATACCTAGATCAGTAGTGGAGACAGTCGAAACAGGAAAAGTAAACCGAAAACAGAAAACAGAAAGAACAAAGAACAAACAAAAGAGAGAGCTGAAAGATGAATCTGAATGTTGAATTCTGATTCAGAAACTGGCTGTCCAGACATCAGATTCAGATAAATCTATAGAAATGTTCTGCAGAGTATGCTACGTAAATAAGAGTTTATTTCAATTTCAATCTACCTATGCCTACATCTATATCTACTTTATCTACATTTACATATTCGTATGCCTCTACCTATATACATATTTCTAGTAGTTTTTTGATGTTTGCTAAACGATAAAAAAAACCAAAACAAAACAAAACAAAAAAAAAAGAAACCAAAACAAATTGAATACAGATCCAATCGATATCTCTAAATAGTCTAAACCGTAAACCGTAAATCGTAAAACCGTATAGTAAAATCATATAATGTGCAGCCTGAAACCAACCCCCTCAAAACCAGAAACAACAGCAACAGCAATGAAACACACAAAACCAACAAACAACACAATAATTATTAATTAAGTGTCTACTGTAATTATCAAGTGAAAATGCCAATTAATACTTAAACAATGACAAAACGTTAATTCTGTTGAAAATGATATGAATATATTACACATACATTTATATATATTTATTTTTTTTTTTAGTTTCTGTTTTGTGTGCGCGCACAGTTTTTAATAGCATAATTCTACCATCTCTATATTCTACTATATTCACTCTATATCTATCTATCTATCAATCTATCGCTCTATCAAGTGAATTCTATATCAATCTGCTGTCTGTCCTAGAGCACAAGTCTTTTGTTATTAATCCTTAATGCCGCTGATGCTTTTCGAACGATTGGTTTATGTGTGTAGCCCACAATTACATACTCGTACTCGTATTTATTGCTCAACAAGAACCAACCAAGCCAACGCCCCCAAGACGTGCCCCTAATCGTTCTCTTCTCCTAACCCATGCACCACTTATTATTTGCCCCCCTTCCACCTTTTATGATTTGCCTTTCAATGATTATTATGATTATGTACCGCGCTCTCTCATGCAATGATGATGAAAATGAAGCTACAAACAAAACTACTCAATGAAAACAAAACAAAACAAAACAAAAGAAAAAAGAAAAGAAACAAATTTGTTAAGTCAATAATGTGAAATGAAATCGTATTCAAAGTTCTGTATACCTGTTAGATACCTACATACATACATAGAATATATTGATACGCTCAAGGATATATACTCGTTATCCTCTGTAGAGAAATGTACGACCCGCCCCGCCCCTCCGTCAGGCCCAAATGTTATTCGAAAAGAAAGAGAAATTGTTAATGGATGAGGAAATTGTACTTAATCTTAACGACCATCAAATAAACTAAAGCAAATGAAACAAAACACCTAATAAATTTACTACATTTTGCAGTGAGAACCATCTAGATGACAATAAAGATTGCAATACTTTTTTGCAACCAACAAAACAAAAACAAAATCTTGTGAAATAATACAAAAAAAAATTGATGTTTTTTTTCGTTGTTATTTGATTTGTGTGGTTTATGGACCACAGAGATTTTGTTTTCGCAACCAAAAGAATTTCTATGAAAATACACTCTCGTATATTTCCTTTGGTAAATTGATTGTTGTACAGTTATTTTTCTTATGCAAATGGCCCCGCTACCTTAAATTTGTTTTAGTTTTTACCAGTTATATATACTCGTAATCGTACTCCAATTCCTGTCATACAACACACCCAAAATAAAATACGAAAAACCAAGCAAAATAGAAATTAAAAACTTTTCTAATGCGCTAACCCCTAAAAAAACACACACACACACGCAAAAAAAATTAATTAATAATCAAAACGAAAATATCCAAGTTTCAAGTTGAGTTTCCCAGTTTTCTTCTTTTTAATGTGTTTTTTTTTTTTTAGTTACAAGCAAGATTAAACCAAAAATTAAGAAACCGAAATTAAACCAAACAAAAATTTGTGTTGTACAAGAAATTAATTTGTTTAACACCACTAAGCTCACACGCACACACACACACAAACCCACACGCATATGCCAACCACAACTACATGCGCACAAAAAGCCAAACACCCAAACCACTCAAAAAGCTTCTCAATGTAGTCTACTATGTCCACGCTGTTCAAAACCGCCAATAAGCCAAAGCTACTAGACCAAAAAAAAAACTACAAAAAAAACAAATTACAAAAAAAACAAATTTAAAAAAAAATACAAATTTAAAAAAAACAACCAACCAACCACCACTAACTTGGCTCTAAAAACAATCTGTGTTAAAACCGAAAAACCAAAAACAAATTTCTGAGTTCTGGGCTTTTTTTTCCAACCATGTAAATAATAATTGATGTGGAAGAGAGCGCCATGAAACGATCTTTAAAATACAAAAACAAACAACAAAAAAAGAAAAAATAATAATCGTTGTAATCAAAATGCCAAATGCAAATGTCGATGAAAAAATGTCCAAAACTTTGAATACGATAATACTTGTACAGAAGTGAAAATTATCTCAGCTACTAATCGAACTTGTTTCGTTCATCATCATTCCGTAGAACCAGCCCTAACCCCCAGAACCCAAACCACAAACCCCAAACCCCAATCTCATGTTCAAACCATCATGCAACAAGCCTCAGCCCGTAGTCGATGCAGAACGTAACACCGTAGAGCCGTAGTTCCGTATCCGTATCCGTATCTGTGTCTGCTGTATCTGCTGTATCTGTTAGTGCGCCGCATAAAACTTGCCCTAATGATTTTGAGTGATAATTTTATTATTGGCCGTTTACACACAATTTCGTACTTACTTTCGTTTGCAGTTGGTTTAACTACTTTAACTACTACCACGCCCACAAAGCATGTTATAACCATTAACCAGAGTCCGTTCAGTACCGCCACCGTCACCGCCACAGCCACTGCTACTGCCACTGCCACTGCCAGCAAAACGCATCCCGCCATAATTGCCACAACCAAGACGGTGGCCGTTGCCGTGGCCGGTGCCGGGCCCAGCACTCCGTCGAAGCTAACCATAACCACCACCACCTCCAGCAACAACTGCGGCAGCAAACGGCAGCAGCAAATCAGACAAGCAGCCACTACCATCCAGGCCACCATTCAAGCAACAGCCACTGCAACCCCAGCACCCCAGCGGCCAAAAGCCATCAGTAGCAGCAGCAGCAGCACCGCCACCACCACCACCAACAACAGCAGTCCCATCACCAGCAACAACGCCACCACGACAGCAACCACAAGAAGCCCCAAGAAGCCGTAAAGCTATGGCAGCTCTGCTCTGCTCTGCCCCTTGCTGGCTGTGGGTGGACTCAGTGGATGGTAGTGTGGGTGTTGTTGCTGGCTGTGGATGGGGGGATGGGTGCAGCTGTGGAGCGCTTTGCAGTGGGTGTTGTTGTTGTTCTGGTGGCACCAGAACCTGGCGCAAATTATTCAACTCTTTTATGTTTCCCAATTCGATTTACACATTTGTTTTATTGTTTAACAAAATTGTTTGTATTTCATTTTTGGAGCCGACGGCACTGGAAACCACAAGCAGTTGGGGGGGGGAGCAAAAACTTTTAATTAAAGTCGAAAGCCAGCAATCGAAATTCCTGAACATGCCCGTATTCTATTATGCGTATATTTTGTACGGATTTTGAAATTTGAACGCTTTGATTTTGTCACCTTCAGTGGGAAGTTTCATAATATACTTAGAACGCGACGCTTTGTGATTATTTTTGTTGTTTCTTTAACTATTTAACTATTGTATAATTTTAAATGTTAGACAATTAGTTGATGCCCTGCTCGAGGGAGCAGGGCCACCATCTTCCAGTCATTTACTCAATCCAACTGAATCCAACTCAAGAAATGCATTCCTCTGGGGCCAGAGCGCTTCCAGTCTACCACTTAAGTCATTATACTAAACAAAAATTAATGATTAATAATTTAAAACTGCAAAAACTGCGAAAAAACTAAACACTTGCACAACACACAGCCAACACACACATCCAGACAACATATGAAAGACACTATTTTTATAGACACTGAAATAAAACATGAAATCCAAATTGTTGAGCATTTGTTTATTGGGCACGCCCTAAACGCCCGCCCACCCCGTATGTGTCCTGCACGTGTCCCCCTAATCCTTGTTGTAATTCGTTGAATCCGCCTGCCAGTTTGTTTGTTCAGTGTTTCGAATCTACATAGTCCGTCGTCGCGAACGAGTTCTTTTGGTTGCCAAAACAAGACACAAAACGTTTACAGGTTACTGGGCCCTGCAACCGCCGGAGCAGTCAGCAGTCGCTGGATGCGCTGTAAGTAGATCCCTAACACTCGATATCCAGCAGTCGACAAGTAAGTGCACCACTAATCGAAGCCACTAAATCGTTCTCGCAGTCAGTCGCCGGACAAGTGCCATCGATGTTCAACCACGTCCTTTCCACTCTTTCAATCTTCCCGCAGGTCACCACCAGGGCAAAGGCAGCGTCAGCAAGCCCAGCTCGGCGCCAGCACACGTGGAGAAGGTAGCGGTAGCCCCAGCATCAACAGCAAGTGCAGCAACAGCAGCAGCAGGCGGCAGCGCTGAGGAACCTCTGGACCTGGCCGACCTGGATCTCTCGCGTCTGCGGCTCAGCAAGAAGGATCTCGAAACCCTGTCCAGCATTACGCCTGGGCTGCCCAAGTGCTTTCAGGAGCAGCTGCTGGCCAAGCTGCCGCCCACCCAAGCCCGCAAGCTGTCCCGCACACTGAGCGTGCAGACCAGTGCCCCCAGCAGCGCCGTCACCCCCAAGCTCTACAAGCGCAGCCAGAGCGGTGGCCGCGGCTACTTGCCAGATCAGCCGGAGGAGGAGGACTTCAAGCCCAAGCCCCTCACAGATGCACCCAAGACAACGGCGGCCAGTACGGCCATCTATCGACGCAGCCTGAGCCGCAGCCAGGCTCTGACCCACACACAGACACAGACCAGCCAGGAGGGAACAACTGGGACTGGAACTGGAGCTGGAGCACAGCCTGCCACGTTGTCGACTACGAGCAGCAAGACTCGCAGCAGCAGCGTGTGTCGGGATGACTACGGCAAGTCCTCGCTCTGCAGCAGCAGCTACACCAGCGACATCAGCGACAAGTACAAGTACTACTCGCCCTACTTGAGCAAGTCCAGCAATGGAACGAGCACGACCACGACAACGGCTACGACGACGACGAAGGAGGTGCCGGAAAAGCGTTATAGCGCTGGCCTGGGGCGTCCGCCCAGTGGCTGCCTGTCGCCGCCGCCGAACGGTGCACTGCCGCCGAGCGTGGCAGCAGCGGCCGAGGGCAGCAGTTCGCTGCGCGGGCGCTCCTCGCAGCGTCGAATCTCACGCTTTCTGCGGCCCGACTTCTTCGACGATCCGCGCGACCGGGAGACCCAGAACATGCTGCGCGAGATACGCGAGAAGTCCAGCGAACGCACGGAGCAGGCGGATCAGCGGCGACGCAAGCACAGTCTGCCCAACGTGGAGCAGGCCGATCAGCTGCCCGCACTGGAGCCGGGGCCCGTCAGGTCATCGATGCGTCACACGCGCAACAAGAGCGTGGAACTGCTCCCAGATGCCCAGCAGACAGGGCAGACGGCACATGATGCCTCAGGCAAGCGCTCGGGACTCCGTCAGCGAAGTGTGTCCAGGCCACGCGAACTGGAAACCGATCTGGACAAGCATGAGCTGGCGGACAAGATACTGCAGGAGCTGCAGCTGCTCTCCGCCGTGCGCACGCAGCACGAGCAGGGACAGATGCCCGATGGGCAGACGGACAAGACAGAGGAGACCTCCACCATCCGTAAGGTGAAGAAGGTGAAGCCCAAGGACACCGCCTCCAACGAGGCGGAAGCCACCAAACTCTCGACGACAACAACAACGACTACGACGACGCTGGTGCGCAAGGTGAAGAAGGTGTCCAGGAAGACGGACGAGCCTAAGACGCCCGGCACGGAGACAGCGGCCACAGAGATATCCGTGCCTGGCTCCACGCCCAAGGAGACCAGGCTGAAGCGTCCCAAGTCCTACCCCATGAAGGACCTTGGTCTGAGCCTCAAGTCGCCAACGGAGCTGCCCGAACCCTCCGCCTCGGCCTCTGCCTCGGCCCTGCCCAGCAAACTGCCCAGCAAGCTGCCGTCAGCGGTGGGCAACGACTCACAGCCTGGGGAGAGTGCGCCCCGCGAGAGCCGCCTGATGCGTCCCAAGAGCTACCCGGCCACCAAGCTGGCCACGCCCAAGGAACTGCGCAAGGTGACACGCAGTGGCGTGGCCATTCCCAGCATTGCGGAGGCGACGCCAGCCGCCGCGGCAGCTCCCTCTGCCACTGGCACGCCCGTCAGCTCCAAGTCCACGTCGGAAGAGAAATCCCTTTCGGCCACGCCCACCGGCACCATGAGTAACGTGATCGACACGGCCTCCTCCTCCAGCGACTCGCGACCCACGACCATCAAGAAGATCGTCAAAGTGTCCAAGAAATCGAAGCTGGTGCCACCAACGCCAGTGACGCCGGCCACGTCGCCCTCAGCGGCAACAACCACGAACACCACGGCCACAACCACGCCCGCAGACAGCTCCAAGGAGTCGAGTCCGGTGATCAAGTCGAAGGAGAAGTCGCCGGAGAAGAAGCCCAGCAAGGGCCTGCTCTACGCCCTGGGCCAGAAGTTCGAAAAGCTGCGAGACTCGGCCATGAGCAAGGACAAGAAGACGGCCACGGCCGGTGGGGCCACAGCCACAGCCACGGCCTTGGCCTGCACCCAGAAGCAGGGCTCGCCCGAGGAGCGCAGCTCACCCGAGAAGGTGACGCTGATGCGCAAGAAGAAGTCCCTGGAGCCAGAGAAATCCATCGAGCTGCCGGCCGAGGACAAGCGAGTGGACAAACGGTCGCGCTTCGACAGCATGCTGCGCTCGCTGCGGGAGCGTTCTGTGCCCCGCCGCTCCCAGTCCAGCTCCAGGGCGAGTCCCCAGCGAGCGGCTAGCGTGGAAGAGCTGCACGCAGGAGACACGGACGCGGCCACTGGCAAGCAGGGTGGAGCTGTCAACAAGATGTTCGGCGGACTGCTCCGCCGCTTCGATCGGGAGAGCAGCGAACAGCGGCGGGTGCGCAGCACTCGATCCACCAGCAACATTGAGCGACAGGTGCGCGAGGAGCAGGATGCCCTGCTGCCGACATCGCCCATCTACCAGAATGTGGTGAAGGCCAAGCCAGCCGCGCCGCCGGCCAGCGAGGAGAACTGCAACTGCGAGACGGCCTGTCCGGACTGCAGACAGAACCAGGGACAGGCCATGAAGCCCAACAGCAGCAGCAGCAGCAGCCACGCCACACCGAGCATCAAGGAGAAGCGCAAAGGTCTGATGCTGGATCTGGCCGGTGCCCAGGGGGCCAGTGGGGTGAGTGGGGTGAGTGGGGCGAGTGCCGTGACCACAGCCACAACCACCACAAGTGGCAGCAGCTATCGGGGCTGCAAGACCAATCCGGCGCTGATCAATGGCAACGGGGGGATGGGGCTGTACTCGAATCTGCCACCGTATCCGGGTGCCGTGAAGAGCGCCTCCTCGAACAACAGCTCCAGCCAGCAGTCCGTGGAGAATGTCACCAACAACAACTCCACGAACACCAACAACAACTGCAGCTCGCAGACGTCGGGCTACCGCACCTCGTCGGCGCACGAGATCAACCGGAACAATCCGCTGCTGACGCCCTCCTTCGAGAACATTGCCAACTACTCATCGGACTCGCGCAGCTACCAGGATGACTGCGCCTCCACCTCCACGTTCCTGTCGCCCACCGAGGAGCCGGAGCTGTACTTTGACAACTGGTCGATCTGCTCCGAGGACAACTACATGCTGCACGCGACGCCCTCGCCCACAGTGTCGCGCCTGTCGCGTGCCTCGCTCTCCTCGCCCACGCGCTGCTCGGAGAGCTCCGATCCCAACGAGAGCGTCATCGATCGCATCAAGCGGCGCAGCTTCTACAGCCGCTTCAACGAGCAGAAGAAGCCGCGTCGCACCAGCAGCATCGTGGGCCCCTCGGCGGTGCGTGACTACTACAGGGAGCAGCAGGCGGCGGTCAAGGCTCGCTCCAGCCACAAGTTGCATGTGGCCGAGGTGGAGCCGCGTGCCCACTCCCCGGACATTGCGCAGCAGTTCTTCAGGCCGCTGAAGCTGAGTCCCGTGGGCACGGAGCTGAAGCCGCCCATGTACCGCTCGCCGCTGGACTACTCCACCTCCTCGTCGGGTGGGGCCACGAGCAAGCCGCGCAAGAGCCTCAACGACATACGCAACACCTCGCCGTCGTTCCTCAGCAAGCGGTACGAGGTGCACGACTACAGCTCGGTGCCCATGCGCTACAAGAGCTCCTCCAGCTCGAGTCCCAGCAACGGAGCCATCGCCAGTGGCTACTACAACACCTACAATCCCAAGCGGCGCTCCTCCTACACGCTGAACGGCAGCCTGCCAACGGCCAGCAGCAGCAGTGCCGCCGGCAGCAGCCACCTAGATGGGTATGCCACCCTGGGGCGACGTTCCATTCGGCCGTACGATCACCGGACGATGTCGCTGCTCGAGCCACCGACAACCAGCAGCAGCAGTGCTGCTGGCAGCAGCGCCTATCAGAGAAGAGAAGCACGCACTCCTGTGCGGGACTATACCTCCAGCATTTCACGGTAAGTCTAGCCCCACACTTCGATTGTTCCTCACTGACGTTCCTTGTGAACCTGTTGCAGGTCCGGATCTCGCTACCGCACTTCTTCGGCGACGCGCAGTCCGACAAACATTTGATGTACCACACCGCAGAATGGCTTCTGCATTTTCTGCTACTACTCGAAACGGAAAAAGGCCAGTCCCGGCCAGCACGGAACGGGGCATGGAAATGGCCAGGCCATGAGCACGCCGCCCAACACAACTGCCTCCTCGTCGGTGTCGGCTTCGTCCTCGCGCGCCAGCAGTGGCGGCAACAAGAAACAGCAACAGCTGCAGCTACAGCCTGCCCAGAGCCACAGCCAGACCCAGACGCAGTCTGCTGCCCATCATCATAACCATAATCCACATAATGAGCACAACAAGTTCTAGACTCTTTGCGAACGTGCAGCCACTTAGTTGTAGAGAATTTTTGATAATTTTTTGATATAGCCAAAAGTTATAATCTAGAGGGCAGTGCCTAACTTTGGACGCTGCCATTAGTCGTAGGTTTGTTGTAGTTCGGATATAGCGGAGTTTCACAAATAGATCGTGCGACTTGTAAACGATTTTCAAATGATTGTGCCTTGGTTCCTCGACGGTTTTAGATTTAGCCATAGCCGTATAACACGTTGATTTTAACTATAAGTGTGAATGGATAGACAAGAGAGAGGGAGACAGAGAGAGAGAGAGAAAGAGCGAGAGGGGGGAAAGAGAATAATGGATATGTTTCACAAATATATTGTATATGTATTTTCTATGCTATTTTTGTGGAGCAGGAGGAGTAGAAGCAGGTAAAAGCCCCGCGCCGTAAATGCGTTAAAATTTCTACAAAATAATTTTAACACTTATTTTATTGTGCATTACGAGTATACATTGCATATACAGAACGAACTGATTATGGATGGTTTTCCGAGATTTGAATAGTGTTTAATTGGGGCTAATTCGGGGGCTTTCGTTTTGCCAGGTCTATTGATGTTATTGCGAAATAATAGAAAATATGCAAACTGTGGGCAAAGGCGGTGAGGAGAGCGTACAGCAGCAGTAAAACGTAAAACGTAGTAACAAATCAAACAATAAGCGAATTTAAAAACAAAATACATAAAATCTTTAGCTCGTTTTTGGGTAGACTCCGAATTGGAAGTGTTCAAATTGTAATTAGGGCGTGAGAGAACAGCGAACAGCGTTTTCTATAAATGAATAATAAAACAAAAACACACTGAATTACAAACGGAACTTTGCATTGATAATTCTGTGGAAGTTCCCAGCGCTCGATACCAGATACCGGTAATGGGTATAATCAGCTCTGCTTCTGCAGCTTGTAGGTGGGCATGAAGGGCACGTAGTAGGTCCACTTCCAGCTGCGTATGGCATCCATGCCGCAGGGGAAGTCATAGTCGGTGGCAGTGCCGTCATTGATGTTGTCATCGCCCAGCGGCATCTCGTTGGCCCACTCGATGAGGCCGCGTTCGGCCGGTGTGCCAGGTATGATGTTGTCCAGCAGGCAGCCAAGGACACCGCCCACCAAAATGGTTGTGCCCAGCAGCACGGATAGTGTCGAGTCCACTGTCTCGTTGCCGGTGTCAATGGCACCGGGATGATCCTGCATCCAGCGACACAGCACCATGGGAAAGAATATGGACAGGCCAAGGATGTACAGGTTGCGCGACGAACGCAGATCCACATACTGCAGCGTGGACAGGCCAAAGGCAATGATCATGCCGAACATCACGCAGAATATTCCGCCCACCACCGAATCGGGAATGAGAATGAAGATGGCCCCAAACTTGCCAATTACGCCCTGGAGGACCATTATCAGAGCCGCCCACTGGATGACGCGACGTGAACCAATCTGAAAAGCCAAAGAAATCCATCAATGGAGAAGGGAAGCTGCTAAGTGCGTCGCTGTACGAACCTTAGTCACTCCGATGGCGCCGACGTTCTCTCCGAACGTGTTCGTACCGTTGCCAGCACCCCAGAGTCCGGCCAGGACAGTGCCCAGTCCCTCAGTGCCGATGCCGCGATTGATGGCATGCAGCGGAGGCGAGTGGGCGCCCGACATCTGCGACACTGTCGGGTAATAGCTCAGCGATTCCACCGTACAGGCCAGCACGCCGGCGAGCATGCCCAGCACCCCTGACAGCGTGACCGATGGCCAGCCGAACTGGCCCGGATACGGCACATAGAACCACTTGGCGCTGGTCAGGACATTCAGGCGGACATCTGTGCGTGAGGGATGCGACGGTGGGAAGACATCGGTGGCTGTCAGAATGCCGCACAGGCCCCACATGATCATGATGGTGAGCAGCACTGGGAAGAGGCGAAACAGCTGGAACTTGCGCAGCTCGAAGCCGTGTCCCTTGCGGTAGGCCACCACGGGCACGGACACATCGGACATTATCTGCGAGAAGAGCGTCAGCATGCCCGTGGTGCTGCATGGGCGATGGATGAGTAAATGGTGGGCCGGGCAGTAAAACATCTCGGAATACTCACCCCACGGCTATGCCCCAGTGCTTGGAAGCGGTGTCCGCCGCATGCTCGAACAGCGTCAGTCCCACCAGCGACACAGTGGGCACAATTGTCAGCGGGGTGACATACTTGAGGATCTTGCCCACCAGACCCGTGTAGCCCAGAATGACTTGGACCATGGCGGACACAGCGATGGCGCCGGATAGCTCACGCATACGCACTTGCCACAGCTCCAGCCGCTCCTCCTCGGGCATGGCATCCATCTCGGCCTGGGGCGGACACTTCCACTGGGGCAGGGAGAGAATGGCGAGCGTCGGCACCAGAAACGAGATGGTGCCGCCCTGCACAATGGGCAGACGCACGCCCCACGTGGCCTGAAAGTAGGTCACAATGCCCGTGACGAAGATCATGGTGGATATGATGATGCCGCGATTGGCATCCTCGTCGGACATGCACAGCGCCGGCGTCAGTATGAACGGTATGGAGACAATGGCGCCAATCATTGTCAGATAGTGCTGGAATGCGAGGAATATGCTCAGATACCAGGGCGGATTGTCGTTGATGGCATAGAGCAGCTGGGGCTTGCTTCTCTCGACATGTGTGTGTGTGGGTGTGGAGGCAGCTCCCACCGGAGGCGCACGATTGTGCGGTGATCGATTGTGTGCATCCCCCTGTAAATTGATGTAACCACATACTATAATTATATTTTATTAATGCGAATATCTATTTACTTATGTTAATTAGGCACCTCCGCCATGGAGTACTAGTAAGTATCAGGCAATTTTAATTTCATACCCCCGTACACTTGGCGCGGAAGTTATACTGTTTTACTGTTTTATTTATGAGCATCACAATTAAATTCTTGCATTCATTTGCATGAGTTTATGGCTCCAAAGAGTCCCAAGAGGCGCGGGCTTTCATCGCAGTCCGCGTTTGACTGACAGCATCGGTCGGCAATCGTGATTAATTGAGCGTGAGTATCAGTCCAGGGGATGCTGAGATGCTGGTTTGTTCTCAGATCTTGTTTTAATCAAGCCATAAATTAATAGCTTATTAGCTGGGATAGTTGATAAATCAGCTTGCTGTCAATTTTCTACATTTTTTTCTGAGAGACACACTCAAAAATGGGACAAATTGAGATTGGATATTGCTTTATTGCCCCCCAACTTTCGCCCTACAAAACAATTAACAAATAGTTTTGAATGACTTTGTAATATTCTCGAGCAATGGCCCTCAATTTGATGGGCAATGCCAATGGCAACACAGGCAACAATTGAGCACAAAACAAAAACCGATAAATATCAGAGCAAAAGCTGCCACAATTGAGAGCGAATATGCAGAGTCCGTTGGACAGCTAATAGCAGTTTCTTATGTAAACCCACGCACACGTGAAATGGCTCTAGCCAGGTGCCGAAAATTATTACTTACGGAGGCGCTGTCCTCGACGGTAACGTTGTTCAACTCCATGATCAGGCGATGTCACACTTTACACCCGCCATAAACTAATCAAGAAGAACGCACGGGGGGTAGAAGGAGCACCGCTCTTGAGTGCTTGAGTACCGCCTCGACAATCGACAACTGCTCGCGACAAAGGCCCGCGACTTAATGCCTTGGCGGAATGGCGAAGATCTATCAGCAAGCTGTCGAATTTCTCTATCGGGTTTACAGTTGGATCGGAGAGGATGGATGGGGAGCGCATTGCCGCCAATTGAACGGCTACAGAAAGCATCGGAGAGCAGCTGATTGCAGTGCATTCGCATTCTCTCATCGAAGCTAACTCTGACACAACAAAAACAATAAAAGGAAAATAATACAGAAGAATCATCGAGGGATTTTCTACTCAAATTTACACCTTTTTTTAAATTTATCCATTTTACTTTCCGGAATGGAAAGATCTGACCAAGATTGTTCATAACGACTCGGATAACGAGCAGAAGAATGCCATGAGGAAAAGATAAGCAAAGACTATTTTATGGTAGTCAAATGCTACCCTATAAAAGTGCCAAAACGTGTCCTATAAAGATAGCAACCCAAAAATTGGGTAATGTGATAAAAATAAATTATCTTTGTTTTCACTTTCAACTATTTGGCCATGGCTGTAGCATATGTCCAAAGTCGAGACAATGTTGCCTCTTTTTGGTCTAAAAGATATAAATTTTATTTTTTTTACTCCGGTATACATATGTCAACCAAATCTTTGAGTTATGTTTAAAAATGTAGTTGCACAAATGTAAATGATTGATAGAAAAAAACAGTTCTTAAAACTTGCTTATTGACTGATCTTTCCTATGGCAACTATATGACATGGTGGTCGATATTGTTGAGATACGAGTAAGTCCAAAACTGAAAGACTTAGAGATTGAGCAATAAAAAAAGGGAAGAGCCAGTCAGACAGACTGAAATTATATATACATAGCGCACTTATATGTAGCACATTATTCTCCTTCGTTGTGTGACCAATTCAATAATGCCCTATTTAAGTGTATACAAATGTTGACATACAAATTGTATGGCATACTTTTAGATACTTTAGGCAGTTGGTGCTGCACCGCTCCGTTTATTCCGAAGAGGAATCTGTGTAGCTGCAGACCCACTATCCACACATTAGTTTTATTACATTGATACCAATGCAGAGATAAACTAGATTATTTGCTTTATATTTTTTGGGGGAAACAAAATTGAATCTGCGTTTTATTTCAATCGGAAAAATAACGTTTACATTCTTCATCTGTAAATATTTAACTAAATCACTACGCACATACATACATAGTTTAATACACATTAATTTAATTTTGGTTTGGTGGTTTTTCTTGTGTGTTGTGTGTGTGCTGTCAGAGGGTGCTGATATTATTCTCAATGCAAGTCGCACGCAGGGTCCTTCTATATTCTACTATAACACACCGGTGAATATTCTTCTAGAGTTTGATAGAACTGTTTGTGTATTGTAGTATAAGCATTTATAAAAAGTACAGTGTATTCGGTACAGTATTCTCCGACACAAAGGTATGTGCAGAGTGGAGTGGAGTGGCGTGGCGTGGAGAGGAATATATATCCTATTGAATTTGCAAGTCCCTGGTTTTGCCAAGGGGAGTGTCTTCTGCATGTGTATGTGTGCACGAGTGTGTGGCGATGTGTGGGGGGGGATGCAAGTGTGTCTGCTGCTTATTCTTGAAGATCATTATCATAGGTTGGTTTTTCTTCTTTTAACATTAATCATTACGGTTCCTTTAAGTAAAGCACACCAAGTTCTGTTGCAGTCTCTCTCTTACAAATAAAACAACTAATGGCGTTAAACAAAAATTATAGTGTTTAAATAAAGGTGTCCAGTGTCTGAGCAGTGGCAGGCAGGGCCAAAAAGGTCAGAGGTGGGGCAGGGGACACAGCTGCAGGGGAAATGCCATAACCTAGGGCATCACTATCATTTCCATAGGGCAGCTGATCTTACTCTTCCTCGCCATCGCCATCGCCATCGGCATCGCCATCGCCGTCAGCGTCGGCATCGCCTTCCTCCTCCTCCTCTTCCTTCTCCTGCCACGCACTGCTCTCGTTCTCGGTATCACTCAAAATTTCAACCACCTCCTCGACGCCCTTGAGGACGCCAGATACTGGATCCAGGATGCAAGGGCCATTGTCGCTGTCGTCCCCATCATCCGTCAGTAGATTCAGTTCCGGAACTATAGGATCATCCGTTCCCACCTGGGCATTTGCTGTGGCTGGGACAGCTGGCGCCGTGGATACATCCATTGGGGGCAGCGTGGCAACAGGATTGAATGGTGCATCCAGATCCTCCAGTCCGCGTGGCGGCTTCAACTTGGCCAGCTCCTCGCGCAAATGACGATAATGTCGACGCAGAACCATCGAGTTGAACGATATGGTGCGGCTGGCCCGCTCCGTATACTGCGGCTTACTGAGCTCCTCAATCCAGCCCTCGATCTGTGTGCAGACCTCCTCGCGCTTCATCCAGAAATGTTTGTGTATGACCTGTCAAATGAGTTCAGTTAGGAACAGAGATTACCGAATTGCAGACAGAGAGAGAGAGAAAGAGGTAGGGCTTACGTCTTTGAAACAGGGACTCGGATTGCGTATCTGTTCGAGCATGGCCCAGCGTACGCAGGCCTGATAGATGTTGCTATTGTACTCCCGCGACGAGTTGGTGCCACTAGGCGTACCACGACTGCGCTCAAAGCCGGGCTCATTGAAGTACGGCTCTGGGACAAGGATCAGCGATTGAATGGAGACGAGCACCTGCAGGAAACTCGAGGTCTGCGCATTCCACTTCTCCTCGGGACGGCCATGCCAGGTGTTCAGCACAGACAGACACACTTTGCCATCGTTGTAGAGATTGGGATTGAAGCGCACCGAATGGCGGCCAGTCGTCTCCAAATTGATGAGCATGGGCAGATTGGGATAGTCTGGCGGAAAGAAGACATCGAACTCGAAGCATCCGTTGGCATACGGTGTGTCCGATGGCCCAGTAATTAGCACCTACAAAAATACATTATCGTAGTGAGTATTTTCTGGTGGGAGGGAGGGGAATACTCTTCCTACCTTCATGACATCCAATCTGTCAGTATCACAGCGCACAAATACAGAGCTACTATAGCTCAGGGGCAGGCTGGTGGACAGTGTGACCGCTTCTTGGGCCAGCCGCTTCACACGCGACGGATGGTAGCGATCGCCCGCCAGTCGCACCATTTTCTCAAAATGATGCGACACCACAAACCGAAAGCTGTTGTTCTCCGACTCCACAATCATGTCGAACGTGTCGAACTGCCGCTTCTTCATCATCTCCAGATAACGCTGTTCGATCGACTTGCTGAGGGGACGTTCCAGCTGGCCGCTGCCATCCACACTGCTGCTCTGCATGTTGATCAGAGCATCGGCATCGGTGGTCTTCTGCACCAGCACACTCGTCTCCTGTATGTCCGGTATGAGCAGCGCCAGTCCCTCGTCGTCGCCATCATCAATGTTGAATGTCAGTGGTTGGGTCTGACCCTTGATGTTCGACTTCTTGTTGACTCTGCAATGGCAATAAGGATTAGGTAGGGTAATCCGATCGGGCATTGATCTATGGTTTTTTACTCACTTTAAACGCTTGGCATAGGTGTCCACGCAGGTCTTCATGTTCGTCAGCAGCTCCGCGATGGGTGGTGTGCTCTCGCCGCAGGCGCTGGGCGCCGGCTGGAGTAGCGACACGAGAGACTTGGACAGCGAGAGGGCACGCAACAGCTTCAGTATGGCACGATACAGGGGAATGTGTCGAGTTATGTCCAGCACGGAATCATTGCGCAGATACGAGCTCAGGGCGGGAATCAGACAGGACTGCTGCAGCAGGGTCTGGAACAGGAGAGGCAGCTCCCCGGTCACGTCCCGCACATCGTGATAGGCGAGTATGTCCTCGCCGCACATGTCGCTGGGTATGCAGTCGCCCGGATTGATGTAGCTGGCCAGCACGAGCAGCAGCACGGTGACATGCTCCTCCTCGCTCTTCTGCCGCAGCAGCGCCTGCTCCACGTTCCACGATTGTGTGGTGGAGCCAGTGCCGAAGCCCGTTCCCTTGGCCCAATACATGTGGCTCTTGTCATCGGAGGTTCCACTGGGCGTGGGCTCATCCCCTGCACTGCTCTTGGTCCCAGCGGCGGTTCCATTTGTGGTTGTGGTTGTGCCACCTACGCTGGCACTGCCACTGCCACTGGGTGAGGGCTGGTTGATCGGTGCTCCAATCCTGTTGTTGTGCGACTGATGCGAAAAGATGCCCAGACAATTGAGCACGAGATGCATGGCTCCCACCTCGATGACAACGCGGCGGAGCAGCATTCCATCATCGGTGGACAACGGCACAGTGTCCAGCAGCTGGCGGAAGACCTCAAAGGGCAGCGTGGGCAGCGATGGCGCCAACGAGAGGCTGTAGATGTCATCTAGGAGAGAGAGAGAGAGAAAATGCCATAAGCTTCCGAGATATTTCTTTGATTGAAATAATACTCACTGCCCTCGCCGTCGCCTGTAACACCCAACACCAAACGCAGCAGGCACTGGGCCCGCAACTTGTCCCTCAGCAGAACCTCCGAGTAGGCAGGTAAACGAAGGAACAGTCCAAAGGCGGCCAGCGAATGCTGGGGCACTGAGCTGACGGGCGTCTGCTTGGCCACTGGCTCGCAAATGGTGTCCTCCAGATCCTCGTATATCTCATCGTTTGGCTCTAGCTTCACCCAGTCCGCTAGCGGTGGACTCTTTTCCTTTTCGGTGACCACCATTACGGTCTTGCGACCCGAGTGCTCCGGATACACCGTGGGCAGATAGTGGGCCAACAGGGAGAGGCCACCATTGCTGGAGAAGCGTTGCAGCGGCGATGGCAGCGGCTCTGTGCAGGCTGCCTTTGTCTTCTTGTCATCGATGGTCTCGTCTCCGTGCGGCAGGGCCACCAGATCCAAGGTCAGACACGGTATGGCCAGCGAGTGGCCGGCAGCCTCCAGTGTGGCCAGCACCTGAGAGATTGTGGCATCACCAGAGAGCACTACATTGGGATAGTCCGGAACGACCAGCTGATTTTTCTTGGCCACATTCGATGGCAGCAGAAACTCTTCGACATTGAATACATCTAAAAGAAAAGGTAACATAAACCATGAGAAGGTCGTTGGTAAGGCGGAAAACCGATTTGGTGACTTACTGGCAGTCGCGTTGGTTGTCTGCGTCTCCTTGTCCTTGTTAACGGCGGCCAGTATGTTCTTGGCATCCTTGATGCGTTTGTCCTTGGCCGCCACAGCGGCACCCACGCTCAGGAACTCGAGGCTGCTCAGATCCACATTGCTCAGGTTGATGTAGCAATTCTTGTCCCAGTTCTTGTCCTGCTTGGGATTGATGAATTTGCCACCAGCTCCCGCGGCAACTGTGTTACCTGCTGTGCCACTGCCCGAGGGCTCGCCAGCGCGCGGATCTGTTGGTGGTTTGTACACTAAGTTACTATACACTAGAGGGTGGGAGGGAGGTGCCATAAATAAATAAAAATCAAATTAAGTAATCAAATACACAAAACATAAAAGAGATTCAGTTACACGGCCAGAAGGACGGCTGGACTCACCACTAACGCAATTCATGAGAATCTCCTGGCAGGTCGTGCTCGTGGTCACATTGAAGAGCATGTCGTGGGCACTGCTGCGCTTGGCCGGATGATTGTTGACTGCCGCCACCGGCAGGCTGGTGCTGGTGCCGCAGTTCGAAGCCGCAGCCCCAACACCGCCACCACCACTCATAATGGTGGACAGAGTATCACGCCGCTGCAGCGGATGCTGGCTGCGAACGGCGACGGTGATGTGCTCGTTCTCCAGCAGCAGCTGCAACACCAGCTGCCGCGTGAAGCCGGAAATGGTCGGGCGAGTGCCGTGCACAGACCGCAGCGGCTTGCAGATGATGGCTCCGATGAGGAGGGAGGTGAGCACTTCCTGGTTCTCGGGATGGCAGGCACTCACGCGCGTCAGGAAGTTGATGGTGGAGCGCTCCAGCCGAATGAACGACTGCTGCATGGGCAGCGTCTTGCTGAACTGCGACGAGTGCGTGTGGCACAGGAGCTGCAGCAGCGGCTTCCAGAACACGGAGCCCTGCATCGTACCCAGCCAGTTGCGCATGGGTCCCTCCGCGCAGCATTCGGCAAAGAAGTCCAGCACTTTGGGCACAACCGAGCTGCTCAGCAGCGGAGTGTTGGGGGGGCTGTTGTGGTTGGCACCCGGGGGCGCCTCCGCCTTGTCAAAGTCGGTAAGGGACGAGCCCTGCTGGCCATCAGTGGGTGCCGCTGCCTGAGCTTGAGCTGGAGCTGAAGCTGAGGGAGGAGCTTCCTGCTGCTCCAAGCCCGCCAGCAGGTGAGTGCAGTACTCGTAGACGGCGTGGGCCAGCAGCTTGGGCAGGCCAGAGTCCAGCATTTGATAGACAGCCGCCGGGGACTGGCAGGCGAGTGCCAGAGTTTTCAGGAATGTGGGACGTTCGAGGAGAACCGTGAGATTCTCACTGCCCTCGCGACGGAACCAGGCGCTGCCGCTCTGCACCTTGCTGTCGTCGGTCTGGCCACGAGCTGGCGGCTCCAGCTTCACTCCCAGCTTCACCAGCAGCTGATTGAACAGCTCCGGCTTGATGAAACACAACGCGCAGAGCAGCGAATCGAAGCTGCTCTTGAGGGGCTCATCTTGCTCCAGGACAGACACCCATTCGAAGCAGGTCTCAAAGAGCGACGAGGACACAAGCTGCGGCAGCTCTGGCAGCTGATACTGGAGCTGCACGCGCCACAGAATCGAGGCAATGACCTTGACGAACCCACTCTGAGGATTATTGCAGCGCGCTTGCTTGCTGTAGTTGTCGTGCAGCTGCATAATCCAGTCGATGAGCACGCGCAGCTTGTCCAGCAGGTGCTCTGCGGAGCCAGTGACCACCTCGTGGATGAGATCGCACACAGCATCGCTGGAGAGCTTAAAGACTGTCACAGAAAGTTAGAGGTTTGTTAGAGGATAAGTCAATGAATGCAGCGATAGAGAGACTCACCCTGGGGCGTGGTGTGCCACAGCAGCGTTCGCAGCAGCTGCAGACTGAGCTCGTGATTGTAGGCGCCCAGCTTGAGCAGTATAGTCTCCAGATGCTGCTGGGCCAGGCTCGGTATCATTGGCATGATGTTCAGCAGCGAGCAGCAGGCCTCCAGGAAGCCGGGATAGGCAGCCGGATAGGCGGCAATCAGGTCGGCCAACTTGGTATCGGGCTGCAGGGCAGCCACATGGAAGCATCGCGACAGGATGCGCACCCAGCCAATGCTGGTCTTGGCAAATGCATCATCCTCCGGCATGGCATCGGCATCTATGGTGGACATGGCAGCCGTTTGCAGCGGCGACGAGCACGACGCCAGCGAGTCCATGAACGGACCCTGGGAGCGCAGGCCCTGCATGCGATTTCCGAATATTGTCTGGCCGAGCACGGCAATCTGCACCAGACCCACATTCCCACAATCCTTGGGTCTGCAAAGCAATAATCAATCCATGTTCTAGCTGTTGTAGCTGTTGTTCTCCTCTACTCACTTGTACAGCCTGATCACAATGCTGGTGGCCACCTCCGCCTTGGACAACTTGAGCCGGATGCAGGTGAGTCCCGTGGTGGCCATGGGCGCACCGATTGGAATGGAGCCCACGCCATAGTCTCGCGACAGTTCGAGGGCCACGGCGGAGGGGCAGGAGGCCAGATTGGAGGTGTGCGGCACCAGCTGCACTTCCTTCAGCAGAATCGCCGTGGGCAGCGTGATGGTCAGGTCAACGTGCGTCTCATTCGGATAGAACATGTAGCTCCAGGCCGGGGAACGCGGACGCCGATGCGTCGCATTGGGATTTGATATGAGCACCTCGGCACTTTGGGCCGCATCATTCTCGGACACGATGTGCGAGAAGGGGGCAAAATTGATGAGACCATCGTACTGGGCACCGCTGCGCTGTGGATGCTGGGTGGCCGGCGCCGATGTGGCGCCCGTGCTGGTGGTGGTCTTCTTGCAGGCACTGCTGGCGGCCATGTGGGTGTTCAGCTTGAGGCGTGTATTGCGCGTCATGTGCTGCATAATCAGCGAGATCTATAGAAAGGGTGCACTCATTACTGGCTGGAGGCGAAAAGCCAAATGAAAGATAATTACCAAGCCTGGCTGCATGTTGATTATCGTCTTGTTGAGCCGCACCAAATTGTGGCAGATAATGTGTATGCCCCCCAGCTGGGTGAAGGTCTGCACGGCAGCCGTTACCTCCAGCACCTTGGATATGTACCACAGGAAGGGCTCCGATAGCGGCAGACGCGGCAGCGTTGCATTCCGCTGAATGGTGGCTACAAATATAAAGCGATGGGAAGGAAGCAAGATCATTAGAGGTTCAACTTGGCTGGCAGACAACAAAAAGCTTACTCTCTTCGAGATATTGACAGATGGGGGCCACTACCAGTCGTGGATTGGAGGCCTTGTCGCTGAGTGTTATCATCAGGCTGAAGACGGCATCGGCAATTGTCTGGGGATCATCGAGCCCCGTGTTCGATTTGAGCAGCAGAAAGCCACCAGAGGTCATCATCGAGAACGTACTCGTGGAGCACTGGGAGAGCGTGCCAAAGAGTCGCTTCATCGTAGGGAATTGACGCAGGACTATAATCGAAAGGAATATCGAAATCGAATGAAGGAATTTTGGGGAAGTGAAAAGGTGCAAAATCCTACCCCAATCGGCTATGCAGGGCACCTTGCTGCGATGCCCTTCCGTATTCAGTTGCTCTGCCTTGGTTTCATCCGTCTGGCTTTCGTTGGAGAGCTCTTCCTCCTCCGGAATGGTTACCTCCTGCAGCGACAAACATTCGGAAATGAATCAAAGTGAATATTGCCTTCGAGTGAGCAGAACAGGGCACTTACGCTTGGTTGCCTGGGCATCTCTGTGAGCACCATGTGCGTGGATAATCGTAGCAGATTTATGATCAGCGAGTTGTCGCATATCGTGGAATTCTGCTTGATGGGATTGTCTGAGCCCAGGACATTGGCAAACAGATTGCTAAAGTTGTTGCCCGGATTGTTGCCCGTCTCACTGCCCCGCTGGCACTGCAGTTTCTCGCCATTGGAAATGTTGTTGAACACCAGGAAGGCTGCAAGCCAACAAATTGATGAGAAAGGTAAAGAGAAACTGTTTTAGAGACACTCACAAACACTTTCGGTGATCTTGAGGGCTATGTTGAGATCTCCCTTGTCGTTGGGCATCATGAGCAGGTCGCGCACCAGCTGATTCTGTGCATCTATGGGTCCCTGCTGATTGCTAATGGCTCCTCCAGGCTGCACCAGCTGCAGTACAACATGCAGCAGAATATCCTTAAGCTGGCGCTTGCAGGGAATGCCACTGCTCTCGGTCTTGCCATGCAGCCAGAGCAGCAGCTCGTGCAGATGCTTGCAGATGGTGGGTCCAGCCTAACAGGAGCATGAGGAGTAGGATAAATCATGATATTGGCTAAGAGCTGGACGCAAATACATACACAGCGATTCGTGATTATGGATGAGCTCATGCCGTAGCCGGAGAAGAAACGCAGCAGCATCTTCTCAAAGTTCTCATCGTTGACAATCACCTCGTTGATTCGCGTGCAGTCGGCATCATCGCCAATGGGCTGGGAGTTGCAGGCGAGCAGCAGACACTGGAAGCCCAGGCACCAGGTGCGCAGTTTGATGTCATTGTGCCAAGCCAGGGCCAGCAGAAGTCCTTGGACCGCATTGGCCCCAAATGGTATCTTGGGCACGTCCGTCTGGGAGATGCCCGTGGTGTAGGGCTTCTCGGCCAGCTCGCAGTTGAGCGTTAGCCACATCTGCAGCACCTGCTCCAGATGCACCCACGTGTCCTCGTAGTGCAGATCGGCCAGTATCGAGTCGAAGACGTTCTTGAACATCACATAGGTGTTGCGGCCATTGTACTCCGAGCCGGACCACAGCTGTGTCAAATACTCTGGCCAGGGTGCCGCCTCGGGCGGTGGCGAAACAAACTCATTGGTCAGCACCTGCGGCAGGGAGGCGTACAGATCCAGCGAGGTGCGATTGGTGAGGCGTCGCAGCTGCGTTTCCACATGCAGCTCCAAGCCCACATCCAGGCGTGAGTCCAATGCCACCGAAATGGACTTGCAGAAGAAGTTGAAGGTGTTCTTGCAGAGGGCATTGCTCTCCTTCTTGGTCACGGGCTTTGTGCGCTCAATCATGTCAATGTCGTTGAGCATATCGTCAAATTCCGCATCATCGCATTCGATTAAGGAGGGCAAGTAGTTGTATTTAACAGCTGCAACACACGCACACACACATTAATTATTAGAAGATGCGCAGGGATTGTATATGGGTGGAGGGAATATAAACAAAAGACTCAACAATAATACGGGGGCAAACAATAAACAGGACTACGATTGTGGATTGGATCAGAGACTAGAAAATACCAAGATGTTGATGGCATCCAAAAAGACCGACAGGGACTGCATATTGTTATTGGATACTGGGGAAAGACTCAGCTGCGAACAAACGAAGCCGGCATAGAGCATCTTTTTGGTGCCTTATGCAACATCTTGGCAATTGTCTAGTCTTGGTTTGGATGGAGTTTGGGGTTGGGGGGTACGGGGGGTACGGGGCTTGGGATATAAATCTATCCACCTGGCAGCAGAACATTCCTCTGAATACACATATGTGACATATTTATATTTAAAGGTGCCATGCCAATCCATGCCAGATGCCAGGTGGATGGTGCCATAATTAATTAATTGTCTTTGGTTTTTGTTTACCCTCCTGATAAAACTCTCGAGCTGTCGGCATTAGCATCTCGAACTGTGCCTCGGAGCATGAGGAAGACGATGCTAAAAAGATGAAAAATATTTTGATTCTTGCTTCTGGCAGAATATATATCCACATCTATTTGTATGTATGTATTCCGAGAGAGATCTATCTACTGGGAGGGGTGGGGCTGGGGTATCTGGTGGATTGGGAGGCGTAACACATGCAACATTCGGGGAACATTTTGGAACACAGTGAACACACACAACGAGTGGCTGCCATAAATGCTTATGAAATAAAATAAAGTGTTCGCTTACATGTGAAATCACTGAAAAGATCGCGCACTTCCTGCACCTCTGGCTCCATGGGCCGTGGCGGTGCATCGTTGGTGGGCGTCACGTCGCTGTCCCTGTACTGCTTGTCCGCATCGAGCAGATCCTGCAGCAGACATGTAATGGCATGCACAGCCCACGGCTGCTGCTGATCGTTCCACACGGCCAGCCGAACGAGCTGCTCCAGCTGCGCAGTGGTCACTATCTTGCACAGCTGCACTGAGGGACGGCAGGCGGCCACCAGGCGAGCAATAACCTTGCAGGTGAGCAGAAACTGATCCATATTGCAGTCAAAGTCCATCTCCAGCAGCAGGGCAAACAATCCACGAATGACGACCTTAATGTTCGCCATGCGCAGCGTCTTCAGGCCCTTGTCAAAGTTACTGTCTCGCTCAGTTTCGCCGCCAGCGGCGCCTCCTTCCGCATGCTTGGGCGAAGACGTGGAAGTGGCCGCACTCTTCGTGGCGCTGCTGCCACTTGGCAGGCCGCCGCCACTCGACATGAACATGCTTGCCGCAGCCATATTGATCTTGCTGGCTGTTGTTGTCGTTTTGGTGGCCCCACTGCTCTTTGCTTTGGTGGACAGCTCCATAAATATGCCAGGATGCTATCATAAAGAATGATTTAATTATTATTATTCTGAATGTATTAGGAGTAGACTTTAAGTTGGAGTTTCCCCCCATTCCATCTGCTTGCTTGCAGCTTCTTACATTTGTCATTACCTCGTTTTGAATCATGTATATCTTCTTGCCCCAATCTGTGTAGGGCTGAACGGAGTACTTGCTCTGTTGGATGATGCGCTTCTTGAAGCAGCGCAACTGTTTGCTATTTGGCACGTTGCTGGGCCTTGACTTGGTGAAGTCGCTTTCGCAGCTCATGAAATCCCATCGAGCTGCAGCTGTAAAATGTTTGATCAGTTTTTTGGTTTTGGTTTTGGTTCTGGTTCTGGTTTTCGTTTGCATTCACTCACATTTATCCTTGCGCTCATTGTCGTCCAGGCACACGGAGAGGAAGAGGAGCAGCCAGGTGATCAGCTGCAGATCGGATGTGCTGCCCATGGTGGCGCTACGCTCTGAGGCACTGGCCGAGGTGCTCGGCTGCTCCGACTGGAATTTGTAGTGCGGCGAAATGGGGGCCAGCAGCTTAAGGAGTGTCTTGAGCACGGCATCAATCACAATCGAGCGACAGGCACCCATGGCAATGCTGCGGCGTCCCAGATACGTCAGCAGAAAGAATATGCTGTGGAACAGGAGGGAAGAGTTAGACCCAAGGGAATGGCAATGATGGGAGCGCAGCAGTACTCACCGATCCTGTGGAAAGGCCTTGCAATTCTGTGCGGAAAAGAGGCTGCAAAAGGTGTCGGCCAGAAAGTCGCCCCACCATGGCTGGAAGCAGCACATCACCACCAGAAGGGAGCAGGTGGCCAGCTGCAGCTGGGCATCGCCATAGACCACCAGGGAGTTGAACAGCGCCTTGGCTGTGGCTGCATTGAAGCGCTGATAGACGGGCAGGATGTTCTTGATGCCATACTCGATGGAAAAGTGCAGCAGCACCTCCACCAAGGTGAGGCTGAGGACACGCAATTTGTCCTGCGAGGCAGCACGCAGCGTTTCCTCTGTGAGCGGACCCGTCCTGGGCGGTGGCGTGCACACCAAATGGGGGTTGACGGCTCGCTCCAGGCGCAGCACCACATTCCTAATGACATTGATTTGATACTGGAGCAGCATGCACTCGTCGTAGAGGGACACCACCTTGTTGCTGTTGTCCAGATGGCCGAGCTCCTCGTCGCGCTGCTTGTTGATGAACGCCTGCAGGTGGGCCACGTTGGAGAGCTCGCTGTGGCGCATGGGCGCGAGGACATCCATCAGCTTGGAGCTGGCCAAGCTGTAGCGACAGTGCACATCCTCGTACAGGGCGTTCAGCGACTTGAGCTGCGC
Source organism: Drosophila tristis (assembly GCA_018150885.1). Classification (NCBI taxonomy): domain Eukaryota; kingdom Metazoa; phylum Arthropoda; class Insecta; order Diptera; family Drosophilidae; genus Drosophila; species Drosophila tristis. The sequence continues at coordinate 14,223,718 of JAECWT010000002.1, forward strand.
CTGCAGATTCTGTGTGGGCTGCTTGATGAAGCGCATCAACTGATCCCCATAGCCGTCGTGCTCGAGCACAACGGGATGGCCAAAGAACCGACCCAGCGGCACCTTGCACTTGGTGGACGACATCCCGATGCGCCCAATGATGGTCACCTTCATGAAGCGACAGATCGGCGGCGGCTGAATGTCGCTCAACACCAACGTCTTGGTCTGGATATCCGCCACCTGGACGAGACGCGTGCAGTCCGTCTCCTCGTCAAAGCACCAGATGTCGATGGTCAGGGACGTGAGCTCGTCGCAGGATGGTATCACCACATCTGTGAGCAGGATGTGCTGGCCAAAGTCCAGCACCACAAACCGCCTCGCACCAGAGTGCATGCGATCGATGATGATCATTTGTTTGGGCGGCGGCGTGATCAGTTTGTGCCAGGCAATCGGCTGGCACGGATTGGCGCTGAGATTTTCCATAATCTTTTCGCATTCGGCGGCATCATCGAGAACGACGGTGCTGTCGCCAGTTCCCCCAGTCCCTGTTCCGACTCCTGCCTGCTGTGGCGGTGCTGTTGCTGCTGCTGCTGGGTCTGCTTCTGCTGCCTGTATTGGCAACATTCCAGCAAATGGCTTCAAGGTCTCCAATGCCAACTGAGCCTTGGATGTCGGTGTCATTTCCCAGTTATCCAGCTTGCTCGATGCATCCATGGCATGCTGTTGCTTCTTGAGAATGTAGTTATCCAGCAGGGAGAGCGTGGGCAGGAACTGTGACAGCTTCAGCTTGTCCATAATGGCAGCCTTCTGGTTTTTAACCTCCTCCTTGAGGGCATGCTCCAGATCGGTGAGCGACGAAACGGACTTATCCTTGAAGCCATTCACCATGCCAAACGAATCAAAGTCGATCTTCTCCTTGTCGGTGATTTCCTCCACCATGGATTCCACATCGTTGACCAGATCGTTCAACTGCCAAGCAATGAAAACATATTAAACAGATTTATGTGATGTGATAGAAATCCTTACCACATCGTCATTCTTGTCCTTGGCCACCAACAGCTTGGGTATCAGCACATCGTCAATAACCAGACTGGCGGCCGCTGCGCCACCCACACTGTCGATGTTGTCGATGCGAGTAGCCTCCGATGTTTGCACACAATTGAAATGCAATTGGACCACCTCCAGTAGGCCGCGCAACTGATTGCTGATGCTCTTGCCGCGTATCAGATAGGGAAACGTGCGAAAGTCCACGCCATCTGCAAATGGAATTTCAATATTTTAAGACTCAACTCAGCGCGAAAATCAAAATCAAGTATCGCCTCATACCAATCGAACTCAGACGCTTTATGTCCAGTGCCGTTACGGGCAGAATTGCCGAGCTGCTGCGTATCACATTCGTCAGGGAGCCCACAGAGGAGCTGGTGCCAACGCGATTGAGATTGGGGAAATCAAAATCAAAGATCTCCGGCTCGAATGGGAAGCCATAGAGGCCAAAGCGTGTGCTCAGCAAGGCGCAGCAGGGATCCCAGCGCTTGTCTATCTCGCCGGCAATTTCCTTGAGCAAATTGATGGCCTGCTCCGATATGCTGTTGTTCGACTCGGCCGTGGATGTGGCGCACGTGAGCATGGTGTACCAGCGCACAACGCTGCCGGTCTGTGCGCGTGGCAGCTCGTGGAAGGTGTTTGTGATAGCCTCCTTAATGGTGTAGTCCAGCGTGGTGAAGAGCTGCAACTCCGTGGGCAGATTGGTCACGCCCCTATGCAGATACAGATACAGATACATAGATACAGTCAGAATTTGTATTTAGATGATGATCTCTGGGTATACCACTCACTCTGTAAGCATTATTATCAGCTTGGAGCACTTGTGGGCCGTGCTACGCTCGCTGTAGATGATGCAGTTGCGCATCAGCTGCTCAATATGCTTCTCGGCTAGGGAAATGCACTCGAACTGCTGGGCCAGCAGATCGGGAATATTGGCTGCCGTCTGCTTGTTAATCTGATCCTTTATCCGCTCGGATTTCGGCGAACGGAAGCGGTTCAGGCGTATGAAGCATATCCAATTGAGGATGTCGAGGGCCAGATTCTTGGTCAGCGGCGTGGATCCCGAATCGCTAGCAATGCGTAGCAGCTGCTCCATTAGGCCATTGCTCTCCAGCATGGCAATGCGCTGCATCCTCGCATTTATGATGCGACTTTGCGACTTGACAGCCCTCACACTAATGGAGATCTCATGCAGCCAGTCGCAGCCTACGAGAGAGAGAGTGGAGAGAAAGAAGTGGATGAGTGTCTGCTGTTTGAGCAACAAGAGCGGCGCCCAATTTATTGTTAAATGGTTGTAATGAGCATGTACAAATACCTTCCCTACTCAGTACCCCAGCAGAAGGAGCAGAAAATGGATCAACTGCAGCTGGTGGTGGCTCTAGCGATGTTTGGTTTGAAATCGTATGGATTGGAAGTTGACCAGAAGAAGCAGAGCTATATTTTGCCTTGCACAAATGTATCATACTATAGCCAGCTGTAATGATTTTCTTGACTTGAGGGGGTTGAGCTTGGCTTGGACTCACACTCAGGGAGGGAGGAGGATTCGGATTCGAGGGTTCATTTGATTTATGGCGATTAACCAACACCTCTATATGATGGGGCCGGCGCTTGTGCCGTCGTGGGTAGGATGCTGTAATAATTATGCAAAATCGAAGCTTAAACGAGAAACATAAACATAAAACAAAAAAGCCACAGGCCCACAAAAACTACAACAATCTTTCCAGACTCAAAGCAATAATTCCAGCAGTACAGGGGTACATACCCCTTGTCTTGGTCTGCCCCTCTTTGGATGGATCCGTCACCGTCTTGATGTGCAGCAAAAAGTTGCGGGTACGAGTCTTGAATAGCTTCGGTGAGGTCAGCGTGGCAGTGCCTCCTTGATCGCACACATCAATGCAGGACGATAGCTCGATGGGACCGGCCAGTACCTCCGCGTTGTGCGCCAGTAGATATTCCTCGCTGAGTACGGGATTTTCATTGGCAACTGCAAAATAAATAGAAAGATTCTGTCAGAGATAGAGTGGGACAGAGGAAAAGATTTTCACACATACTGTAGGAGAGATCAATGTTGTCGTCAATGACGTTCGGCTTGTAGCTGGCATGGGGTCCCTTCATGCGATAGCCAAAGCCATTGTTATTCTGCTTGAGCAGGGTGACCTGTATGGCCGCCGGATTGGAGCATTGCTGGTACACCGTGAACTTCAGATCAATGTGACCCAGGGACACGGGCTGTGCCAAATTCAGCTCAATGATATGCTCATCCCAAGTGGTGCTGTGGGGTAAAACAACAGGCAAGCATGTCATTTAGTGTTCTCAGAATGTGTATTCTTAAGAGACTTACGCATCGTTGTGCAGGCGCCAGGTGCGCGTATAGTCACGCTCATCGCCGCCATGGCGCATGTTCTGGGATTGCTTGCGCTGCTTCTGCACCTGTCCCAAATCGTTCCAGCAGCTGGGCACTTCGGCCGAGTAGAGGGTCAGCTTGTCATCGAATTGTGTGAGGGCGTGGAACACTCGTAGGTCATCGAGCGTCAGGTCGGTGGTTTTGAATGCCAGAAAATTTGCATTGCTCGAGCCCATCGAATGGGCCGACGGGGATGTCTGCACGTTCACACTTTGGTGTGTGGCGGCTGCTCCTGATGTGGATGCCCCCGTGCCCTCAGTGCCCACATCCACACTAATGCTATCATTCACGGTCAACAGCCTGCCGTCCTGCTCGTGACCGATCGCCAAGGTGCGACCAGTGCCGTCTGTGACACTCAATTCCCCTGCCTGCGTCGTCTGCGTTAGGGTTGTGCTGCACTCATCCTCCAGTTCGAGCAGTTCATCGCCGGAGTCGTTGTCGCCCTCATTTAGCGAGTAGAAGAGCAAACCGCCTTGGCGAGAGCAACAGCACAGCCTGTCCATGTTGCGGCAGTAGACGACGGACTCAAAGTGTTCCCCCTCCTGTTCGATCACGGTGGTGGTCTGGAAATCGGCCAGCGAGTATATTTCAACGCTGCCATCGGCACACACCACACAAATGGCGCCTGTCTCCTTGTGCTCCGGCGAGGTGTTGAAGTGGGGCAGGACGCACAGCTGCTTGGGACACTTGGCCCGACTGAAGGTCATGGCTAGGGTATAGTCATGCGATATCTGCGTATCATCGTAGTCGAAGAGTAAAAGCTGAGCGGCCACACTGCACTCGGCATTGTTGTCTATCGAAAGGTGGAACGAAATGTATCATTGAAATGGAATTGAAGAATTAAATGAACTTACCCGTATCCATGCATTCATCTGTCTCCTGTTCCTCCTCCTCATCCTCCTTGGCCACGGTGGCCATGATGATCTTACTGCCCTCCGTTTCTGGGGCCTTGGTGCGCAACAATTTAACCAACAGCTGATTGCATTTCGGTGTTGAGGGCATTATCTCGGCTATCTCCACAATCTCATGGGCCGCACTGGGCACGGCACCGTTCTCGCCGCTTACCGCTCCCCCATCCAATGCATTCATGCGCTTCACGCTCGTCCAGCTCTCCACCACACAGTCGATCTCCTCGCTGGCCGACAGCTTGTCGCTGCTGCTGTTGCTTCCATTTAGCATTATGTTATTATTATTATTGTTGTTATTGTTATTGTTGTTGTTGTTTGTGCTGCCGCCCAAAGAGTTCCCATCATTGTTGTTGTTATTATTGTTGTTATTATTGTTGTTGATATTCTGATGTGTCATCTCGGCATCGTCGACAAGTTTGTCCATGTCATTGCCCATTACAGGAAGACTGCCCACATTGACGGTATTCGAGGTGACCATCAGACCGCCCAGTGGATCCTCCAGATTATGGTCCAATATCTGCGACAGGGTGCACAAATCAAAGTCATACAACACAGAGGCATCGTCCGCATGCTGGCTGGCACCGTTGTTCTTGTTGTAGGTCATCAAAGCGGACACAAAGCCATTGCTGTCGAAGCCATCGGCAAATTTCTCATACGGTGTCATGGCCTTGTTGTCATCGTCCTTTGACTCGAGATTCACTTGAGTAACGATTCCACCCACGCCGCCATTGGCTTCACTCGAGGAGGCTGTAAAATGGAAAGTTGAATCTGCATCTGCAACCTCTACGAGGATATACATCCAGAATACTTACCGGTACCCGTAACAATCTGTGACGAGGTCTTCTTGAGATTTCCCCCAACGCTCGAGACGCTGCCACTGTCGTTGCTCACACTGGCCGAGGTCTCGCTCTGACGATCCACCTCCACAATATTCAGCACCACCATGCGCAGGGCTACCTCGCCGCTGCTCTGGCGCACACTGACGCCCAGCACAATCTTGGAGCCCACCACGCCCGCACGCAACGTTGATGTGGAGGTTATATGCTGGGCATTGACGCTGCCAAATTTGCCGCTGGTCTGATTGGAGCCAGCATGTGAGCCGCCGCCACCACTGCCGCTGCTTGAGCCGCCATAGTTGGCGGCGGAATAGACATAGTTGACCTTGGTGCGGGCTCGGGCATTCGGTAGAACACAGATGGCCGTCACGCGGGCCCACTCGAAGCTCTCCTCGAACACATCCTTGAGCAGGGTCGGCACGTGGAAGCTGTACATTAGCCTCAGATGTCGCTCGATGCTCCAGACGCTCAGCTCGCCCGTCTGCGAGCAGCTGGTGCACAGCACATTGGCATAGTCGCTGTTGGAGATGATGTCGAAGCCGAGGCCGGGTGCCGACAGGGCCGGACTGGTGGCATACGTAATGGAAAGGGGTACATTCTGCGTGTACTCGCCCTTGACAAACGGACAGATGGGCGAATGGCGCTCATGCTCGCTCCAGGGCTCGTCCGTCTTCTCCCAGCAAACTAGACAGACGTTGCACGTGAAGCACATGGCACGATCCTCGCCAGAGGACGATGGCTGATGATAGAAGCCGGCCTGTGCCATTTGATCTGGCAGCGCCCACTTGTAGTCCATGTGGGGCCACTTCTCGAATGTCTGGCGGCGCACGGCCTCCGAGTGCATGAGCACGCGCTTAAAATTGCTGAAATTCCAGCTGAAATCGGGCACCCGTGAGCCCATCATCATGTCTGTGAGGCGCTCATTGATGGCGGATGCTATGGCCAGCACGGGAATGTGACGCTCCAGACGCTTCAGCAGGATGACCACATTGTTGGCCACCAGCTTCATGCTGGAATACGGCACCTCCAGACATATTGTATTCCACTGCAAAATGAAAGGTGTGAACGTGTGGGTGTGAGAAAGCGATAAATGAGCAAAATGAACAATCAATTCTTACCCGCTGAGCCTTGATGCCCTTCTTGGCATTCAGTTGGGCCTTGTTTATCTTCTGGGTGAGCTCGTTGCTTATGTCGCAGGGACACTCGAGCCCCTCGCTCTCCAGTTCGTTTATGCAGTGCTGAAAGATGATAGCCTCGGACAATATGATCTCCAGCTTAATGTAGTCGTCGTTCTGGCCAATTGGCGCCTGCAATATGGTATCCAGCAGCAGGACGCCGTTGTAATCGCCGCGCAAGCCCACATTGTGGCCATCCCAGAACAAGATTTTATCTTGCAAGGGCATGTAACGACCATGAACGACGCTCTCGCCTGTCGGTAAACGAAACGAAAATGGAAACCGAATCAACATTAGAATCAACCTGCTGCACTTGCAACAACACAGCTACGAACCACCCCCGTACGACTATTACTGCACCATGCGCAGTCAGCATCTTCGATTTCGCCATAGAGAGGAAATGGGGGAAATTGCAAATGACTAATAAAACATAGAGCAAAACAGCGACGATGTTTTATTCGATGCCACCGGCTGGGTGAACGGAACTGATGGTGCGGGGGTCGGATCGGTGTTTGGTGTGGTGTGTGTGTGTGTGTGTGTGTGCCGCGCAGTAACTGCGTAATAGAAGCTAAACAAAAACAATGCCCATGCCTGCTTGTGCTTGCTTCCCAGACTCAAATGGCAACTATAAACATATTGCGATAGGGAAAGAGGCGACTCGAATTATACAAAAAAAAAATAGTGCTGATGCATGTTTGTGCGGTAGGCGTGGCAAAAATCAGGAGTTTGCTGAATCTTAGGGTTTGACATATTAGAATTCGGGGTTTTCTTGCGTCCAACTGCATAAAAAATGTATGCCACACGCGTACACACACAAAAATGTACACGCAAAGACATACAGACAGACGGACAGACAAGTGCAAAGCAATTACTAAATGCACTACTGTGGTCGCTCGCTAATGAAAAACCCAACGGCACAACATTTTAGAGAGTTGAATGCATTTCGTTAAAGTTTTAATTGAAGGAAGGAAAATATTTCATGCAAAATTACCCCCCCAGTGGTGTGTGTGCGTGTGTGAGCGTGTGTGTGTTCGTGTGAGTTCTTATTTGCAAGTGTGCACTGTAGTGACATTTGCATTTCTGCGTGTTTGTGTGGCTGTATGTGTAGCGCTATTTTATTTTTTTTGCTGCCGCTTACCATTTGTACTCAGTTTGTAGGTCTGCAATACAACTCCAGAATTTACATCCAGAACCTTCACAACATTATTGCAGCCGAACAACAGCAGTACATTCAATTGCGGGTGGTAGACGATGTTGCGCATCTCAAACGGACGAGCGGGTGCTCCACTATTGTCGCCCACATCCAGGTAACCGTCTTGCTTTAGAATACGCTGCTCGGTGGCCATGCTGTTGCTATAACTGTTGGCACGCGAGCAACCGCTGTTGGCCACGCACTTTGGCTGTTTTTTGTTTTCAACTTTGGAATTTTTCACAATTACTTTTGCTCTTGGGACCAAATCTGCTGCGCTTCTCTTCTTCTTCGCTTCTGACTTCTGACAGATGTGTGCAGTGTGACCGCTCACTTGCGAATTGTCATACACATCAAAGAAGTGTTGCCAACGCAAAAATTATGCCAAGCAAATAAATAATATATGTGTTTGAGTGTGTTTTACAGCACTGAGCCTGCTATTGCATGTTGTTGTTGTTCGTTTTCGAGTTGCTGGCGCGTACATTCGAATTGATTGCGGAATGAAAAATTAATGTGTTTCAGGTGCTTTTGGTTGGACCATCTAGCGCACTGCGAGAGTGTGGCGAGATGATATTCTTAGCAGGACACGTGCTGGATAAGGGAATGATAAAATTATACTTCAGTATATTTCTGAGGAACACGTGGTATATTTAATCAATAGGTCCGCGGTCACACTGAAAACAAAGAATTAACTTTGTTTACAAAATTTTCTTATTTTTTTGAAAAGAACATCGAACTTTCCTCCACTTTCTTGACCATCACGGGCTGCCAATCATCCCACGCTACAAAACAAGGGTAGCGAGGTAGCATAAAATGAATATTTTACCAAAGAAACGGTGAGCTGAGATGATTAACGAAATGTAACTATTGTAACAATGCCGTTCATAGCTGGCATGTGCGCACCAAAGACAACATTGCCCGTGTGCGCCGGGATGAGGCCGCCGCTGAAGAAGAGGATCGCAAGCGCCAGGGAAAACTTGAGTTGGCTGTAAGTAGTCGTTTACATGGCCTTTTCCATATGAATTCAATGATTGGTTCGTTTAGGAAAGCGAGGCACGCATTAACTTCCTGCGCCGACAATCTGGCCTCCCGGAGAAAGCCACAGGGCCTGCCCGGGCCGAAGATGGAACCGACGTCACACCCTCATCTGGCACTGCAAGCGAACAGAGAGGTGTGGATCTGTTTGCGGACTACAGAACGCACGTGAAGACCACAAACAAGGATCTGGAAAAGGAGCAAAAGGATGAGCAGGAAAAGTATGAGAAACAGATTGGATATCTCACCTATCTGGGCCAAGACACCAACGAGGCACTGAAAACGCGCAGTTGGTACGAGGTGGCACCCAAGCGGTCCGAAGCCGGAGACCACAATGCCACTGAAGCACACCTCAAGCAGAAGCTATCCCACGATCCGCTTACACTGATAAACGCCCTGATTCCACCGGAGAAGAAGGCGCCGAAACGCGTTCCCAAAAGGAAAGTGGAATCGTCACCGGAACCTTCTCTGGCGGAACCATCTCCCACACATTCAGCTCACAAATCGAAAAGGCACAAGAAAGAGCACAAAAAGGGCATCAGGGAGAGTAAACACAAGAAACATAAAAGCCACAAAAGTGGAAAGGAGTCGAAAGAACTGGCCCTGACTATTGAGCGGCACAAGCGTGAGAAGCTGGAGAGGCTGCGGAAGGAACGACTGCGTCGAGAAGCAGCTGAGCGCCAAAGATCCGAGGCCTTGTTTGCACCACAGGAGGCTGCGGTGCACGTGCCCGCCAGTGCAGCGAGCACGCCAGCGCCAACTCCGAAAATTGTTCAGAAGTACAATAGCCAATTTAATCCAGAGTTGGCCAAGCAAAATATGCTTTAAATTCAACGTCACATATACTTTTTAGAACAATGTTATTTGTAAGTGCGGCAGATTTTCATCGTTGAAATAATAATAAATACGATAAAGTTGTTTGAAATTAACCGTCTTCGCGGAAGTTAATTGGTGTTGAAAAACGTGTAAGGACTCTTGTGAATTCGATAAATTTGGTAATAGTAAATTGCTAGTTCCGCAAGTGGATATATAAAATAATATTGCAGAAGAAGTTGCGTTGGAAGCAGGTGATCGTCCGTCGCTCAGTCGCTCATGGCCTTAAATTTTGTCCACCTGCATGGTAAACGTATCGTTTATTTGAATCGCTTTTCAAATTTAACGGCCACAGCTTAGCTACTATCGAAATACTGAACCGCGCCTAGTGTTGCGAAATTTCCTCAGTCGGCACATGTCAAATCCAGCGTCCCCGCGTCATCGTTTTTGTTAGATTTTTGTTCGTAGAAATTGCCAATAGTGCAAATTACAATTGCTTGTGTTAACTAAACCGCCGCAGCACAATGGATGAGAATACAGAGAACACAGAGGGAGTGCGAGGTAAGTGGTAACATGTGGTACAACCCAAAATTCTGATTGCTAATCAGATAGCCGGAGGAAATGCCGATACCGTTTGATTTATGTAGTTCAAAGCAACGGGACCGGGACCAACAGGCCTCAACAACAAGAGTCGCCATTTTCGTGGCACAGAATTGCAGGCCCACATGCACATGGGTCGCAACTGCAGCAGTTCCTTGTCATTTGTCCCACTTATAATACCGTGAAATCCCATTCTCTCTAGTTACCCGTGCACGCACACGCCGCCTGTCTGTTCTGGACACCGACAGCCGCCCCGGAACACCGCTGCTGGACACGGCATCCGATCGTGGTAAGTGCAAGATTTATGGACATTTGCTTTAGTTTAGACATCCTCGTGTTCTCACACTTTCCAGGCACGGCCTCCCCTCGACCCACACGCCGAACACGCTTGAACTCAGCCACAGAATTGCTGCGTACTCCCACCCGAACCACTCGCGCATCGGTGGTACGCGGTGAAACACCGGAGCCGACCACTCCGGCATCGGTCAAACGCTCGGCGCGCACACCGGCTAAGTCGACCAGAGGTGTGCGCCAGCAGCAGCCGCAGCCACTTAAAGAGGAGACAGTGGAGGAGCTCGAGCCCGATGATAATGACAAACTACGATCAAACCACTCCAGCCCCGCGACGGCGCAGGGCTCACCAACAGGCGAGAGACGCGTCACACGCTCCATGTCTCAGACCCCTCCAGCTGCCTATCGTTCAGCCAATAACACGCCAGTGCCAGTGTTGGAACAGCAACTGCAACCTGATGCCGCCAGCCTTTCCGTCGAAGAACAGACGGCCAACAAAAATAAACAATTGAGCTCCAACCGATCGAAGCTGACAGTTAGGGTCGAGAATCTTTCGGTGACGGCTGTAGCGGAGTACACAAAAGATAAGGATATATCAGTGATGGCGGAAACTCTCCAGAAATCGCTAGAAGCAGTGGCTGCAAAAAGCCCTTCGATGGAGGTGGAGGTGAAGCAAGAAACCAACAGCAGCTCTCCGCTCAAAATGGAAGCACAGGTTGAGTCACTTGCTCTGGAGATGTCCAAAGCCGAAGACAAGCAAACGGCAGAGAAAAACGAAGCACAGGTTGAGTCACTTGCTGTGGAAATGTCCAACGCAGAAGACAAGCAAATGGCAGAGAAAATGGAAGCGGAGGATAAGACTAAAACTTCAACTAAGAGCCCCGAGCGACGTGAAACAATCGATTTATTGGACAAAGTGGATAAAGATATAGACGTAATGAAAATTCCAGCTGACCTGCTGGAGAGTGGAGATGGAGAGGAAGGAAAAGAGACAGAGGCTGTGGATGAGGATGAGGATAAGGTCGAGCAGGAAAACATCCAGAATGCGGCATCCAAATCAATTACTGAGGACGATGTTTTTGAATCTCCAGCCTCTCCAGATCCAGAACCACAATCACCAAATATCAGCACTTCAGCCGTCAAGCAGTTGGCCATGGAAGATGAGCAGCGAGAGGAAATGCAGTCGCCCGATTTGGAGACCATGGAAAAGAACAACAATTTGGACTTCAAGGATATGGCCATGGAAGTGGATGAAGAGCCTGAAATTCCATTTAAAGACACAGAGCCAATCGATTTGCCAAATAAATCTTTAGGCTCCGCCTCCGCTGTGATTGGAGATGAGGAAGATGGGGTCCAAGAGGAGAAGCCACTGGAAAGCCACCGTCCAACCACCGGAATGAACGTCATTGACAACGTTCGGCTGCCAGATCTGACGCCTGGCACAAAGTCGCGCCTGGTGACATCGGACAGCGTAGATTCCAAAAAGTCGGTGTGCTTCGAAAACGAAACGGAGGCCGCGGAAGACGATAAGATTAAGTTCCCCAAGACTCCGTCACGTTGCAAGAATCCATCGGCCTTCTCGTTGGAGAAATCGCTAATGTTGGCCAAGGCGGGTACTCAGCCTATGAAGCCAATGACAGAGACCCTTCTGATGGCAGCAGATACTCCTGTGATGGCGGATACTCCTCTGAAGGGGCACACTCCTCTGAAGGCTGATACTCCTCTGAAGGAGCACACTCCTCTGAAGGCTGATACTCCTCTGAAGGCGGCCTCTTTAAAAGCACGCAACAGTTCCACACCCATACCGAAGGACGATCGAGAGGCATCCATTGGTATGTTGAAGCCGGCTCCGGCTCGAATTGATTGCCTTAAATCATGGGACCAGGTGGAGGCCGAACGCAGAGAGGAAGAATTAAAGGCAGAGGCCAAGGCCAAGCCAGAACCCAAGCCCCAGCCCGCCAAGAATGTTTCCGGCGTACTCCGTCTGAACAGCGACGATGACGATGAGGATGACGTTGATGATGAGTTTAAATTCGTGTCCGAATACGTTGACAACGAAGTGGAGGTTGCGCCTGCTGATTACAACTCGGGTGACTCCATGGAGAGCTCGGAGCGACGTGAAATCGAGGACAATGAGATTATCGAAGAAGGCGAATCCGTGGGCAGCCAAGACACCGATGTGTCCTTCGAGGATGAGTCCATTGGCAATGATTCCTTTATTGTGTCGGATACATCTGAAGTTGGAGAGCTTCGTTACTCCTCCAATGAGCTCGAGGATGGAGAGGATGATGAGTACCGCGAGGAGATCCCGCCCAGGGGCAAGAAACCTCGTTCCCGCATCATAATTATGGACTCCAGCGATGAGGATGAGCAACATAAAGACGAGACAGAAAAGGAGAAGCAGGAGCCCAAAGACGCGGAAGAGAAGTTGCGGGAGAGGCCAACGAATCGAAGCGACTGCTCTTCCAATGCCAGCAAACTGAGCGAAGCTGCCCAGATCCTAATTGGCAGCCAGGAGCATTACTCCACCTCTGAAACGGAGCTCGAGAACTCGCGCAAGCTCTTCCTTAACGAGATCAACAAGTCGGAGTGCTTCAACAAGACCGCTCCACGCCTGGACATGACTGCCATGGAAGTGGACCCCACAGACGATGAGCAATCGGCCAACGAGGAGGATTCGAAAGCAATCACAGGCAACAAGAGCATCTATGAAGTACTAGACTCCGACGAGGACAATGGGGAAGACGCTGAAGAAGAGGAAAACGAATCAGTCTCGTCTTCACACAACAAATCCTCATCCTTTGTGCGCCAAAATAAGCAAAAGGCCAACGATGAAGAAGCGCTCTTGGCCGAACTGGCCTCCGGCGATCTGACACATCTGAAAACCATGTTCAATCCGCTCCAGAAGTCGCGTCGCCAATCGCTGTACATGCCCAGCCCGGAGATGGCCGCCAAGGAACCCAAGCTGCAGCGTCGCAGTGAACGGGGCACGGTCAACGATTTCTGCCCCTCTCAGTCCTTTGTCGAAATGTTGGCCGAGCGCAAGAGTCATCAGAGAAAGCGCAAGCGCTTGTCCAAGAGTTTTTCAGGCGCGGCCGAGGAACTGGAGTCCATGGAATTTCGTCAAGAGGGCAAACGTCGCAAAAACACGCATAATGAGTCATCGGAATCAATGGAGGAGGAGAACTTGCAGGCCACAGAGCCGGCCAATGTGCCTGACATATCCCCAGAGGAATCCCAATCCCCCAAGAAGCAGGAAGAACAGTCGGAGGGGCAACAGCCCAAAGGTCCAGAGAAGGATGAGGAACTCTCTGCTGGCAATATGCCTGCCACTGCCACCGAGGAATCACCAAAAGAGGAGCCAGAACCGGCCATGACAGCAGAGCAATCTAAGAAGGAAGCAGAGCAATCGAAGAAGGAAGCAGAGAAGGCTCAGCCCACGGGAAAATGGCAACGCTACATAGAATACTGCGAATCAATCCTACAGAAAGCCAACGAGGCCAAGCTGGAGCAAAAGAAACAGGTAAGGGCAGTAGGGTTTCCCTTTCATTTCCACTGATTCCACTTACCGATTCTTTTCCACACTCTGACCAGCTAATTGCAACGGGCAAGAAACATAAACCGAAACGAGCTGTTTCGGAGGCTGTTTTCAAATCGGTTGACAACCAGACAACCATTGCCACAGCCTGCTCCAGCGCCGCCACCAAACCGATGCCACCCAAGAAGGATGTGAAGCGTCTGCAGGCAGCCCGCCACGCAGTCAGTCACGCCGTGAATTTGTTGGCCCCGAAGCTAGCGGTCAGCAAAGAGGTGAGAATCAAGTGACCTCCTGGCCTCCAGATATTCATTCAGCATCTAACATTCCCTCCACAGCCGCGCTCGTTGGCCCGCAAACTGTCGCCGCAGCCACTGATAGCTAAAAAAGATGCAAAGTCGACCAAAAAGCAGAAGAAGACGACGGCCCTGCCGAAGCCGCAGCTGGTGTCGCCAGTTAAAAGCTCCGATGAGGAGAACCACCACAAGTCTGCTGGCGTTAATCGCATCAAAACCACCGCTGGCTACGTGACCGTTGCCATGGATGATGCTCCAGAGCCGCCCATCGAGCTGGTCAAGACACGCTCGGGCATTATGCGCGTGGAGCCCGCCACTCCCAAGCAGAAGTATTTCCGCGAGGAACCGGACTCGCCGCCGCACCACAAATTCCGCGTGCAGCGCGTCCCAGCCGGCTCTCACAAGAAGTCCAAGCACCAGCAGCAGCAGCAGCAGCAGCTGAAAGAAGGCGGAAAGGTGGCCACCACGCAGAATCCTGCCATGCTGTCGGCACTGCGCTTTAAGGAACAGGTTTTCGCTCGCAAATAGGCGGATCGAATCGGATCGGATCCTCCTTCATCATTCACATTAGATATAAACATTAGACATTAGTATCATTAGTGGGAAGGCGGCAGGGCGTGAAGGAAAATGCAAATTCTGCAGGGTACATTTTTTGTTTTCTTTAAAATTTTTGTTTGTTCTAGTTTGGAATTTATTTTTTTTTTTTTTTAAGTTTTGATTTGAAGTTCTAATGCAATTTGATTGGTTGTTATCTTTGCTTTGTTTAATTGATGGAATCAGTTTTTTTTTTTTGCATCTTTCTTGCGGAAGTAGCTCTGCCCCCCCTCCCCAATATGCCTTTCAAGAAAAAACCGCTGTATTAACTTCCATCTGCCACAAATACATAATTATACGCCTGTTAAACATTACAATTTGGTTTGTTTTTGACCACAAAAGGACTTATTTCAAAACGATAATCTTCAAATACGAAATGATGGCTTTATTTTCAAAAAATAATATGTTGCCGCCAAGTTCGTTCCGCCTATCGCCCAAGAGTATCGATATTTTGTTGCATCGTGCTCCCTCCAGTCGATAGCTCATATTTTAAATGAGAAATTAAATCGAATATCAAAATTGATGAATATGATTTTCCTCGTTATATTTACGGTATATTATGATAATGATAATATATATTTGGGTATATTTTTGAGGGTATATTAAAGTACATTTGAAAATGAGCGCCAAACTCATTTAGCGCACAGAAATATCGATATTATTCGCTCTCAATTCGTCGTAGGTTTTCAAAATTTGCTCTCTTTTCAGTGGTGAAGAGAGCATTTTTGTGGTCTTTCCCCTCATTTTCGTGGTGTGAACAACATGTTATTAACGGAAACG
Organism: Drosophila tristis; assembly: GCA_018150885.1. Lineage (NCBI taxonomy): Eukaryota > Metazoa > Arthropoda > Insecta > Diptera > Drosophilidae > Drosophila > Drosophila tristis. The sequence continues at coordinate 14,239,197 of JAECWT010000002.1, forward strand.
CGTTTGGAATGAAGATTCATTGTTGCGTCATTCCATACGCGTTCTCGTATGATACATTTAATTTGTATGGAAAAATTTCAGCAACATGGGGAAATGAATTAGCAACATTGTTGTGCAACTTTGGCACGGTATGAGCAACAATCTGAATACCTTGGGAAAATGGATATTATGGACTTGAGATATTGTTTGTAATTTCAGGCTCCAATTAATGCAGAAACTACTCAGTCTCTGTTCTAAGGATTTTAACAAGGTTTTGCAGCTCACGGGTATTAATAATAGCTATCAGAACCGGGAAAAATGTATTTATAAAACACAAACATGTGCATTAATAGGTAAAAAACATGTCAATCTAGGATAAAATCATAAATAATGTTTTAATGGATCTTGGAACAATACATTTAACACCAATTAAAAGAAATAAGGTATACATAAGCCCATACGCATAAAAGTGACTTGGTTGACCAGCAACACTGACGTCACATTTAGTCAACATTTACGTTTTATGGTTTGGCCGCTTTTGTTTGAACCTTATTATGTAAAAAATCCAATGAAAAAGAAGTTCCGAAAACTAACCAATCTTGTACAAAATTTATTGAGAAATTCGTTAAAATTATTTGTTCAGGGCTGAAACGGCTAACTAGCCAGTAATATTAAAAGGAATATCAAAATCGAGGAATAACAACGTGTCCGTCAGTATATTTATGGTATATTATAAAAATGATACGGTATATTTCGGTATTTTCGGAGGGTCTGACGGTATATTCAGCCGATAAATCCGCGGTCATACTGCACTTCAGTGCCGATGGTCACACGAAATATCGCCGCGGTCCCGTAAACAACGCAACGCAACGCATGTCCAATTTTTTTGTGAATTCAGAAATTTCCGTTGGTGCGATACAAAATTCAATAGTATTGCCCAGATAAATATCCGTATTTGATATTTTCGACATAAACATATTTCGCGGTTCGTCGGTTGGTTGCTTTTCGCTGCTGTCGCCTGTTGGTTATTTTCGAAGGTGTTTTTCTATTGAAATTGTGCGCGAATAATAATGAGTCAAAATGATAATAAATAAAAGTCAAGCAGAATCGTAGAGGAATTGCAATATTGGCTTATATTAAGAGTCAGTGGAGAGCGGCGGGATAGATCCAACGGTTAATATTGCCCCTTTCAACTTTGATCGTTGCAACGGTTAATCGCTCGACGAAAGAAGAGAGAAACGACGGGGAACGTGAAGAGGAGGAATTGATCAAAACAAAGCGTATGCGGCAGTAATTCGGCAATTGGCAGATTCTCCCACACCCCACACACTACACTACAAAGCGCAAAATGTTCGAGCTAGAGGACTATTCGAGCGGCATACACGAGGGTTTCTTCAACAAATATGCGGTAAGTGTCGAGGGGGGTGGGTGGCGGCAACAGCTTAATAACGTTTTTGCACATTTTGCCGGCCGGTTGCTCTCAGCGCACCGCAAACACACCAACACACGCGCACGAGCTCTCACACACTCGCATGGGGGGCCGCACACCGACTCGAAACTTTATCGCTTATTTTCAAATTTAACGTTCGTTTCGTCGTCGAGTCGACAAAGCAGCTCCGCTCCCAACGGCGCCGAGTTCTGTGCAGTTTTTTTTTCCTAGTATTTCCGCACTTGACACTTCCCCTCCCTCTCTCATTCTCTCGCTCTCTCTTAATATCGCCCCAAGAACAGTTTTTGCGTTCCACACATCTCACTCACTCTCACTCTCTTGTGTGCTTATTTCGCCGCGCTCTCATCTACTCGCTCACGACAAAGTTTTGTTGTCGACTTTACATTCGCCTTCGCCGCTTTTAACGTATAATTTTGAATTTGAATTCGCTTGCAGTAGTTGGTATGTGTGAGTCGTGAGTGTGTGTGTTGACTTTTGATCGTTAAGCTTTCAAATTGCCGCAGAAGGCGCTCATTGAACTGATGATTAATGATCGAGGGGGATGGCGGGTGGGTAGGGGGCCTACACCGGAACAGCAAAGCAAAACGATGGAATTCTATCGAGTGTGTACTTCTACTTCCTCTTCTGAATTGCGATTGCGGAGTGGAGTGGTGGGGTTTCATGTGGTTTTGTGTTGGCTCTTATTTTTACAGCTGGGTGTTGGTGATGGACTTGGCTAGGTGGAGACTCTTTAACAGTGGGAGCTCTGTTAGCTCGCCACTGCTAGCCCCACTGCTGCTGCGGCTGTTGTTGCTTCTCCGACTGTTGTTTGTACTAAAATAAAACGACATCGCACAACAAAAGGGGGAACCGGTTGGAGGGGGTGGTGTGTCTGCCGGTGTCCCCTCAACTGTTGGCCAGTATTCCCAGCCTAATTCCGCTGTCTCTGCGGATCCCAGCAGCAGCAGCAGACCAAGTCTTCCATTTGTTATACATAAGTCATGCGCAATTATTTAAGTTTATTTATTTATTGCCACAGACACACACACATGCACACGCAGACATGTGTTCATAAGCGTGTGTACTTATGTATTTGTTGAGCTGCTGGTTCGTTGGATTTCTTCTGTGTTTCTGGCTGTTGGGGTCTCTTCTGCTTTTGCGTTTTCAACTTTTGAAGGCCAAGCATTCAGCCTCGAACCGAGTTTTGTTTTAGCCAAGCGGCAGCGAGTCCGGTAATAAGAGACAGAGATGGAGCTTCAGATGGGGATTCGGACTGGTCTGCCCAGCCTAGCCCAGCCCTGACCTCCTGCAAAGCTGGGCCCTGTTAAAAGTGCAGGAGCGGCGCCTGGTTCCCCCAGCATGGGCGCCTGTTCAGTGCAGCATGCAAAACTGCACACATGCAAAGGGATACACAACACACACACGCACACACACCCTTGGGGGGCGATACAGCCACAAGTGTGTGCGAATATCTCCGTCTTTGTCTCCGTAGGGGAACAAAGAAAAGCAAACGAAATGAAACCCAACGAACGTTTTTATCTGATATTCGAGTATGCATGTGTTGTGTGTGTGGGAGTGGGAGTGGGAACGGGAACAAAAGCAACAGTCAACATTCGCACAAAAAAAGCTCACTCGCTCTCCCCATCTCTCCTTCTCTCTCTGGCTCCCAGCGAATTAGCATGTTTCCGCAACCTTTGTTGCCGCAACACGGCGCAAAGCAAGAAAGAAAGAAAACATCAAAGCGCTCACAAACTTCAAAGTTCAACGTGCTTTCATGTGCGCCGACTTCATCATGGCATGGAGGGGGTGGGGGGCTGCGACACGCCCCCAAACACCTACCCCCAAAATTCTGAGCTGTGCTGAGCAGCCTATATGCAGGCCGGTCGTTGTGCTGCCGAATATGAGCGCCCAGCTGTATGCCGCATAGATTTTCTCACGGCCCCACACACACAGGCACACATACTCACATAGAGACAGATGGGGAAAACTGCAAGTTTTGGTTGAGAAATTCCACAAAGAATTAACGAAATTGCTATTACTTGCCAAGAAAAACGAGTCCTAAAATTTAAAAAAAAAAATTGAATTTTTCCATTTTAATATATTTTAAATTCTTCAAAAAAATTCTTAAAACAATGGAAAAACTTAAGAAACTTTCAACTAACTTAAATCATTTCGTTCCACCATTCTTAAACCCGATTCTATCCATCCAAAGTCATCTTTCCACAAAAACATGTACATATGTACGTACATATGTATGTATGTATGTGTATTTAAATTTTAAAACTTCCCAAAATTCAATTTAAAAGTTTTTCGGCGAATGTTAATTGCTTGAACCAGATGAGGGATAAAAGGTTTCTCCCGTTGGACTTAATGAATGAAAATAACCCAAGGAAGCTGCAAAATTTCGCACTAAGGACAGATTTAAAGACGATTTGCGACATGTGATGTTTGCCTAAAGATATATTTGGGATCGGGATTGTTACAGGCTGCAGGGGACAGCAGGCCCTGGATTGTGGAGAGCGACTTTTATTGCACCATAAAGTAATTTACAAACGGGCGCTCATAAGCCCAAGGAAGATGTCTGCCTACCTGGATCTTGTGCTCTGTCCTTCTTTGGTTTCCTTCTTGTTTTCCTCCTTTGTGTGTCATTCCCGTCATTACGGGAGATTTTAAGGTGAAAGCGGGGAAAGAAATGCCAAACGGAGCAACAATAAAGGATGATGGGCAGATGGAACTGCAACCAGAGGCGATGAGCAGGAGAAATAAAGGAATGGAAAATGTTGGAAAATATTTCGAATACAAATTTCACAAGGGGAAAATGTCGACATGTTTCGACATGTCCGAAATTGCCTCTTGCTGCCGCTCCTTGCCACTGCTGCTGCCTTGCTTCGTTGCACAGCATAAAAAGGTCAATGGGCGGGCAGCTGCTTCCAACAAGAAAAAAAGGGAGCAATAACTGCAGCAGGAGGCCAACAAAGGAGCAGTAGGAGTAGGGGTAGGGGTAGGAGTAGGCCAATCAACAGGCCGTCTCGTTGCTCCCAAGGAGTTGCCTCCTCTCCTCGCATGTCCATGCCCATATCACTTTTCCTTATACTTTCTGTGCACTTTTGGACGCCTGTTCGATGCATTTTTATTTCGGAATATTTTTTCAATTTTTTCCAAAAAAAAAGAAGACCTAAAAAAAAGGATAGTAGAAGGAGGAGGAGGAGGAGGAGTAGGAAGTGGAACAGGACGTTCTTTTGGTTATTGGCTTTTGATATATTGTATAGTCTGCCACTGCTGAGCGCCTCATCTGTTGACTGGTGATTTATTGGACTCTGAAGCTGTTAAAAATTGTAAAACTCCTAACCCCCCCGCATTTTCTCCCTCTTCGTTTTGCCAACGTGCAGCAGTACTCGCAACTTGCAACGGCAACAGAAAACAAAGTGTCGAAGGGAAAGGAGGGGGGAACGATGGTAAAAAGAGTAAGAGCAACAGAGAGAGCAACCCCTGAGCTGAGAGCTGAGCTGAGTTGTTGCAGCTGCCTGCCACTGCCACTCGCCACTCGAGCACACAGCAGAGGGCACACCAAAAGGTTATCACACACAGATACAAGCAGCGCACCAACACATAGAAATATACTAGGCGGATGGGATGAGAAGGGAAGGGAAGGGGACAGAAGCAGAGAGTACATCAGTACAAGGGGAAAACTGACGGAAAGAGAGCGAGCGGGTCTGCCTTAATCGAAACCCTTAATCATTTCATCATTGGGGTCCTGGCCCAGACCTACACATCCGTATACAGATCATCTGTCCGTCCTATCTGTACGATGTAATGCTCAATTAATGGTGGCAGAGGGTGGCGAAGCCAAAGGGTTAAAGAGATATTGCCAAATATATATCAATATTGGGGGATTTAGCCATATTTGACGAGTCATGGTGGCATTCAAATTTCTTATAAAAAGGATTCAATTTGTACTGAAACTAGGAATTGGGGCAAGAATTATTGTTATACAATATAAGCAAATAAGGTGGCAGGGTAGTAGATGCACGTGCATGTAAATCCTTAGATGCAGCAGAGTACAACGTGAATTCTGAATAATTTATTAGGGTACAGCAAAATATATGGAATTGGGGGAATTCGTCCTTTCATTGTTGGGAAATGTTTATGCATTTAATTCAGGATATCCGGTTATCCTTTGAGGAATATCTCAACAAAAAATTAGAATTCATGCAGATTCCGATTGAAAATGGATATGGGGGGCATCCTTTTTAAGATAGCGAGCGAATCTCTGAAAGGAGATCGTGAACAATCCATGCAAGATTTTAACAATAGAAAAGGATATTTACTACTTTTAGTACACCTTAAGGGTGAAATATATTTCTATTACATTCATAGATCGATCTGCCGCTTGCAGCCATTGTTCGCTTTGTTTTCCTTTTCCCTTTTAGTGCACAACATACCCAAGAAAATCAATTAAGCCAAATCGAAAACTGTTGTCCATTGTCTTCTCCTATTAACTTGGCCGAGAGAGTCCATAATCAATTGTTGAATGAAGAAATGGCTCAAACAGAGATGTGGCAGCTGGCGGCCGGCGGCTGCTGTTGCCTCCTGCCTCTGCTTCTGTTGCAGTTCACTTCTGTTCGCCTGACTCTGGAAGATTACCAGCTGTCTTCTCTCTTTCGGGGTCTCTGGTGGCGTCTTTTGCGGGTTGCCTGGTTTCCTTGCTGCATTCGTAACGCAACAATTACACAAAAGCCTTGCTTCTGTGACGCTGGTCCTGTCGCTTATCAGGACGCAGTCAGCACCTGCTGCCAGCAGGCTGCGCTGCGTCATCCGGTTGGAGGGAGTGCGTCATATGCAATTGCGTAAACTGAATGAAAATGGATGAAAAATAAAACGGGAAACGCTGAAAATATGCAATGAAAGAGGAAGCACTTGAACGGCACTTAAATTTCCATGCCTGCCCCCCCTTTGCTGCCACCCATTTGTTCTGCATTTAAAAGGCCATCCAAACAGACAACTGCCATCAGCAGGGGGTAAGGGCTGTGCCAGGAGGGGGGTTAGTGCAGGCCAGACAGTGGCTGGAGTGGGGGCGGAACGGAGTGGGTGGATAAAGGTGCGCACGCCTTCCCCTTTTTATTCGGTCCAAATATCCCACTCTGATGATAAATGCTGCTGAAACGCGGCCTCCGCCAATTTATGATATCCTGTTGAATTATGCAACTTATCACTCTCGTCGCATGGCGGGGCTCTCCAGAGAGAGAGATGGAGACAGAGACTGGATGTGTCTCACCCGAAATATGCTGTGTGCTGTGTATGCTCTTTCTCTATCGATTTTTCGGAGTCGCCGCATAATAAACATACAGGGGGAGTTTCCCCCCGGGTGGCGAAACGGCGAATGGGAGGCTGATGGGGACAAGGTTCAGGGGTCAGGTCAGTGCTGCTGCTGCTCAAGGACACCTTGACATTGGTACAACACACTGCCTCCTCCTCCTCCCCACGAAGGCGCGCGCGCGCCTTTTTTTAACAGTTTGCCTAAAAGCCGGTAACTGTTAAAAGTTTGCTGCTGGCTGTTAGGCGCCTACTACTAATCTTTCCGCTGCCTACTACGCTTTTCGCACCAACAGCAGCGCCGAATAAAGTCCACAAAAACCAGCAACAGCAGCGGCAGCAACAGAAAAAGTAAAACGCAAAAAGTACTCGATTTCTGTCTGTGCCGCTGCCTCTGCTGCTGCTGCTGCTGCTGTCTCTGTTTTCATTTTTCTGTTCTCAGACTCTTCGCCGCATGGCCATGTTTTGTCGCCTACTGTACACGCTCTTTGGCCCAACTTCGCCTCTGTTATGTGCGGCGTTCTATGTTTCTGTATAACTCTGCTCTGCTCTCTCACTCGCTCTCTTGGCAACTTCGCTCTGGCTTCTCTTTTTCGCCGCAGCCGCAGAACAACAGAGAAGTTTCCCCTTTTTTTTTCGCCCTCTCTCTCTCTCTCTCGTACAACTGTTGTTGTTTTTGTACGGCTTTAGTTTCCATTTTTGTTGTACACTTTTTCCCTGCTGTTGCATACATACAAATATGCATGGGAACAGGGTTCTTTTTTTATGGCTGATGGCTGCAACATGCTGCTGGCAACATGTTCTGCCCTGAAAGTAAATCTAATTCTGAGTCACTGCGGAGCGCCACCTCCACCTCAAGCTCCAACTCCTTCTCCAGCCCCAATTTATAATGCTGGTCAGACATTGCATAAAACTTTCAATTTTGTCTGATATCCGGTTTGGCGCCGACTGGAATGGCCTTCTGGATCGCCTCCTTCTTGTGTGTATGCACGTGTAGATGTGTATGTAGTGGTTCATGTAATGTCTGTTTATATGTGCGCACATACAGTGGAGACTCCAGGCAATGGATGAAACTTAAACTTCGAACCCAAAAGAGTATCAAGGATCCTACAGATCGAGATATTTTTGTTGTGTGTTATAGAGCTCTGCTTTAGTTTGATATGTACTTATATCCATTATCCATATACATTAAAAGTCGTCCATTAAATCGGATAATTATGAATGATAATTACGAAGTAGGGTAGGGTACATGTGGCACCTCTCTTTTGGGTACTTTTGGACCCATTTTATGCAACGTTGCAGCCTGTTGAAATTGTTTACATTTTGCCGCCTCCCCTCCGTTGATGCTGTTGTTGTTGTTTTGTCTGGTTCTGGTGTTGCAACATGAGTTATTTTTGTTGGTGGTCTGCGTTCCTGTCCCTGCCCCTCGCTGTTGCACATCCATCGCACACATCTCTCATCAGCTCTTGTTTATGTTGTTTGTGCTGTATGGCCTTCTACTCTTCTTTATTTTCTTCTCTCCTTTTTCTCTCCCTCTCTTCCTGTCCATCCCTGTCTGACTGTTTGCTCCGTTGCCTTTTTTTGTTGTTGTTGTTGTTGCTGTGCCTTTGCTGCCTGCCTGCTTGGCGCGCAAAACCGGTTTTGCATACATACAAACATATAAATACATATGTACGTACGTGATTACATACATATATACACAGGCATATCAGATTTAGGCACAGATTCAGATTCAGATTCATGCGACTTATGTTACACATTTATTTATTAAAATGTGTACATACATATACATATGTGTGTTAGCTAATGAGCGTGTGTGTCCTGTGTGTGATGGAATGTTCGAGAGATAAGCGTTACTATTTTGTATTTTCCCGGGAGGGGAAAGCGCGATGGCAAGGAAACCTAAGCGCGGGAAAATAAGAATTCCTTGTAAATGTTGTTGTTGTGTACACGTCACGGTTGTGCAGCCCTGATGGATCCGAGAATTTGTTTATTTAGTTCATTTCCTTAAAATTACTTCTATTTAATATGCCTTGTCTTGGCCAATCAGCTGTTGCAAGTGCAATGGCAATCGTTGCACAACATTGGTCCCGAGTCGGGACTCCCGACCAAAATACCGCGCAACATTTAGCTAAAAGTTGTTGACCAAATATTTCGTGATTTGATTGATTCGCGACTGAAATGTACATTACTTTTGCCTTGCAGGATGCGGCTGGCCCCTCGCTGGACTTTTACGTTTCCGACTCAATGCAGGACATGCTGGACGTGGACATACGGGCGGAGATAGCCAGCACATTGGCCACCTCTAGCGACCTGACCCCGCTGGACCATGCTCTGGAGACCATTTCGGCCATCAACAACAACACGAGCAGCGGCAGCAATCTGTCAGTGGCATACAACACCAACGCCAACTTCCTGGCCAGCAGCACGCTGCACGCCTCGCCCACGGCCAAGTGGATGGGCTCCTCGGCCAACTTCTGGTCGAACACCGACTACTACGCTGATCTGGGGGCCTGCGTGAATCCCATTTCGGTGATGCCGCTAATCAACTCTGCCTCATGCTCAGCCTCCTCCATGTTGGGGTCGCCACGCAGGGGCAAGGCTGCCACGGCCACACAGTCGCGCGCCGTGCCGGCATCGCCATGCGGAGACCGGGACCAGCACAAGTCACACCTGACCTTCTCGCCGGCCCAGATGAAGGTCAGCGCTGGATCGCTGCGGCGGGAGCAGGTGATGGCGCACATACCCAAACAGATATCGGTGGTTACTGGCACCGGAAGCACGGCACCGGCCACCATGGCCACCAATTCGGTGCTGCAGCGACGCAACTCCTCGGCGGTCGATGCGGTGCGCAAGGATCTGGGCACGGAACTGCGCAAGGCCCAGTCCAGCCTGTCGGATGAGGGCGGCAACAAGTCGAAGACCTCCTCCAACCTGCTCACCACCGGAGGCATCACCACCAACACGATCAAGCTGGCGCCCGGCATCGGGGGCCTGACCTTCGCCAACAGCGCCGCCTACCAGAAGCTGAAGCACCAGTCGTCGGTCAAGTGCCCGAGTACGGGCAACGGCATGGTCCTGAAGCGGGATGAGGCCTCGAAGCGCGGCCTGCTGCAGCAGGGAAGCACCACACCAAAGAGCATCGCCTCGGCGGCACACTCGCCGCACCATCAGATGCAGAGCCTTGGCTCGCCATCGTCCGTCTCGTCGATGGCCTCCTCGCCGCTCAGCAATGGCAGCAACCTGGTCAACATCGCCAACAACAGCAGCGGCAGCGCTGGCCTCGTCAAGCCGCTGCAGCAGAAGGTCAAGCTGCCGGTCGTGGGCAGCGCCTTCCCCAAGCCGGCCTACTCCTACTCCTGCCTCATTGCGCTGGCCCTGAAGAACTCGCGGGCCGGCTCGCTGCCCGTCTCGGAGATCTATAGCTTCCTGTGCCAGCACTTTCCGTACTTCGAGAACGCGCCCAGTGGCTGGAAGAACAGCGTCCGGCACAATCTGTCGCTGAACAAGTGCTTCGAGAAGATCGAGCGCCCGGCCACGAACGGCAATCAGCGCAAGGGCTGCCGCTGGGCCATGAACCCGGAGCGCATCACCAAGATGGACGAGGAGGTGCAGAAGTGGTCGCGCAAGGACCCAGCTGCCATACGCGGGGCCATGATCTATCCGGAGCACCTGGAGTCGCTGGAGCGCGGCGAGATGAAGCACGGATCGGCCGATTCCGATGTGGAGCTCGATTCAACGTCGGAGATCGAGGAATCATCCGATCTCGAGGAGCATGACTTCGATGACACCCTTGTGGATGCGATGCTCGTTGAGGAGGACGAAGATGTCGTGGATGACGATGAGGACGACGAGATGCTGAGTGAGTTCGAGGCCGAGGATGAGCCGCTCGCCAGCCACCCCTCTGCCAGCCAGTCGAACCGCCACCACCTGCCCCTTGACCACGCCCTGCTCGCCCAGAAGAGCAGCGACTTTGACATTGAGGTGAGTTTGGAGAGGCACCTGGTTGAGAAGTCGTCGTTGCTATACGAGAAGGTATCTCATCTATTGTTTTCCCACTCTGAACCACACATTGCTAACGCTCTGTTTCCCCCTTTTGCAGGTCGATGAACTGTACGATGCCATCGACATCGAGGACGACAAGGAGGCAGTGCGCCGCGTCATCGCCACAGGCCAGGGCTCGCACATCATCGAGCTGAATCCGGCCGATCTGAATGCCAACCACAATGGCTACCAGCACCAGCAGCAGCAGCAGCAGGCGAAGCGCGCTCGTCTGGATATCAATTATGCCATCGGTCCCGCCGGCGAGCTGGAGCAGCAGTATGGCCAGAAGGTGAAGGTGCAGCAGTTGATGCAGTCCCAGCCACAGGCACAGCCCACATATAATCGACGCAAAATGCCGCTGGTCAATCGCATCATATAAAGGGGCAAAGACCAAGCTCTCAGTAATCCACATACCATGCAGCATTGTGGTAGCATGGATATGTTGCACACACACACACACACACACACACACATAAATTATACAGCATACACTTAGTGCTAGGTCCACGCTACATAGTATAGGAACCCCCATGCTACGCTTAAACGTATCCCTAAGAACATTTTCGATGATCAGTTGTCAGTTGTACCCCATGTACCCCATATGCACCCATCTCAACTGATTGAAAATCAGAATTTATACATTTTATTACTTTGGAGAAGATCTCTCCACTTAAGCTTACTTTGAATCTATTTGTAGTCCTTATAAATCTCTGGTCGATTTTCGAATAAATCTATACCAATAATTGTAAAAGATTTCTCGAAAGTTTTGCCCCAAATCCAACACTTGACGACGCCATGGCCTTGGTCCATGTCCCCCGCCCTGACGCTTGAGCAGCAGAAATAAACTCTCAAACAAGTGAAAGTCCCAGTAGTTAGTCCTGACGATGCAGAAACCTATCTATCTGTAATGCTAATTATTTTCCAATCTTGAACTGCAATTTATAATTTGATCTCCGCCCTCTCCCCTGACCGCACACACCTTGAAGAGGTGGTCATCCTCCATGAAACTTAACGAAACGAAACTTCTTGACGCAGTTATCATATAGAGTATAGAAATATTGACATTGTGCAACACAACAACAGCAACAAGCAACAACGATTTTTGGACAACGAATTGCGAACACTATGTTCACATTTCCACCTTTTGTTAAACCTTTTATATTCGAAATGTGACAATTTGCAGCATTTGCAAGCATTTTCAGCGCATCTGAATGCCGCCGATTCCGAATCCGAATTCCAACTTAAAGTTAGGTAATGTTGTATACAAAAAAAACACACCACAAAAAAGAAAACAAACACATAAAAACAACTTGCCGGTCCAGTATTCGCATGCGGATTTTTTATATAAATTTTGTATGTATTTTGTACCATATAAAACGAGAATAGAATCTACAATTATTGCTGGAAGGAACAGTCAATTATTTTTACGAATATACATAGTAGGATTGTAGTGGAGTGTAAATAGTTTTCACACAACTTAAGCATAAGCATAAGAATGAAACGACGTTTGTATACTATATATGTAGAGTATATGCTAGCTATAGCGCCTAGCCCGTAAGTGAGAATTTGTATGTAAGCCAAACCACAACCAACCCGTATTCCAAATGAAACGACAGGATCCGCAAACCAATAAGACTTGAAGCGAATAATGATCAAGCCTCAGATTTAAAATAGTACAAAGAGCCGAGCCGAGTAGTGTGTACGCGCAGGGCGGGGCAGTTAAAACAGGGCCAAAACCATTTACAAGGCCACGTTGCTCATGACTGGCGCATTTTTTGCTCACTTGAATATAAACCATTATTGTTTTTTGTTTGTTTTCTCAACTATAACTTTTGCATTCAACTATTCCACGAACGAAATCAACACGACAACATTCAAGCACTTTTTTTCGTTGTAATACTAGAACCTAATTAGCATTTAACGAATTAGCTAAGAGACAACAATTTTTGTATAGAGTTGTTAGAAAATCAATTGATATTGCAAGATTGAAACCAAAAAAACAATTCAATAAAAAATAAAAAAAAATTATTAAAAAATTCAAAAGAAACATTTTTTGACATGTATGATTCAGTGGATTATTATTTTGGCTTTAAAGTCTTCCTTCAATATGTACAATGTTCATTTTACATGTACGTACTATGGTACAAAAACATAAGTACATTGTACATTTTACACGCATATGATACACATTGTTCACCCTTCCATGCAATGAAAACTTTGACATATTTCCACAAAGGTTACTTGGATGGTGTTCCAAAAACCAGACGTTTTCAATCTATATTCCCGAAATTCATCTACGAGGTTCCTGTCAAATTGTCAGCGTTTACTGAAAAGATTTTCAGTTTGAAGCTGCTCGTTCCAACGTAAACGTGTTCCGTTTTAGTTCGCAAAAAAAGTTTACAAAAAGTTATTTAAAAGATTTTCAGTCATGTCCGACAACTTGAAGAAAATCGGCGACATGAAGGACGTGTCCGCAAACCGGGCCACTGCTTCGGCACCGGTTCCCAAGTTGCAGAAGTCGCAGGAGGATGAGGACCCTAAGTGCAAGGTGTGCCAGCAGTCGCTCAAAGAGAGTGCTAAAGTTATGAAGACACTGCCTGGCATGTGGGGCAACAAGGTAAATGTGTGGAACCATCCCATTTATTACAATACTAATTCGCTCCACCTGCAGGTCAGCGGCGCTTGTGCCTTCTGCCTGTTCGGGCTGAAGCCTTAATAATTCCGGAACAGCTCCACGCAGCCCATTTCTTGTCAGATGTCAGATGAAGTTGTGGTGCTGCATATACACAAAATGACGGGTTTTAGGTATAATATTGTCCCACTGAAGAAGTTCACCGGAGTGAATTATTTCTGCGAGAAGAAAGGTGCGGTGGTTGGAAAGATTTGTGTCTGGTAAACAGAATAACAGAAATAAACAAATAACAGACAAACAGTACGCGTAATTATCATTTGCAATGGTTGGGATATATTCTTGAGCATATTTTAAAAGCTGCATCGAAGTAGGCCCCCGATGCAGAGCGCATATTAATGAATTTCGAATTAATTTTCTGATACATGGGACCACGCCATCAACCTTAAAAAAATTCTTCAAATTAAAGTTTATAATTTAGGAAAATGAGATTTTATTTGTTAGACTGTTGGACGCCTGACAGTGGAGCGGATCGGTTTTTGGCGACCCCTTTTCCAGAATCCAAAGCGTTTGTGGGTCAATAAGTTACGAAACTATTGAAATTGGATGCTTTAAACTGTTTTAAATTAAATCTGTGGTCCATGAATAAAATTAGTGATACTCGGATGGAAAACTCCCAGGGCCAGGGTTGGAAATTTCTGATCTGTGCCTGTTTCACCGAGATATAAGTATCATCTATAAGCTATAAACAGCTTTCGGTTATTTTGCCATCGTAAGGTACTGAAGCGCCTGTAACCAATTAAGTACTTTAAAGCAATATACGTATTTCGGTTCGTTTTTAAGGACAATTTTTATTTCACATATATAAATAGTTTTGACATTTCAATAGTTTTGTTATTTGTTTTCCTTTTTCGGTTTATTCAACAACCAATAAAACTTAGGTGTTAGCTAAGCAATTTGCGTATTGAGCAGATCGTAATTGAGCTTCGCTGCCTGGGCAGCCAGGGGCGGCAGGAGTGGACAGAGAGAATGGTGCGAGAGGAACTCTGTGTAGATATCATGCTAATGCACCTGTTCCCCTGTCCACTCACTGCCCACTCACCGGGGACAGATTCGACAAGAGCCGAATATGTATTGTGTGTGGTTCGTTCGTTCGTGCCAGGCAGAGATAATTTCAGATGTGTGTGCCTTATTTAGGACTAGACAGTTGGATGGAGCACGAAGCCATCCGCTTGGTTACTTGGGGTTACTCGATGTGCAAAGCAAATCGTATTTTGGTTTGGTTTGGTTCGTTTTGCATCTTGTACGAGTTACACATAAAATGGCATAAAATACTTTGAAAAGCGCCTCTGTTAAAATATATTGTATTGTATGCTGCTGCTCCCCTCGAGCATTTCGTAATAAAATGATCTCTCCACTTGTAGTTAAAATATACATATTACATTCATGTCTCTTAATCTATATATATATATATATATGTATAGATACCATATAGATGTATGGTATATGGTATAAGGTATATGGTAAATTGTATTGTTTCAAAATTGAGTGTTGATCTTTGCACATTTAAGGCCTGTTGTTCACTTAACTTAGGTTTGAGCTGGATACTTATACGTTGAGCAAGCTGTTTTTCTTTTCTTTTTCGCATAAAATCTATAAAATCGAACTCTCGCTTTTGCGTTCAGTGTGCGTGAAGTGCTCTATATGTGTGTGTGTGTGTGTGCGTGTGTGTATCTATGTGTGCGAATGTGCGCCGTGCGCTGTGCGCTGTGACATACAAGATACAAGATAGTTCTTTGAAACCAGACAAAACTGATGCATTCTCCGCTCACGCCGCTCTTAACGTTGACAAACACAAGGAATTAACATTATCGTAGACAGTAGTAGTTGCCGACGACAGTAGATAGTAGACAATAGACAATAGATTGAGTTACACATAAATTACAGATATTAATGCACATGTACTTAAACTAAAATGTATCTTATGAATACATACAACACGGATCGATCAGAGATCAGATCAGATCAGTTGATCGGGCGGGCGGGCAGGCAGGCGAGGCCAGTACGTTGCTTTTGGCGGCTTGCGCCTTGCTGCCGCCTGCTGCCTGCTGCTGCCTCCTGCCTGCTGGACGGCTCTTCACTTCAATGCGGGGGCAATGCTCGTACTCACTCATACAAAACACTCATCCAGCCAGCGCTAGCGCCAGCTCTACATGAGCTATGAGTCTTGAGAGTCTGCCTAGAGAATGTTACTACTAAAACTGATCGACTTACGCTTACAGTCTGGGAACTTAGGGCTACAAACTAACACACAAATACGGATACGGATACGGATACGTACATACAACACACGGTTCGACTATTAAATGCAGAGCTGAATATATGGGCGACAGGGGTACTGGGGGGAGGTGCACACTGATCGGGATAACAATTACGGATTACATAAAATCGTTGACTATGAATACTAGTTTCACTGCTTCCACTGCCACTGCAACTGCCACTGCCACTGCCACTTCCGCATCGCATCGCACAGCGACTCATTCCTGCTTCAGTCGCTTCGCCTCGTTGCCCACATCCGCCCCGCCACTGACCGAGCTGGGGGTGTTCTGCTGCTCCGTTTCGCTGGTAATGTACGCAAACTGGCACTCGAATTCAAAGTCCATCTCTTTCTTCTAGGGAACATTGGTACTGTTAGTGGATCAAGAGTGCTACCGAGTGCTATGTGGGTATGCCACGGAATCTTACCATGCGCTCGCATATGACCGCTATGGCCGTCTTCTGCTGCGCCTCGGCTATCTTGTGCTCCACCAGATAGAACATGTACTCGTCGAACAGCAGTCTGATCAGGTGGAAGCTGCCGAAGCTCGAGGCCGAGCGCAGCGTCAAGTCCCGTATGATCATCGAGCTGTAGAAGCTCCACTTGAGCAGGAACTGGCGGGCGGCGCGCGCATATGTCGGCTTGCCCGTGTACTCCTCCATGGCGGACTCGACCACCAGCTGCAGCCAGCTGGCCCACTGCTCCAGCGAGCTCTGCTGCTGCAGGGCGGCCTTGAAGTCGCTCTCCAATCGCTGCACCACAGCCGGAGCACACTGACTCACCCAGGCGGCTTGTTCCTGCGCATGGAGAAAAGAGCGCGCTGTTCAATGCCCAGTAACTTTATTTTATCTCGTTGCTCGTCGCTCACCTGCACATTGTGAAAATCGACGCGATTCAGATCGCTCAACATTTGGGAGATTTGAGCGCCGTTCTGGAGCACGGCTCGTGCGGCCTGCGCCAGATGGTTGAGCGAGGTGTAGCGACGCAGTGTCTGGCAGAAGGCGGAGACGGCGCTCGTCTTGATCTGGGCCAGCTGCTCCGGCACACCCATCATGCTCTCGCACAGCCACAGCTCCAGATTCTTGGCGAAATTGCGTATGGCCTGGGTCAGTGCGTTCGGTATGGAGCGCAGCACATCCGGAATGATGACATCCACTGTGTTCTGGTAGAACTGATAGTCCACCTGCTCAAACAAAGAATCAATTAAGTATTAATATAATTCATGGCCCTGGTTCTGGCCCTACGCCCATGGCACCCACCTCGCGTACGAACTTTTGCACTTCTGCGCAGTGGCACAACAGATACAGCTTCGTCTTGCTCAAGTACTTCTCCTCCTCGCACTCCTCCAGATTGTTGTTGTCGCTGGAACGCCAGAAGTCGCGCAGCAGGAACTCCACGGTGCCGAACTCCAGATTCAGCACCGCATCCAGGAAGGACTCGCAGTGCTCGCGGTACAGGGCCCGAAATGTGTCCACATCCTCCAGCGTTAGCTCCGTGCTGAAGCTGTGGCTCAGCTCGATGGGCGGAAACGAGGGCAGGGCGCTGCTGCCGTCGCCAATGTACTAAAGCACAGAGTGGAGTGGATTAGGGGCGGAACTAATCGATTTGGTTTGATGCTGCTCACCTGGATGCATGCCTCGTAGGTCTCTGGCTTGAAGCTGTGCTTCTTGGTTGTTCCGTTCCGCTGGCCGGTGGATCCGGACATGCCCATGCTGCCGTTGGAGCCGGCCATCTGGCCGGACGTGCTGCTGCTGACGCTGACCAGGGCCCCGTTGCCGGCGGATGGCCCGTAGCCGTGCATCGACTTGGCGGAGTCCTCCATGGAGTGATGGTTCAGCAGGGAGCCAGGCTTGATGCGGATGCCATAGTAGTGGTACTTGGAGTTGCCGCGCGTGCCCAGGCGACGTGTGCGCAGGCCGGAGAACACGGAGCGTATCAGCTTGCCGAAGCTGGCTGCATTCACGGGCTCCAGCTTCTGCTCGTTGCAGTGCTGCATGTAGTGGTTGTACAGGGTGGACCTGGGCAGGCTGACTCCGTCGGCCGTCTCGTAGTTGCGTGACAACCATTTGATCTGCCGGCGACAGAGAGAGATGTCAGTATGGTCGATGCTGCTGCTGCTGCTGCTGCTGCCGCTGCTCCTGGAGGGCGGAGCGTAACCAGGGGACAGCGTAACGGACCCCATCCTTCGGTTGGGATGGAATGGAATGGGATGGGATGGGACTACCTACCGTTGCCGAGGCAATCTTGTTGCTGTTGCCGAGCGCACTCTGATCCGAATCGGGGGAGGCGCCTCCGCCGCCCGTCCCGAGGCTGCCGCCGCTGGCCGAGTTGGTGGTCGTCGTCGAGGTGGGCGTCTGGGGCGTGCTCTGCGCCTCCTGGATGTAGGCAACCTCGTGCTGCAGCCCAAGGGTGGCCCAAGGGTTAGTCAATGTAGTCACAGTTGGCTCAGGTGGCTCCCACTCCCGTCCCCGCTCCCTACTCACCGTCAGGCTGTGCGGCGAGTCGCGGCTGTGCGACTGCGAGGAGCCGTTCAGCAGCAGGCCCTCCTCCACGGGCACCAGGTAGGGCAGCGTCGTGGAGTGGGCCGCATTGCCCGCCGCATTGCCCCCAGCCGACGGCGTCGTCGCCGCATACTGGCCCGTCGACGTGGTCGAGTAGTATGTCTGACCATTGCCCTGGTAATCGCCCACCGGGCAGAACGGATATGTCCTGTGGAACGGGATGGAACGGAGGCGAAAACGTAAAGGTCAAGCGTTGTCATGTGCTGTGTGGGTCAACTGTGTTTCGATTTCATCTCCCATCTTCTACGACTACGACTGCGAATGCGAGTAGTATTTACCCTTCGTTTTGTTTGGGTTTGGGTTTTGGCGATTTCGGGGGGATAGTTTCTAATAGTTTCGATTGCTTACATTTGCGTCTGGCTGGAGTTGCTGTGGTAGAGCTCCGAGTCCACATATTGCACCTGGTAGTTCTGCTCCTGGCCGGAAACTGCAAGGTTAACAGAGAAACGAGAGGATTAGCATGGCAGTTTCTGATTAAAACTGATTCGTAGAACTGTTATTCGATGGCTCCCATAGCCGTCGGCATTTAGCCAGCTAGCTGAAACGCTCAGACATTGAAGATTGATGGGAGAATGGGAGTAATAGCAAAATACACAATCGTTCACAGGATAATCCATAAATAATTCCATCATTTACTAAGATATTAGCAAGGGAATTATCTTTAAGGCATATCTGAGCCTAAAACATTTCGAAACTGACATCTAATTGGAGGCTGCCTTTTTCTATGGCTGCCATTTGAAAAGTTTTACTCAAAAACGGCGGTTGGCATGCCAGTGCTACTAATTTGTAGCATTGCTCAAAGATATTCTTCGGGTAACAAGACACAACAGAAGTATTTGATTGTGCAAAAGGTATGCGCGACCGAGTCTCGCTGCCGAGAATGCATAAGCAAAATACAAGTAATGCCTGCCCACCGATGCTAAAATATCAGAAATAGCAAGAAGAAACTTTGTACCAAAATGTGGCGAAGTTTATACTTCGCGTTAATATTTTGGAGCTGTATAGTCATTGATAGCTGGGTGTGCTTTATCAGGTGCTCGGTCTTAAGACCATTTAATCCCACAAAATATACTTAAAGTAGGGCAGTGATTTCCATTTGTGTTCTGTTTAAGCCAAGATCCGAAAGATCCTAGAGTAGGGGCACACATTTTCTTCCGACAAAAGTATAATTTATGGCTAGAAAATGAGCGCATTTCTGACTATTTTAATCCGATTTAGGACTCGATAAAGTCTCGAATGTGATGGGAAATTTCATACAATGTTGTCTGGAAACATGGCTTTTAAGCTATAACTTTCATTGCTGCCATGTTTTATAGCAATTAATATGGAAATATATTCCATATTCAAAGTAAGGCAAAGGAACTACAAAGGGAACATTTATCACAGCACTAAAAATACATTCAAATACATTCCCCATTTGTGTGGAAAACTTCTGCACGCCAAAACACACGTACAACACCCTAGACTTTACTTTACTTTACTTAAACTTGAACTTCGAACTGGGTGCTGGTGGCTGGCAGAAGGATGAAAGTATCCTTCTGGTTCGGTTCAATCAACGCTGGAAATCTTTGCATTGGTTGGAATAATACTCTCAAGATGGTGCCCAACATTTGCCTCTCCACTTTGTTCATTTGGCCACAATCACAATCAGGCGAGCACTTGACACTGGCACTTGCCACCTGTGCAACCTGCCGCAGACACGGATGCAGCATCGATTGGGGGTGTTGATTGGGGTGGGGGGGAGTAAAAATAAACGAGCGTCTCTGGATATTTACCACCGCAATAGGACAAATTGTTGTGACGTCTGTGGTGGTGGTGGTACATGGTTGCGGTTGCGGTTGTGGCAGAGACACTCGCCACAGAGCCCGCGCCCAGAGCCGCCGAGACCGAGTTGGAGGCGGCCGCACAGGAAGCTGCGCCCGAGGAGAACGAGGCTGCGGATGCTGGGGAGGAGCCAGCAGCTGGTTCAATGGCCGAGGAGTTGTTGTAGCTGGCGCTGGCGCCCGCACTGGCCGTGGCCACGAATGTCTGGTGATGATGGTGGTGGTGATGGTGGTGCAGCTGCAGTTGGAGCTGGGCGGGCGGCAGTGGCGGCGGCGGCGGTGGCTGCTGGCTGACTGGGAGCGTCTGCTTGCAGCGGCACTTCTCGAGCAGATTCGTGTAGTTCAGCGGCGACGACTCGAGCTTGTGGTGATGGTGCAGGTGGGCCTGATGATGATGATGGTGATGCTGCTGCTGCTGGTGCTGGTGCTGCTGCTGCTGCTGCTGCTGTTGGTGGTGCTGACGCGTCTGATAGTCGAAGCCGTACCGCGAATGCATTCGTTTGGCTGTAGAAGCTAAAGCAGCTGCCGAAATGGTTCCACTCCGATCCCGATCCCGATTCCGACACTCAGATGGGAGTTGATCCCGGCTGGACCGCGTGGCGCGGAACTGTTAGGCTTGATATTTTGGCACTTGACACAAACAGCCGCCACATGACCGGATGTGGCGTGGAAGGATTCGAGAACGGCAAGCAAGGCCAAGGAGACGCTGTAAGCCGAGACGCGACCGGGTTGCTTCGGGCAACTGCCCAACTGCCCAACAGAGCCCGGGAAGGCCCGGAGTGACGGCGTGCCGGGCCGGGCCGGAACTGCTGCCGAAAGTGAGAGCGAAAGTGAAATCTTCGACTGGCGTTGCCAACGCGTCTGGCTCGTGGGTGGGTTCGAACCGAAACAGGCAACAGGGAACAGGGCACAGGACTGGGATGGAAAGCGGATGGTCTGGTTGCTGGATGGCTGGATGCTGGTGGCAGATGTCGTGGAAACGGAGCAGCCAGTACGTACGAACGGTAGAATTACAACTGAATCAAAAATCAAATGTTATCCTAGCAATATGCCTTCGAAAATAATGATGAGGACAACGACGATGGCGATGGTGACGACGACGACGGCGACGGCGGCGCAGCAACGAATTAAATTACAACAACGGCTACGGCAACGGCAACGGCTACGTTGGCGGATGCTGCGGCAGTGCGGCTGGGTGGTTGGGTGGGTGGGTGGTTGCCCGGGTGCTCACTCGCTCGCTGTGGGGTGGCTGGGGGTGGTTGCCCGGGCGCTGCCATGATCCGGGTGCTGCCGCTAGCAAGTAATCCAACCCCAGCGCCAACCCCCCGCGACACAGGTATTATTTTTCAAGCGGTGCCGGCTAATTCCGGGCTCGAAGTCGTCTTTCTGGGATCTGCACAAGTGGTGGTCTGGCCGCTGCTCCGAGCGGGACAGGGATGGCAACAGGGTCCGGGTGCGGCGTCAAGGCAACGCAGCTCGGCCAATCCCAGCCGGCTGCCCCCCCGCCAGACTCCTTGGTGGTTGCTAGGATGCCTGCTCTCTCGCTCTCTCGCCTCTAACCCTCTCTCTCTCTCTCTCGCTCTCGCTCCCTCAGTTGCTCTCAGCAACCCCTGAGCTGGGGCTTGGGCAGGATGCTGCGGATGTGGATGTCTCCTGGCCAACCAAATCGCTTGCTGCCTGCACGCCATCATCATCATCCCCTCCCCTCATTCCCCCCCTTTTCTTGGGGTGCGCCCGAGTTCTGGGGGTGTCCTCTGGGGGATGGTTTGCTGGTGGAGGCTGCCAAGGAATGGCGGTTGATGTTCCGTGTGTGCGTGGGCTGTGCATGGAATTTTTCCATATTTGGTTGCCGTGGTCAGGGGCACATTTTTCGACCACTTATCCTGTTCCTGGTCCTTTCCTTTCCTTTCCTTTCACCCGCACCGCCTCGGTGTCAGCGGTCCAAGATTGACAGTTGGACGACACATGACATATTTCAGATATTAATTCTGGCCCTCCAGGGGGGTCCTTGTGCGGGTCCCAGCATCCATTTATTGAAGTTTTTTGCGGCGAGCACTGCCACCCACCAAGCTGGGAGCTTTTGCCACATGCCACGCTCAACAGTAAATATTAACGGCAGCCCCTCGGGCACCCACTCCCTCTCTCTCCCTCTGCCATAACGGGGAGCAGCACTGTGAGTCAGGTGCAGCATTGCAGGTGTGGGGGCAGGGCAGTTGGACATATTCTACGCACGGCGTAGCCGTGGCGCCCCCAGTCCCAGTCGAGCCCCGATCCGTTGGGGGTTTCTCGAGTGGACCACATTCTAACCAAAACATTTTGGTTTTCAATGACTTTCGGGCTGAGTGGAATGGAAATGGAAAGAATTAGGTGGCAAGCTTGCTTTGATAATTGACTTTTGATATGAAGTATATTGGCACTCAGGCAGATTCCGAATGAAGCTTTTGAGGCTACATCAGCTGTTGACTTGAGCTTCAATCAGGGCCAAGAGGCAAGAGATACGAGTACGAGTTTTTTCTGAGATATATTCGAAGTTGTTGCTTAATAATTTCACCCAGAAATTAATTTAGTTCTAGCTTTAATGTTTACAAAAAGAACTAAAGATGTACAACTTGAAAAAATGTTAGACTGTTCTTTTGTGAGATTTAGTGAGGAACCAAAGGCATTGCCTGGAAGGAATTTTACATGCACATTACATAAAAAACATTTTATAGTTCAGAAATATTCGTGCTATGATAACAGATACTGATATATTGAATCAGGATTAAAAAGAACCATCCCCCAGGCAATTCCATCCGAAAGGATCAAAATATGTTCGTATTATATTAAATAAATTTATGAACTTGACTCATTTTTAAGATAATGCCTGAGATTTGCAAAAACAATATGCATTTCGTGTGCATGATTCGAATTTCACATTGGGTTTTTTCTTGCTTTTGTCGGAATTAAAATCAGATATAAATCTCGGGTCCAATCCAACCTTTTGCCATATGCCCGAAACATAAACAACAAAAAGATAAGGCTATCCTTTGAATGTCCCTTACCGTGCCTTTCCCTCCCCTCCCTACCCATTCAATGTTGTCCCTTCGAACTGTTTATTAAATTATCAACTTATCAATTTTTGAGCCATCTTCGCCACTTGCCAATTTTCCCAGTACAGACACAGACAGCACTGGAGTGGCAAGAGCATCCACAACAACAACAACAACAACAACGAAAAGCAGAAAAGATGAACACAAATTGCCAGGATAACGAGAATGGACAAGTGCCGGAGCAGGGCATGGACACGGCAGCAGAGGGAGCGATGGCAGGGGACTGCAGCTTATCCTGCAACATCTACGACAACATCAACAAACAATTAACCTTTCTGTCGGAGTCGAAAGGGATGCGCAGCACCCTCCAACCTTGGCTGGGGGTTGGGTGGAAGCCAGCAGGCATGAGCCATGCGGAGGTGTCCTTTGTAGAGCTTCCCCTTGCTGTGATGCCCTGTGATGCCCTTTGCCAGATAGCCTTCTCCATGAAAATTATGAACTGCGACTCGCTTTTATTAAATGAATTTCCGCTTATCTCGATGCTCCACACACAGAACTGCTTTCCGTTTGGCACAATTAAAAGAAGACCGGCATATGCTGATTTTCCCTAACTAAAGTTAGAAACTTGTTAGCCCCTGTACACCCACCCACCCACCACATCCACATCACTGATTCAACCCACCTTTCTGCCCATTCCCATTGCCATTTCCATTTCCCCGTATTTCCAGCTCTTTCAACTGGTATGGATTCCTGTTTTGTATTTATATTTTCCTTTCTATTTTTAGTTGCTGTCGTTATTACATTTTAAGCTCAGCGTCGTCTTCCGCCTCGTCGATTCGATGAGGACCTAGCAAATCCGTATCAATTGAAAAATACAATACAATATATTGTATCAAAAGGAGGACTGCTCGAACCACTCACTCAATCGGGGGCAACACGACTCGGGGATACTCTTTCGCCCCGAATGCCACATCAATGCGCGATGCAGCAGTCCCAGATGAATGGAAAAGTTTCCATGCCGCCGATGGGTCTCGGCAAAGTATTAACTGACAGCGGGCGGTTATTAGTGAGTCGTCGACTCATCCACGTGAGGAGCGGAGTGCACACAGCACAGCACCCCCCTAACCCGACGCACTCGTACGTTCATCGTTGAAGCCCTCTCAATTTGTTGTGATTACTCGGATGTTTGTCCTGTCAGGCAGGGGTGGTGGTAATTTGTCCGCTAATAAAATCAAGTACCAGGGCAAACATTCGTATTCGACCCTTTCGGGGCGCTCAGAGCCAGATCCCAGCCGGAGATAGTTCCTCACCAAAAGTGTAATCTCGATTAATTCATTGTGCGTCACCCGACTGGAATATAATAATTATGTGTGCCGCAGCAGCAGATATCACTCGCAGTGTGTCGCCTCCCGCCTCCCGTCTCGCACCCCAGCTAAGTCCGTCCGATGATTCCAGCCCAGCTGCACTTTGCCACAAAATGTGTTCCCCCCTTGTTGCGCTGTCTCTCATCGCTTTGTTACTTTGTTTTGCACGTGCCACGGACACAGGTAGCATTGGTCCATCATCCGCCACGGGGTGCCGTGCTCATCCATCCAACCACCCATTTATCCTATCCTCCGCCTATCTGTGTGACGGTCCCTGTGCCTGTCCGCCCTCATCTCTGCCCGTTTCAGTTTTCAAATTAAGTCGCTTTAATTGTGATATCAAGCAAGCGTTTAACAAGCCCCGGATTTTAAGCTGGTCCTTATTTTCATCTCACTCAGCCAACAGCCTTCATCCCACTCCCTTCTGCCCCCTCTCACACTCTCTCAAGGGACAGGACATGCTGATCCTGTCATTACGTTTGTTTCCAAAGCCGCGACTTTTGCTGTTTGCTGTTTGTTGTTTCCTGTTGGTTTCCGCTTTGATGCAAGTGCAGCCATTGGATTCATCAGTCCTGTCTGCCGTCCTTCATTCGGTTTCGGTTTCGGATTCTGTTTCAGTTTCCGTTTCAGTTTCAGTTTTGGTTTCTGTTCGCGCATTTCCCTCCGATTGTTTTCGTTCGCTGCTAGTAACCCCGAATAAATCGCCATAAAGCGAATTGCGGGTTTTTTTTAACGGCCAGGCCACACTTTTTTTTGGCGCTCATTAAAAAAATTTGTGGCAATATTTTTTCCATTCCATCATTCCAGTTTTTGCAGGCAGTTTTTATTTACCGGTGAGCATCGTCAGTTGATACTTTTCTGACTTATAACGAATGAAAGCGTTTGCATTACGATTGGATTGGCAATCATAATCCGTAGAAAATACGTGAAAAATCTACAGTGAACGGGTACGTATACAGATGTATGTATATATGTAGATGTATATAGCAGCTATTCAAAGAGTTTGTAGAGGTATATTGAATTCGTGTAAAACGCAGAATGATAAGCAATTATCTTATCTATCAGATTGTGGAATCGTGACATTGTTATAGGCAGATTAAAGAAAACAAATTTCTCTCTCACAGCGTAGCTTAGCAGCAGTAAAGTGTGGGCTATTTTTCTCGCCCCACCCTTTTGTCTATCTCTCTCACCACTGGGCCCTATCCTAGTGAAACTTGCACCAGAAAATACCTTTTACATTTCAATGACAACCTTCTAAGATCGGTAGATCTACGTACATATGTACATGTCCCCTGGGATCTATGCTTCTCTACTAAAAGACGGACTGACAGGGATATAGCTTGCAATCTGTTTAGATCGAAATGATGCATAAGAAATAGCTTAAAGACAAGCGGATTCTAGCATGCATATATGGCTCTCCACAGCTTCGAACCATCAATGATGAATCTGAGTTAATGAGCTCGTTTCTTACATTAATCAGAAATAAAATCAAACTACAGCTAGTACGCACCCGTAACGGTGATAAATGGCGTGCCGTCATCGTCTTCGGTGGCCTGCACCACGGTCACCTGGCCATTGGCCACCTGCTGGGCCAGATCGACGCCATTCTTGATGGCGCTCAGGTCGGCCATGCTGTGTATGGGTATGGAATGGGTGATGGTGCTGCCATTGGGCTCTGTGGTGGTGATGGTGCCGCCGATGTCGCTGCTGCTGTTGACCACATGCCCATGGATGTGGGTATGGGCCTCGTTGCTCGAGTCGCTGGCATCCATGGGCAGGACGACGCGTATCACCTCCAGTTGCTCGGCTCCGTTTGCAGTGCCCGTGACAGAGTCGTCGCCTTCGCTTAATTTCTTTTGCAGGAGCTGGCAGTTCTGACAGGAAATTTGAGTTAGCTTCGGCGAAGATTGGGGCACAAGAGGATTGCAGGGCTGCAGGGATCCAGGGACTTACCTGCGTCATGACGTCCTCCAGGGTGGCGGAGACAACGACACCATCCTCCGTGCAGAACTCGAACTGCTCGGCATGTGTGGGCGATGTGCTAACGGAGGTCGCAGCGGTGTGGTTGGTGTTCTCCACCTCAACGGTCAGCACATCCTCCTGCAGCTGCTGCTGCTGCTGCAGCTCCTCCGCTGCCTCCGCTTGGATGGCATCCACAACGACGGCACTGGCGCTGGCACTGGCCACGGCAGAGCGCGTCGAGATGATGAACTGGCGCTGGGGAGCCAGGCGCGTGGTCATTTGCTTACAGTTCTATTTATTCCACTTTTGTTTAGCTGTCACTAAGACTTCTTCTCTCTTCCTTCCTTCCTGCCTTCCTTTCGTCCTTCTGGTTGCACTTTCAGTGTGAAATTCCTTGACTTTTAAGCTCTCTCTCTCTCTGTCTTTCCTGCTTCAATCTGTATTGTGTTGCTGTCTCTGTCGGACGTAAGGCAATGGCGGTGCGTAGGTGTACTTTATTTTCTTGGTTCTTACGGATTCCTTTCCTGTTGCGGCTGCTGCAATGAAAGTGAAATTAATCAATTTGTGTGGATAATGTGCTGCCCTCAAGGAGCAGGTCCCCAATAAAGCAAGCATCAGCGCATCACCCGCCTCGCTGCCCCTCCCTCTTCCGCCCACCGTTGGAATCTTTTGTTGCCTACCCCCCCGCCCGAACCAACCAACCAGCGCCCCCTTGGCTGTGTGGTGGTGGGTGCTGCTTCCGCTGGGGCGTTGCTATGAAATTAAACTTTTCGCAGGTATTTTCTTCCTGCTTTGATTTCCTCGGCGGCTTTGTTCTCTGTTCTCTGCGCAGCAGCACCAGCAGCAGCAACAACATCCAGAATTGTATATAAATATATTTGCAAGTACAGTGGAACCACTGTACAGTGGTACAGGTACAGGTACAGTGGCAAGTGTAACCCGCACAGCAGGCGTTCACTGTATGCCGTGTATATCCTTCGCACAATGGAATTTTTGGCCGCCATTTTGATTTGCTTGCAATTTTTGCGGCATCTTTTATCGCCATCCTTTGTGTAGCATACATTGGGGGGCAGCCATTTGAGGACTTCACCAAAACAGGAGCGTAGGCAAGTGCAGAAAGCAAAGGGAAACAGAGGGGGCGATCCACTGCAGAAGTGAGTGAGGAAAAAATGCCAAAGAAGGTAGGTAAATTCCTTACAAATATCTTTCTCTATCTACCTTCGCATGCCCACATTTCCGGGGGGATAAACACCCCCGACCCGCCTGAGGACGGACTCTGTGCAGCACTTACATAATCCCACACACCTTTGGAGACACGGGGCCACGACGCCTCTGGCCAATTAAACGAGCGAAAATGCTCAGGGCCGCACACATATTGCCTTGAAATCAATCATGGACTCAAGCGTGTAATACACAATTTCATTCACTCTGGCATGAATCAAACCAATTTGATATCATCGTTAATTACGGCCATTCATGGCTGCTTTGCTGACTGTTTTCATTCGCTTTAACTGCGTACTTTCTCAGTTTATGGATGGCAAAAGTTAATCAATTCTTGGCTCACTTTTCTCTGACTTAATTATGTTTTTGCCAATAACAGAAATGGCTTTTAATTGCATTTTCCATTTCCATTGCATGGATAGTTTGACGACGGTATTGGTTTACGTTTTCACACTTCTTCCAGCGCTTTTGGCTCGGGGGCACTTGCTCCCATGCACTTGTTCTCAGGGCAACCGGCTGAAAGTAAATAAGTCTGGGAGGGAATGCCGCTGGCAACGTCAACGTCAGACGTCCATCCCGAAAGGGTATTCCCTTAAGCTAGACGGGAACGATGGGAGCTGGCAGTGGGGTGAGTGGGAGCACGGACAGGAGACCCCGCATACGTCACGTACTTTGGAGTCGAGCTCAAAACGTTGTTGTTTATAAACAATAAACGAAGTCCGGGAATCGGTGGAGTTCCTTTTAGGGGTAGGCGGTGGTGGGGAGGGGCAGGGGGTGCCTGTGCTGGCAGGCTAATGCGTTGTCCCGCCCCGGGACGGAAATGCAAAGTGCCGGGACTTTCAGTGCACAAATCAAACGGCGTGCGAGCCGAAGCTCATAAATTTGACGCGTGAAAAGTGCAGCTTTCGAGGGAAGTTTTCCAGTCACGACACCACCCCCACACGGACACACACACACACACTCTGCCACAACTGTTTACACCTGTACACACACACACACACACACACACACAGACATACACCTGTAAAATAAATCACTAAGGACGCGCAATGGCAAATTATTGATCAAATAACTTCCTCTTTTTGATTGTGATATTTTTTTAGCGAGGCTTCGTGGGGATTTCCATTTTGTATACCTTCCGAGCAGAGTTCCGCTTGGGCTTCAACGTTCCCACATTAACGACTATCTATGCAGAATATTCTATTCTATTCTATTGTTTTTCTAGTGCGACTGCAGGCGGCTGCGGTTCAACCCGATTGCTGCGCTTTGTTTGAGCGTGTAAATGCAACTACAACATGGGGAAAAGTTTTGCCCCGAACTGGCCAAGAGCCAGGGCCAACAACAGCAGCAGCAGCAGCAGCAGCAGCAGCCAGTGCCAGTGCCAGAGCTAGTGCCAGAGCATTGGCAATGACAATGCCATAGGGGGTTGATAGTTTTGGTAATAGGGAATCGGTCAAAGCGCTGCCTGTGTTGCTGCCCGTGCCCCTTGCACACGACCTGCTTTGGCCAGAGCGAGATGGAAATTCATTTAAATTTTGTGTAGGAATAATGGACCCTGAAATGAGGCGGTTTACGAACACAATCCACATGGCACACATGGCTGGGCTGGTCGGTCGGCTCCAGAAGGAGAGCAAGAGAGCAATAGATCCGAATGGTAGAAAAGTAAAATGAAAGGACGAATGCAAGGAGTTTGTGTGTGCGTGTGTGTGTGCGTGTGTGTATGTGTGTGGCTAGGAGTGGGTGCATAGTTGGCTGCATTTTGGGACATGGCATTGACCCCTTTTTTTGGAATGTCCACCTACCCCTGAGCCGGGCCCCGGATCTCGAAGGAGGCAGCTCCGATGGCAGCTGCGTTGGCATGGGAACAGGGCGACTAAAGCTCAGAGACCGTGACGCTTTCTTCGCATGTTTCGTATTCAGTCAGGAACTGCAACAGCAGCTCCAGGTGGGTGGAATCCTTTGGCCGAACATGGCACATGTCACATCTGGTGAATGCAAGGCCGTGGCATATGCGTGATATGCAGTTGATTGATATTTAATATTTCCCTGCCAGTCCTCTGGCCATGCCGAGCGTCTTAAAGCGATTTTGGACTAAGAATAGATATCTTTCCTGGGTTCTCTTTAAGGGGCTTCAATTGTCAACTAATTGGATGTTGGATAACACGCAAAATGATGGAATATTAAAATATTCCATCCAAAACTGATATTACTTGAGCATTTATTGTGATCTAGTACCCAATCATTAGCGAAATTTTACACTAAGAAATAATCGCATATGTTGATTAGGATTATTTGTCGATTCGATTAATTCAGACAGAAAGCATGGTCTAAAAAGTTCTGCATGTATCAAAAGAACCGATGGAATTGTGGGGATTAATGTCTCTTATTTTTAATATGCTAACCGAGTAAAACATATACGTAAATGGTTTTGTTCATTACGAGAAAAGGTTGTTGAAACAATAACATTTGAATCTGTCTTTGAATCTGGGCAGAACTTATAAGAGTAAGCGAAACAAAATGAATATTATTATTATTATCCAATTGTGCACTTACTGCCTGGAATATAAAATATACCTCAGCCTGGAAGGCCTAACTTTTCCCTTGCTATAACTATTGATTGTATCTTATTTATCTTATTCTGCAATTGTGTAAAATAAATATACCTGCAATAAGAATGACAGATCCATCTGTAAGTAGATCTAAAGCATTCCCCCCCAAAACTAGCCTTTCTTTCTTGCTGATCCCGTAGCTGCTTACAGCTTGAACCTCTGGTGGATATATTTGGGATCGATTTAACCCTGATGTAAGGATGTTTTTAGACTGATGTTAAAGAATTCCTTTAGCTGCATTCTATTTGTTGTTAATGAGGAATTCCACATGAGTTTATTATTTTCAACTGAAAATTTTCCGTTTGTGTAGTTCCTGTAACATCTGACGGCCAAATTGACATTGACATTTATGAGAATGGACGGCCGTCCGTCCACTCATCAAATGATGATGATGACGACGCTGACATGGGAATGTAATAAGGCAGGCGTTCGCTTGGCGTGCGGCAAGCCAGTGCGATGCCTGCCCCCTGCCCCTCTGGCTTGTTCTCTTAGTTTTCCTTTTTTGGTGCTGGAGGAAGGGGGAG